>OY804575.1:84413983-84951639 GCA_963680875.1 Bathymodiolus brooksi
ACAGTTTGGCTTTAATCATATTTGTAGTTTCTGAGAAGAAGGCATTTGAACATTTTCCCATAGGGTCCAATGTTAATCTATGTATTGCGGTGGCGGCCATCTTGGATTTCCGATCGGCATAACAAACATAAAATTTGTAGAGGACCTTCCAATGATCATTCCTGGGCAGTTTGGTTTCAACTGTCCAAGTGGTTTCAGAGAAGAAGCGTTTTGAAACATTTTCCCCATAGGGTCCAATGTTAAACTAAGTCCTGCCGTAGCCGCCATTTTGAATTTCATATCGGAACAAAAAACGTAAAGTTTGTATAGGATCATCCAATGAACATTCATGTACAGTTTGGCTTTAATCATATTTGTAGTTTCTGAGAAGAAGGCATTTGAACATTTTCCCATAGGGTCCAATGTTAATCTATGTATTGCGGTGGCGGCCATCTTGGATTTCCGATCGACAAAAAAAACAAAAATTTGTAGACGACCTTCCAATGATCATTCCTGGGCAGTTTGGTTTCAATTGTCCAAGTGGTTTCAGAGAAGAAGCGTTTTGAAACATTTTTCCCATAGGGTCCAATGTTAAACTAAGTCCTGCCGTAGCCGCCATTTTGAATTTCATACCGGAACAAAAAACCTAAAGTTTGTAGAGGACCATCTAATGAACATTCATGTACAGTTTGGCTTTAATCATATTTGTAGTTTCTGAGAAGAAGGCATTTGAATATTTCCCCATAGGGTCCAATGTTAATCTATGTCCTGCGGTGGTGGCCATCTTGGATTTCCGATCAGCATAAAAAACAGTAACTTGGTAAAGGACATTCCAATGATCATTCATGTACAGTTTAGGTTCAGTCAGTTCATTAGTTTCAGAGAAGAAGATCTTTGAAATTTCAGCCAATCAGAGCATATTATTGGCCTTGGCAGCCATATTGAATATCCGACTGGAACGAAAAACAGTAACTTTGTAGAGGACCATTCAAGGAACATTCCTGCTAAGTTTGGTTCCAATCGGCCCAGTGGTTTCGGAGAAGAAGCTTGAAATGTGAAAAGTTTACAGACGACGGACGCCAAGTGATGGCAATAGTTCACCTGGACCTTCGGTCCAGGTGAACTAAAAACTAGAGGCTCAGCCCACTGAGAATGTATCGCTCACCTGACAATAGAATGATACTGAAGCAAATTTCAAAGGGAGATAATCATTACCTTAAAAAACAGCAGCCATCTTGAATGGAGGGTGGGGCTGTCGGACACAATTTTAAAAGGGACACAACCAGGGACCATCTATGCCAAGTTTGGCTCCATTTGGCCAAGCAGTTTCAGAGGAGAAGATTTTTTTAACATTAGCCAATCAGAAATTTTTTTTATTCTTGGTGGCCATGTTTATAGGCCAAACGGAACGAAATGGAGAAACTTTATAGAGGACCTTACATAGATGCTTACTGCCAAGTTTGGTTCCATTTGGCCAAGTTGTTTCAGAGGAGAAGATTAAAATATGAAAAAGTTAACGGACGGACGACGGACGCCAAGTGATGGCAATACCTCACATGGCCCTTTGGGTCAGGTGAGTTAAAAAATGATGAAAAAAGGGGAATAACTCCTAGACAGGTAATCAGATTTACTTCAAAATTGCAGGGCATGTAGATCTTGACAAGCTGAACATGTTTTCAGTTTACACTCAACATCTATCTCTTATAGTTTTTGAAATAAAGGATGAAAAGTATTAACATTTTTTAAATTTGATGAAAAAAGGGCAATAACTTCAAGATGGGTAATCAGATTTACTTTAAAATTGTAGGCTAGGTTGATCTTGACATGCTGAACATGTTTGCTGTTTAAACTTAACATCTATCTCTTATAGTTTTTGAAATAAAGGACAAAAGGTATTAACATTTTGAAAATTTGACGAAAAAAAGGGCAATAACTCCAAATTGGGTACTCAAATTAACTTCAAAATTACAGGGTAGGTATATCTTAATATGCTGCACATGTTTGCAATTTAAACTTAACCTTTATCTCTAATAGTTTTTGAAATATCAGACAAAAATGTTTAAATTAAAAAAATAAAAAATGGCAACAACTCCTAGAGAGGTATTCAGATTTACTTCAAAATTGCAGGGCATGTAGATCTTGACATGCTGCACATGTTTGCTGTTTAAACTTAACGTCTATCTCTTATAGTTTTTGAAATAAAAAACGAAAAGTATTAAAATTTTGAAAATTTGACGAAAAAAGGGCAATAACTCCAAGATAGGTAATCAGATTTTCTTCCAAATTTCAGGGTAGTTAGATCTTCCTGTGCTGATCATTTTTACCCATGTCAGATTTCTGATATTATTAACGGTTTTTGAGTTGTTACCAAAAACGTGCAATTTTACCCTATGTTCTATTTTTAGCAACAGCAGCCATGTTTGTTGGCCGAATGGAATTAAATGAAGAACTTTTATAGAGGATCTTACATAGATGCTTCCTGCCAAGTTTGGCTCCATTTGGCCAAGCAGTTTCAGAGGAGAAGATTTTTTTAACATTAGCCAATCAGAAACAAGAATTGCCCTTGGCGGCCATATTTGTTGGCGGAATGGGACGAAATGAAGAAACTTTATAGAGGACCTTATATAGATGCTTTCTGCCAAGTTTGGTTCAATTTGGTCCAGTTGTTTCAGAGGAGTAGATTAAAATATGAAAAGTTAACGGACGGACGACGGACGCCAAGTGATGGCAATACCTCACATGACCCTTTGGGTCAGGTGAGCTAAAAAAAGTGCCTCCCTGCCTCATCAAAATTTTTGGAAATTGGCCCGAGAAGCTAAAAAAAATTTTTGTTTGGCCCAATTAACTTTCGAGATGTTCTCAATACACGATGGTATTGAATAAGCTATCAAATCACTGAATGATAAACTAATGAACTGTAGATTGTTACAAAAACACAGCAGAATTACAAAACGACCACCATTTTTCCCCCAAATAATTACCTTCTGGTAACAGTAATATGTGAATCATTACAAACTGGAACTGACAATCCATATTGACTATCTTAAATAAACGGTCACCTGTCTTACAGTCATTTTTCCGAGATGACCATTGAAGTTTGACTGTATTTTAAACATAGATTATAATAAATCTGGAAAGTACCAATATAAGAGGCCATAGTGATTATCAGTATGGCCTCTTATAACAGTGATAGGAATTTTCATATTTCAATTTGACTAAATTCTTCCCTTTTCACTACCAGATATTAATATGTATCAAAAGTTAATACCATGTTAAATTTCACAGCATGTTTTTATTATTACTTACTAAATCAGTAGATATCAGAACTCTACATTGAAATGTTTTCAGTTTAGACATGGCTAAATTTCTATCTTTTTGGTCTAGACTACCAGCTATACAGGCTGTCGGCCATCCTTTGGAGTTCAATGCATCAGTCATATTTTGTGCCCTATAAATATAGATAGAATCTTTGTTCACAATTATAGTAGCGGTATTATATTATATATAACATTATCAGAATATTTAAATTCACTAAAATAAACAAGCACGTTCTCATCTCTGAAATTCGCTATTATACATTTCTGATCCAAGTCATTCGACTGTTTGATGGAAGGTGAATGTGGGGAAAAAAATTAATGAATAAATCTACCCATACCTAACACCTGTGCCAGTATTTTTGAAAACTAAAAGCAGTCTTTACCCAGGCAATTTCAGAGTTAGTTGAAGCGTTGAATATCTCTAAAGTATTGCTTGTGGGTATGTCATGAAAATGCCACACAAAATATTGATAGATGACGTCCGAGGTCGCTTACAATTGGTCTATGTCATATTACAAACATTAACAAACACTTCAGATTATGTGTAATCATTTGATCCTCCCTACTGTTACCTGAAGACAAAATACGGCCAAGCATACAATGGTGAATCCCCATAGGGATGCCGAAAATTATTTTGTAGCAGTCAAAAATAGAGCAATCAATTTAAAAAGTGTGACAATTAAATGGAATGGGCAATTGACGAAACTGTTTAGCGAAAAAAACAAAAAAAATGGAGAGGGAAAACAAGCAAAACAAAAATATGGTTGTTTTAGTGTGAACAATATGATCTGACTTAGACTATAGACCTACATGCCAAGTTGGATTTTGATAGTGCCAACAACAGTTTGTGGGTAGACATGTCGCTCCACTCTGACACATCTTTGTGATTCCAGTCTTTGCTCTTACTCTTTAATGCTTAACGGAGAAGCAGCAAAAACCAATTTTATAGTCTTTTGCATGATCCAACAAGGGCTCGAATGCACGATCTTAAACATTCGAGGTAACAATAACACAACCGATGGTGTGAATACAGGTACTGGTTGCATAGGTACATATAAAACCAATTACCAGTCAACTTGATGCACAGAGGTCCCCGACTTGTTGGAAGTCCATAAATAATATAAACTTACATGGTTTGTAGGTTTGAGAATATTAGACACTGTTGGAAGTCCACAGATGACAAAACTGATGTCACTATTTCTACTTTGCTCTCAAACAATTTGTTGGGCAATGGATGAAACTTCACTGATTTGTAGTACTGTCTTATACCTGAAATATAAACATCTTCATTACTACTACTGCCAGCTGTCAAGAAACCTAGCTTTGATTCATGTCATATTAAAGGAAAACGCCATGGTCTTAACAAGTTAGCATGAAAATTTAAATGACAGTAAATAAAAGACATTTGTGTTAATGAATGTTAAAAATATTATACCGTAAGGTAGAATTTGGTCATTGAAGTTGCATGTAGCACCAAATAATGGGGATCGCCATTTTTCGTAGCTCTTCAATGTGAGGAGACAAAAGGCATCATCCATTCTCGGATTATACCTGCAATTAAAGCTCTTCCGAAAGAGCCGTGACGTCACGCAAGCGGTATCGTATATCATAGCAGCATTGATCAGTTGCAGTTTTATCATTAAAAATTATGTAAATTATAAAATAACGTTGTATATTTATCTTTTGATATTTACAAAATCATTATGACTTCATGTCAAGCATTGTATTGCACAAACGAAAAGGGAAAGTGTGAGAAGAATTTCTTTTTGGTAATTACCGATCAGGACTAGGCCTACCCTTAGTAGTTAACACATCGACCAGTGACCACGAAAAACACGGGAAAGTACGATATCATTGGCGACAAAAAAGAGCATAAGTACGCATAAAATGAGTTAAAAGTGACAGTTATTTAACCTACGGCCGATCATGTAAAACATGGAATTTTACGTAGATACCCCCTCCCCCCCCACAATACAAATAAACTCATTTGTTTTATGAAAATGTAACATGGGATGGGAAAATTAAGAAAAAAATTAGGACGAAATACAAATTGTTAACATTGTATTGCAGTTGATCTGATATTAAAAAATAACCAAAAGGGCTCGATGTTGGGAAGAGTCGGATACATTATTTATTCAACTAACATGATCTGTCTCCGTGACGTCACATGAAGAGGTGTCATGGCCGCTTACAATACAACAGGAAATTCCAAATATTCATATTTCTAATTGGGTATATTAATGTTAATAAAGGTGTTTTTTGTTTTATAATTAGTTATTTATGAATAAAAAGTTACAATGTATTGAATTATAACAATTGTTCAACTGACTGGAGTTTTCCTTTAACCACTGCTAAAATAAAATAGATATTGACATTGAGTTAATATGTACTTATGTCAAGCAAGCACTCTCCTACATGTACCCATAAATATCATGTCTTTGTTTGTTTTACAGTGTTTAATATATAGGTCAATGTAACTATGTTTTTTGCTATGTTCAGAGAAATCTGTTTTGAGACCACCTAGGTCACACAACAAATGGTGGTATTCAAAAGAGGTTTGTGTAAAAACAGTGAAACCTATGTAAACTGAATCAAGAATATAAACGGAATCCTGTATAAAACAGAACCTTAAATAAAGTGGGAAATATTTGTTATGTCAACCTGTATAAACTGAACACCTTTCTAGGTTCAGTATAGACAGGTTCCAGTGTATGAACACTGAGTTGTGACTGTAAAGAGGTCTTTGAAGACAAGCTTCACTGTATAGAATTTCTATCCTTTATACAAATTAAAATGCTAAAATTAGGAATGAATAAAACTTGATCTGATCAAGAGGGAGCATAGAAATACAGTAGAGTTCGTTTATAACGAACAGGCTTGTAACGAAATCAGGCTTATAGCGAAGTAAAGATAAATCCCCGGTCCCATCGCTATTTAAACAATGTATTTGTGAAGGCCTATTACAAATTTTTTATAACAAAATCAGGCTTATAACGAAGAGAATTTTAAACCCAAACAACGTTTTTATTACTCAAGATTGACATGATATAACAAAGAAAATTGCTGAACAAACAAATCATTTACCTGTCTTCCGTTACGCACGGACGATCACATATTAGAATCAGGGGTGTAGCTACCATGAGGCACTTTAGGCACGTGTCTACACATAATTTCCTCCCAAAATTCTTTTATTGATGAAAAAAGACAAACAGCACATTACATATTTTAATTATGTCTGTTTTGTTTATTGTACTGATGACAAGCTTCCACAAGTTGAAAGATAAACATTTGCAATGAGTACTATGACCTTATCTAACTCTAAGAAATTGACAGTTCATTTTATCTTCAAAGGCTTTGTCTTGACATAAAATCAAACACAATTTGTTTTTCACACGCTTTTTAACATCTGAATCTAGAAATGAATTGATACATTTACTAGTTTGTCATTGACCGTCAAAAGAACTGTTGTCGGGCTATTGGCTTGCAGTGTAAAAATGTCTGGCTCTAAACCTAAACTTAAAGTTAGAACTTTGGATGAAATGTTTAAAAAGAAAAGCTCCACACATTAACAGATCAGACAACTAATTCAATCTTTGATTCAATTTGTACGGATATTGGCGACAGACAAGCGTTTCTTGATGAAGCTGCTAGATGGAAAACACGCTGGAATATGGTTGATGGGCAAAAACCACAAACATTACTGGAGACACTCAATATGTCACAAACGAAGACTTGTACCCCAATATTTATGCAATTTTTACAGTATTGAAAACAATGCCAGTGTCTTCCAAGTCTAGCGAGCGTTCATTCAGTGTGATGCGCCGCGTACAACACTGTCTCAGAGCTACAATGGGTGATGAGATATTATCAAATTTATCCTTGGTACACATCCACAGAGCAAGAAATCTAAGCCTCGAAGATGTTATCAACAAATTTGCAGTGAGAAAAAACAGACTTCTGGACTTTATCTAATTACCAGTCTGTGTTGCTGGACATGTGCATGTGCTTACATGAACTCTGAAACTTTATTCTTTGAATGTTTCCGGGAATGTTTCTTTCATACATTTTGCATTTATGATAATCTTTGCTATAGATTCAATGCTTTGTGATGCTGAATTTTTGTAGCTGTTAAAATTACTCTGAAAAGTGGTGTAGAAACATTCAGTCAAAAGTTCTCATATTCAGCAAAATTATATTGACAACTTCGATTTTTATTTGTATTGTTTCCATGATAAAATAATGATATATTTCATGTCTTTTATTGTTCAGATTTCGTCATTTGTTCATCTATTTACTCATGCCCTAGACCTGCTGGGGGCCTTAAGCGGCCCCCAGACCCCTCGCCGCAAGTTGTGCCTACATTTCATTTTATGCCTAGCTACGCCCCTGAGAATGGTCAAGTGCACTTGACACTTCCGTTATTGATAATTGAAAAATCAATAATCCCACCTTTGATGTTGTTAATGATGTCAATCAAGACTTTTCTTTAAAATATTCAAACAATAAAATGGGTATTAATGACGTGATTAAGTTGTCAATTAATAAAACACGTGCTTATTTATTGCATTAAAAATTAATAAAACGTAATCTAAATTTTAATGAATGGATGCACAAGCTAAAGAAATTAAAAACAAAGTCATGTGTGAGATTAATTCATTCGCTATTGTTTATTTTTTCTTTGATGATAGACTCTTTAATTAAACAACAAACTGTGTAGTCTCAAGGTTCATCTAAATACCAAAAACAAAAGAAATGTACTCGTTCTGAAATTTCGATTAACCTGAGTTTTTATGTGTATATAATACCAAAAAGAAACAATTATTCTTCAAATTCAAATATAAAAAAAGGAAAATGGCTGCAATCTTAAAATTGGCCATTAAAAATATATATCCGAATTATCAGCATTATAATTTATACCGATATCGATCCAAGTGTTAATACCGGACCTCATATTTCCTGTTTATAAAATAGATCGTGAACAAAGTTGAAAACATGTTTCTAAGGAACATTTGAAGATACCAAAGAGGTATTCAGAAGCCGTAGTCTTTGAGAACTGTCTAAAGGATTAAATATTTTTTTACGATAAAGGCCCACTTTACTGTGCATCAGTTATCATAGCGTAATGAAACTGCCCTGCCCCTGGTCAGAACTTTTCTCTCTAAAATTACGCGACCTCGGTGGCTCGAACTACCGATACCTAGAACAGATTTTGACAGTCCCTTCGAGTTCGAGCCAGCGAAGTTCTACTGTACGATTTTCAAAAGGGGAGGTAATTCTACATTGTTTCTCTTATAACGAACGATGCCTATAAAGAACTAAGATCGAGAGTCCCCTAGACTTCGTTATAAACGAACTCTACTGTATATAAATAGCTTTTGTTCATCACATTATTTTTCAGCACGATTGTGTATATAAAATTTTGCATTGTTACCAAGTAAAGCAGGATCTGACACATTTAGACGTAGAAATGTAGGATTTCTCATGTAAGCTGTTAGATGTTGAGCAAGATATTCTGGATATGTAGCAGACAGGGCTAACATTTGTTTGTTATCTGGAAGTGTTGAATAGATCCAACTGAAATAAAAGAAATATAATAACAATTTGATTTATTGAAATAGAATTGATGTCAAATTGTTTTCTGGCAAAGTACAATAAATCAAGAGTTAGAGGGTTATGGTGTTTAATGCCACTTTCAACACTATTTTAGTTTTATATCGTGGCGGTCAGTTTTATTGGTGAGAGTACTCAGAGAAAACTGTGACCTGTCCAAGTCAGGGCTCTCACTACTTTCAAATTAGAGGGAGAAGTGACTTCTCTTTCAGCGGGCTCACAGGGAGAAGTGGGAGACAACAGAGAGAAGTGGGGAGACTTCTGGGAGAAGCTAATTGCAATTAATCGAAACATTACTTCGCGACCCCTCTGAAGTTACCCATCCCAAATTTAGTAAATAGTTAAAAAGTTGTCTGAACTGATTTGTTCTGTTATTTTTTTTATTCATAATTACCTTAAGGATATCTATTCAATGTCAAATTTTTATTTCTGTCTATCTTAACAGTATTGGAGTCTTTCATACCAGTAATTTTTTATATGTACACCCCCCTCCTTTTGAACTATTACTGTGCTGTGATCCAATACCACACAAATTGTAATACTAGCAACTCATATTTGTGTAATCTTCAGCAAAAGAACGATGTCTCTGCCAATTTGCTCAATGGTCCAACTATATATAGCTAGGGTCCGTAGGGAATGAAAATATAGCTCAAACGTAAACTGACACTGTCAGTTAAAAACAGAAGAAAGTAATGACTGTATTCTGTAATTATTATTTGCCAGACCTCAAATCAGATTGCAACAATGGAGTAAAGCTACTCTAGTTCAAAGTCTATTTTTTAATTGCATATGCATTAACGTTTACACATGTCTGTATGTAAATAAACAGTGATGTTGAGTATAAAATACCAATGCAGATCGATAAAAGTCTGAAGCGTCCCCGTGCATTTCAACGAATTTTGATTTGCCAACCTTCACATATATGAATGTATTAGATATGAGAACTATGATTTTATGTCACAGAAATGAGAAAAAAATAAATCAAGTTTGTTTTGTTGAAAGTAGATTCGGACAAAAAGTTTGGTCAACATTTCCCATAGCACAGTACTGCATTGCGTCCCCTTTCCAATCGGTGGCACCATTGTTGTTTGTTTACAAAAAACAAATTCAAATAGTTTTATTTTAAGTCAGGCATATATAAACAATAAACATAAGCTCTAATGAACGAAATTAAAGTTTCTATAAACCGTAATGGATTACTTTCCAAGAAAATATCTTTCAAAATACTTAACGGATACAATAGATTTCAATAAACACGATATCAACATTTTCATAAATGACAAGTGGAGAAAATACGCAGGCGGCGACATGAATTACAAGTCGACTTGAACTTTGCTTTTGACCAATGAGAAAGCGAAGCCAACCTTCTCCTTGATTCGTGCTTTGGCAATAAGAGCATCTGTGCATGATAAACCTTGTGACCTACAAGAACAACACTTTGTGGCACAGATTTTTTACACACACAACTAATGGGCAGCATCAATGCCTCAAGGCTGCTGGTCCATCCAGTTAACATAATTTTCTCCCATCCTTGGCTTTTCAGCTGATATATCAACTGACAGGCGTGTTTCCAAACTGCTGCCTGGAAATATGCTCTTTGTGTGTTTCTGCATAGCGTCTTTTGTAGGTGGTAGCTAACGCGCTGGGTGTTTTTTGATAATCAAAACAAAAGGAATGGTACCTAATTAATATCACCAATTGACGGAAAAGCGTAGACAGCACATAGGAAATTTTTCACATCAAGGAGGATGTCGTTTTGGAATGTTAGAACTATCACCTACTCTATAAAGTTTTTGGCGAACCGTTACTAGTTCGGCTGAACAGTAAGGTTTTTTAGCAGTACAGCCAGACCTACATGTTCAGGGGTTTGCACCTTACAACGTGTGACATCGTAAATGAGGTCCTGTGCAAATGATACAACACACATATTAGTTGCCCCTGACATTTCAATCTCTAAGTTTGAAATGGGTCGATCTGATTGGTTCTCAGTCAGAACCAAGTTAATCAAATTATACAACAAATTCGGCATGGTCACAGATTGCTCATTTATAAAGCTACCAGTCGGAGGAAATGGTACTGACGACATGCCCTCTGACAAAGTCAATATCCGGATCGCTTTTGCTGTATAATACACATGTCGGGCTAGCTCATCAACTTTTGCGTTTTCTTTTGAGAGATCTGACATTTACAAATCGCTATATTTGTTCTGCTTCATAGATTCTAAAGCTGTTTCAATGATCTGCCACTGTCAAAATGAAGGTTTGTTTCCGAAGCGTTTTTCTAGCCTTTTAGCAAATACTAGGACTTGTATTTTGAGGCCTCAATGCCTTCTTCACTAAGCTGACGAAACCGAGACTAAAGTTCTGACATAGTTACCACTTTCAATGCTTTCAAAACAATTTCGGAAGCTAAAGTATCAAAAGATCTGTCAAATACTGCTGATTCCTCATTACCTTATATATTTTCCAAGTTCTGATTAACTTTGTAAAGACACCCTGTCAGTTTTTTGTAGTATGTTTAGTGATATAAAATACATAACCAGATTCCAATCTTTTCGCGGGAAAACTGTCATTTTTCGCAGCTCTCTTCAACGAGGAAACACTTGGTCAAACATTGGCGTAACTGTTCCCGGGATTTGCTATCATATATTTACTTGTCTTCTAAGCAAATAACACATTTTGAACTGCCATATGCTCTAGGTAATTTGGCTGGTTTATTTGTGACTGGTACTTTGACATTGTCGTCCATTTTGCCTTTCAGTGGATTACGTTTGCTAGTGCAAGTTAGATAACATCGCCTGTGGTACCCACCCCTTAGACCCGCACTCCAGTAGTGTTTTAGAAGATTGTGAGCAAGGTCATTTCTTATTACGGCTGCTTTTCTAAACAAGGTATTCCAAAAAATTTGAAAGATCACTAGTTTGACCAGTATTGTGACAAAGACACTCTTTCCAGCTTATATTTCTCACTTGTATTTTCTTTGTGAAGTATAAGTTCACTGTTGCTCATTTTGAGCAAAGTATTGCACTATCGAGACAAAGATAACAAAGTATGTAATAGATATTAATAAAAAAAAAATATACAAAATATACCAACAAGGGAAAACTCTGAAAAACCTCAAATATAACAACAAGGTATAAAAAAAATTTAAACAATTAAAAAATGTAGAAAAAACAACCCTCCTAAATGACAAATTACCCTCAAAAAGTAATTATGAAAATATATCACCAAAAACGCAATCACAAATGAACAGTTAACAAATGAAAAATCAATACAATTAACCTCAAAAAGTATAATATAAATGACAATCACGTGACAATTCAATAAACAAAATGTGCAACAACAATAGAAACAAGTGTACAGATAGAGATGCCAGTCAAAAATCAATTACAGGGGATGCTTGCTGTTTTTTAACCATTAGATAGAGCTCAATCTAAGAAGACTTTTGAGCCTTCATTTGTAAAAATCGGATGAAGGTTTCAAAAGTTATGAGCATTTGAAATTGCCTATTTTTGGTCAATAATTTTCCCAAGATGGCCACCATCAATAATGGTTTTAATGACTGTTTTAGAGTTCTGATTTTTTGTGCAAACAGCAGATAATGTCTCTACTTTTGTTTTTTTCCATAGATTATAAGTTGTTCTGTCAGAAAAATGAAACTGAACATGTTTGAAGTAATATTCGCCATTTGTTTTACTGTCCAAAATGTGTCGGAGCCACTTTTGATCTTGACCGAAAGGTCCATTATGGCTCACATTGCCATAATTTTGTCAGAAAATAACTTATCTGACATCATAATAGAAGAAATTGTGTGTAGAAATACTTGTGTTGAGTGCAATTATAACATATGAATCACCTTTTACATCTTTTTGTGGAATTATGAATCCATAGAGGTGGGTGTGCAATTAGTGTTCAACACTATTTGAGAATGGCACCGTTTCACAGCAGTTATATGGAAAAATGACACAAAAAGCTTCATATTTCCTAAACTAAAAATGATATCCGTACAAAATTTTGAAGACAATACCAGTGTTGTGCACATTCTGTTGGACGTGATGTTTTTTCGTCGACACAAGAAATGGCGGCCATTTTGTTCAAAATGGCTGCCATTTTTTCATAAAATTTCTCAGACAGGGAACCTGTTCCAAGATAATTTGATCAATTTTTTTATCAATATAATTAATATCACTGAAAAAAATGGATATGTAGGTTTGTACCAATGACCTCTTATTTGCTTTAGCATTTTATTACGGAAAAATTGTCATAATGGTGGCCATTTTGAAAACAAAATGGCTGCCATTGCTTTAAAATTTGTTGCGTAAATTTACGTTTTTTAAGATTACTCATTCGTTTCTAGTCAGAATTTGATCATCAAGGTACCAAATTAAAGATATTTTAAAAATCTATAACCTCAAGTAACTAATAACTTAAACTAAATACTTTTCATTTCATATATACCACCAATATGTAATCCCCCCAAGGGGTGAAGATTCCAGACACCTACCCCTTGCCGAAAATTTGTCGGCTTGATATACATGTAGGTGTTTTTGTTTTCCTACCTCAATGTCTTGCAATCATAATGTAGTTGTACAATTGCTGAAAGTGATGCTATATGCATCAACCACCCAACAAGCATGATAGTGAAACACCTCTAAACTGAACTTCCTTAAGATCAGCTTGTGTTTAAAATAGATGGATATTATTTGCACGGTTTACACATTTCCTACAAAAGGCTACATCTGGAACCTGGAACTTTATTTAAAATAAAGTTATGTTGTTTATATAGGATGCTGTTTATATTCAGGTTTCCCTTTATTACAATTTGAGCAAGTAAATTTGTTTCAATCTTACTCTCCATGTCGTTCGAATCCCGCTCATGGTAACTTAAGGTGTACTTGATAACACATTATTGTGTGATTAAATTCGTCAGTGACTTGCAACAGATCTGTGGTTTTCTCCAGGTACTCCAGTTTACTCCACCACGATATAACTGAAATATTGTTGAAAGTGGCATTAAACACCATAACCCACCCCCTAACCCTACTCTCCGTGTCAAAGTTTCAGTCTTGCCCATTACTATTCTAATTTGCTTCTTAAAACATGTTCAATGAAAACAACCAAAATATTAAGTTCATTCATTTATTATTCAGGAAATATCTGGTGCATTTTTGAAATACATCATCTATTGTCACATGTATTGTGGTCTGAATAAATCCAGCTACATGTAAAACTAAATATTTCATTATGATATAAATTATGAACTCATGATCAGCTGTATATTATCCTGCAGTCCTAAGTTCAGGTAATATCCCAAGGCCAGCTTGGATCACACACATGTCTTTGACCAGCAAAGCATAGTGTCAGATAAACTGGAAAAAAACAACAGAAGCTGGAAGGGACCACAAAGAAACAGTTCTAACTAGTCTACATTGTACTTATTATCCTTTCATAATTCTTATATGATTTACATAATTAGAAATCCTATACTCTGATTGGGTATAAGCGCTTATGGAGGCGGGGTTTTGTCAGTTTATTTTTCGATAGACGATGTTCACCGAACTACTTTTTTCGTAATGTAAACAAAATGGCGGCTTGGATTCCCGATAATAAAAAAAGATAAAAGAAACAATGTTTATTGTTAATAATCGACAATTATTGTTAGATATGAAATAAAAAAATAAATGCCAATGAAAACAAAAGCTTGTATTGTTGACATAAAAAAAAATTCCGGAAAAAATACTGTGACGTTGTTTACAAGGGACGCTGATTGACACAAGCTGGTTACTGATTTATTTTACGATTTTGTGGGCATTTTACTTGTTTGAGAAGCTAAATGCAAAATGCCATCAAATTGGAATATATCAGTAACTTAATTACATCACTGTCTAGTTTAAAGTAGGAAAACAAGGTTAGTTCATGTTGTTATTCATGGCCGGCCGACACACATCAATGGAATGTATGTGTGCATATTGGGGATCCTCGAAGGTAAATTTTCAAAACAAATGAAATAAAAACTTAGTTACAGAATTATAAGGATTAAACGAGTTTATTTATGTATAACCTGGACCAATTCACTCTATTATAATAAATATAAATTCACAATGTATTTAGATAAAAAAAATTACCAGAGTTTCAAATATTTGGTATTGACCCCAAAGTTTTTATTGACATTTTTGGACAAAGTTAAAGTCAGATCCTTATTCTGTATAACCTAGGTAAAAATATATGTTTTGTCTACTTATAATACCTTCCCCTTTTCGAGAATATTAGCAGAAACACTGGTATTTTTTTTTTCATTGGTCTATAAATACATATGTATGCAATAAGTTATAACATTTTGTTTACTTTTATTTGAATTTAGTATGTGAATATTCAATCATGGTCGAATATCCATGGAAGCTGGCAAATACAAATAAAAATGTAGCACCATGACAAAAATAAGAATAGAATTAACTTTCTGGAGAGTGAAGACTATAGTCTAGTATAAAAAAAAACCAAATATTTTGTACACAGACTATAGTATAGAAGAAAGTGATTGACTGATGAAAAAAGAGGAAACTCCTATTCTAGAGCCCATACCCGTGTTTTCTAGTTGTTTGGACCAAGCTAGAAACATTTTATTTCCAAATATTTTCCTTAAAAAAAAGAGGAAATCAGCAGATTAGAGGAAAACTTTCATCTCTGTTTACACCCCCCCTTTTCGGTTTGTTTACTTTTGTTTTGAACGCAAGTTGCCTTTAGTTGGAAGTATTATAAATTGACAAAAAGTTTTTCATAAACTACTTGAAAAGAAGCAATGCAAAAAATAAATCGTACGTTTAAAACATTGAGAAGAAGGTTTATACATACCTACGATAACACCTGTGTTACAAACCAGCGTCGTTGACGTTACTATTTACTTTCCACTTCCAACGATGTACGACGTTCTCCTTCAGACATGTTTAGGGGCGTTTTAAATACTAAAAATCATCTGTGTTCGCGATCTAATATGGTTGAGATGGTATGCTTCCTACGTTGATATTGTAACAGAAAATACAAATATCGCCATCGGAGAACGCTACTCCAAATTTTTCATTGATTTGTTCATCTTGGAACTTTTGAGACGACCATTTTCCGTTTAGCATGCTCAGGAAATCGGAAGCGACTGTGACCATGCGCAAGCTACGAATCTGCGCTTTAATTGGATAATAATAATAGAACTATATAACGTCAGGAACATGCCGGGCAAGGCATTGAAATGGGGGACCCTGGTGAAAAAACCGTGCCAGGAATGGTAAAATTCCGAAAACAGCGATTTCGATTCGAACACGTTATATTTAAACGATTCCATATTAAAAGAAACAAAATTTTTAAAGATTTCAAACAATGTTTAGATAATTAATTAATGTAAAAAAATCTTTATATAGTATTATCTGTAAAAATCTGACATCAAAAATTGCATGTATCAGCAGCTACCGGAAAACAAAATGGCGGCCGAAATAACGATAAGTCGGCATCTCTAGTACAGATATCAAAAATAGCAAGAAAAGACATCAATGATCAATAAGAAAACTTAAATGAGAAAATACAAATCAAATGCACCCCAACTAAAGTAAAGTCAAACAGACCCAAAACAATTAATCCACTAATTGACTACATTGTCGATAATGATCTAAATATTTATCTAGATTGACAAAATAGTTGTTGCACAAAACCATCAAATTAACATAAGAAAGAAGGCGAAAGAAAATTTACAATCAATTTGTAATATGAAACCATATCGGTTATAACTCAAATATCCAGAAATATTTAGCTCAACGGTTTAATTCTTTAAAAAGCATGTTTTGGAAGAATTAATAGTTGCAAAAATATTCAAATGTAGCGATTAAATCGAGTATGATGTATTCGTGATTATTTGACATGTTTTACGATTTATCCCATGCAATAGTCATGTGTGTAATATTTAAAAACATGCTATTTTTAAACACAAATAGACTACTTTTCTGAGAACGTATATCTCTTATGAAAATGCTTTTTTTTCAAAGGATATGGCGAATTATGCTATTTTTATACTTGTATCAAACATATATAATCCAATATTGAACATCAAAGCGGTGATATGTATGAAACGTCATACAAACTATAGAACCCCACTACATAAGTACACGAGTGGGTAGAAAAAAGCTTAATTTATACTATTTTCCGCATTTTGAATTTTAGTATAACACATGGAAATCGACAATTTAAATATCAAACCTTAATTTCTTGCAATAAAAATCACACAAACTTTGTTATTAGAGGCTTTTTCAGACTTGGCTGATGGACTAATGAGCATGATGAGTTGAGATGAGAGGTTGTTGTTAATTCAGGTAATACATGTATTAGTATAATTGTTGATTTTATAAAATGTTTAATACCAATCTACAATCACTTAAATATGAAAAAGAGGCTCAGGTGCTGTGTAGCTCAACTGTTCATTCAAACAATTTAAGTTCAATTAAGTCTCGATTTTCAGAAAAATATTTTATCCATTTCACATATGGTCCTAGGTTTATCTTTAATCCAATAAAATAGGACTCTTGGTCCTCTCATATCTATGAAACAGTAAGTCTTACTGATATATAAACCTACTTTGACATTGTTCTTGAAAACCTGTCTTAGTGAACTGTGAACCAATTGATTTGTTTTTAAAACCTGTCTTATTGACATGTGGACCTACTTGATTTGTTCTTGGAAACTGTCTTCTAATAATTTGTCAGCTTCATCCAATATAAACATTCTGATGTTTTCAATGTTCATCATTCCTTGTTCTATCAGCTGTTTTATCCTTCCTGGTTAAAATGTAAAATATATTGTAATTATTACAGTATTATTAATTAAATTGATATAAACCATGTAACTTACTTAACATATAACCACTTCGGTGGTGCAGGGGTTAACAAATCTTGGACCACCTCACTAGCCCAGGGCTGGCATACTCCCAAATATTACTAGCCCGAATCTATGAACCACTAGTCCTGGTCTGGTCAATACCGTGATTTCATGAATCCGACTTGCAGACTTGAACCCTTGTACAACATGTACAATGTATATTAGTTTAACTATCTTTCTTTTCAGATCTGGTATTGCATTTTATTTTCACTTATTTTCCACAGTTCAGGTCACTGTAATGTCAAAAAAAATAATATGTGTGTTTATGGTCACATGTCAAAAAAATCTAGGGTCGGTTGGCATTAATTTTTTTTTTTTACTATCGGCAAAACCAGAAATAATCGTTCCCAGTTCCGGAATCCGATATTTCATTTTCGAAATTTCCGGTAAGCTGTCATTTGTTGAAGCTGTTTTATGACGAGAATACCCAGCTTTTCTACCTTCTTTGCTTTCAATTTCAACAAAAAGCTAGCGGTTGAATAAATAAAACATTGCTGCTGATTAAACAACATATAACATATATATGAATATAAGTAGATATGCGAATATTGACAAGTTTGTCAATATCCGATATATATTTTTACTAGCCCGTCGGGCATACAGTTGATTATTTCAGCTAGCCCAAATGTGGAAATTACTAGCCCCGGGCTAGGGGATTTTTTAACCCCTGTGGTGTAATGGTTAGTAAGCATGCCTTGAATGTGGTAGATTGTGGGTTCAAGCACCCATTGGGTCAAATCAAAGACTATACAATTAGTATTCGCTGCTTCTTCGCTAAGCATGCAGCATTAAGGAGAAAGAGCAAAGACTGGTTAGCTCGGAATCAGGATAATGTGTCCAAGTGGGGTGACATGTCTATCCTTGGACTGTTGTTTCAGTGAGCTAGCACTAAAAAAATCCAATTGAACATGTTAGTCTAGTACAAAGCGGACCTCATCATCATCTCACTGAAAATTAACTTGTCTCGCCATGATATAGCTTAAAAATTGCTGAGTTGGCATTAAACAACAATCACTCACTCACTTACTTTAACATATAAAACTTTGCTTTTCTAAAAAGGGAGTTTGACTTCTTCTAAACAAATTTGCTAACATCTTTCTGTAATACTGTGGAATATTATGCTATTCATGTGAAAAAAAATTCTCTTAAAGAAAACTAAAGCAAGATTTGGTTTTAATAAAAACTGCAGTAAGAATTAGTTATAATAATTAGCATGATGATTTTGAACATTCTTATTTAATCAGAGTTACAATTAACTACATTTGAATGATTCCTGAAAATTCAATAAAGTACAGTAAAACCCTGTTTTATTGTCCCCTGATTCATCGCCGTGAAATTATTAAGTCCCGTTTTCTTTCCATGTAAAAAACCTCGTTATAACGCCAAACTTGCATATCGCCATCCACTCAGGTGTCAAATGATCAAATGGTCAATTTACTGTTGATTGTCCTTCGATATAATGCCAATCAGTTATGTCACACGTCAAGGATTTTACAGAGGTTTGGTATTTTTACAGGTAGGTTTACAAGCAAATAAGGTAAATTGAAGTTCTTGTATAAACACTCTGTTGACAGTTAACTGTTGGATAATTAAAAATTGAAACCATAGTGTTAGTTTTATAGTTTGTGAACTCTTTTAATTGTAAATAAAATTTGCTTGAAGTTTTCCCAGTGTTTTCAATTTCGTAGTGTAAAAATGTCGACTCCAAACCGGAAAATAAATCTGCTTGATTTCAAACAGAAACGTGAAATCATAAACTATGCAATGAAATATCCTAAAGCATTCAGCAACAAATAGCAGATTATTTCTCTTTTTTTTTAATTACCCGTAAAACTGTCGGAGATATCCTATCAAATAAAGAAACTTATGAGTCTATTTGATGTCGAAATGTACATGTAAATAAATTTGATGACGTACAAAAACTTTATTTACCGTACAAACGATAATTTCTGCATGTCATGTTTGTATCATGAAATATCGTTTCTAGAAGTTAAAATAAATTATTATTGCTTATTTATTGATTTCTTATCAGGGCTTTTCCAGGAAAAAAAACCCGGTAGGGTTGGAATGCCATTGATTTTTTTTTTATCTAGGTGGGGAGCGTAAAATGTATTTCTTTTCTGGGCGATTGTTGTTAAATTTCTATTTAATTAATCGCGGTTGTCAATATTTTTACCATTTTGGTACATTAAAATAGATCTACTTGCCGACAAGTCGTGTCACTGTGTTATTCGTTAAACAGTGTATAATATTCGGTTGTTTGTTCCGCGATTTCGCTTCTTTTGCATGATTTTTAAGCCAAATTGTCTCCCTTTATCTTCCGAATTATTTTTTTATGTAAAAGATGGAGAAATACGAATGATGAACTGGTACCTGGTTCTTTTATTTTCGTTCCTGGGTTCCGAGATAAAAAGTACCAGTCGAAAACGAAACGTGGTCAAATGGCACAATTTCTCAAAAAGTATTTATCCAAAAATAATAAACTATGCATATTATTAATCCTTGAGATATAAGCTTTAAAACGGTGTAACATTTATTTGACTGACATTTGATTTAAAAGAGTTATACATGATCAAAACAAATATTTTGATCCAAATTATCGTCATTTCTGCCATTGAAAAATACTGTCCTGCCACGATTTAGGGTATCAAATGTCAATATTTTTTTAAAAACTTTATATCAAATTAAAGCCTTTAATATCTTCTTTATTATGGAATTTACATCATGAAAATATCTCATTCCGTTCAAAAGTTATACCTATAAACGTACTGGAAAATACCTGTCCTGGTTTTAAACCCTCCCCCTCAAAAATAGATAAACAACACACTTTATAGCCATATACTATAGGTCACACTTGTACTTGCATTACTGCCATTAAACAGTATTACAGATTTGATCAGTCTGTTTCAAATTTAATTTCTATTTTCTAGGTGGGGGTCATTTTAAGTATTTATATTTATGTGGTGGTACCCCAAAAATAATTAAAATTCTGGTGGTAGTACCCCTAATTATTGATGGAGTTCCGACCGACCCCCCCCCCCCACTTCCGGTTTAAGGCTTCCCTCAGTTTATCGCTAAACTCGTCATAGAACAAACGGTGGCAGCTTAACGGGGTTTGACTGTACATGTAGAATTTACTGTTTTTTTGTAAACAATCAGAACAAATGACTGTTTCTGCTATGAAATAAGGTGTTTAACAATATCATTTTATTTAGATGATTTCAATACTTTCCAATTAATTCTTCTGTCTACACTTAAAAAAACCAGTGTTTCATCACATATTGCCAAACAATGGTATTTTAAAGCATGTCATTTCTAGAATCACTTGTGTCTAGTTTACCTGGTGTACCAACAGCAATATGACACTTTTTCAGCTTCTGTTTGTCTTCCTGGAGGGGCATTCCTCCTATAAATGTGTGACATCTTAACTCAGACAAAGCTTGACCAATAGACTTTATAACATCCCATATCTGTATGGCTATTTCTCTTGTTGGGGCAAGAACTAAAACCTGTAATATTGTTTTTTTTTTTAGAAATCATCATTTTATATCACATAAAACAAGATATGATTATAATCTAACGATTATGAAGTCTCCCAAACCGGCCACTGACAACCGGTTTAAAAAATAAATTAAAAGCTACCTTTGAAATCGAACAATGTTGAATTTGTGCAGTATTGTGGCGGCCATTTTGAAAATGGTGACCGTTAGAAATTTTTCGATGTCAGGAATCATTTCGGGACATCATAATCTACCCACATATGAAATGTCGTTGAAATCGGACAATGTTGAATTTGTGCGGTATTGTGGTGGCCATTTTGAAAATGGCGACCGGTATTTCGATGTCAGGAATCAATTCGGGACATCATAATCTACCAACATATCAAATGACGTTGAAATCGGACAATGTTGAATTTGTGCGGTATTGTGGCAGCCATTTTGAAAATGGCGACCGGTAGAAATTTTTCAATGTCGGGAATCAATTCGGGACATCATTATCTACCCACATATCAAATTTTGATGATATCGGACAATGTTGAATTTTTGCGGTATTGTGGCGGCCATTTTGAAAATGGTGACCGGTAGAAATTGTTCAATGTCGAGAATCAATTCGGGACATTTACCCACATATCAAATTTTGATGATATCGGACAATGTTGAATTTTTACCCCCATTTTTTATACCGTATTTTGGCAGCCATTTTGAAAATGGCAGACATCTCGAAATTTTGAAAACGCAGAATTGCTCCTCTAATGGTGACTTATTACTATGTTAAATTTTATGTCTCTATCATTATACATTTAGAAGTTATCAACATTAATGTACGAAATTTCAACTTTCCCATAGGATTCTATAGTAACCACCACCCCCTTTGAACCCCTCAAAATATGACTTTGACCCCCTTTACCACAAAGCTGAAAACTTTAGGACCAACTAGAAACATATATCTATAACTCCACCAAGTTTCACGAAATTCTGTCCAGTAGTTCCTGAGATCTGCCGTGGACAAGTTCATGGTCTGCGGAATAAAAGGAAAAGAATAAGAATAATATTAAGAAACGGAGCAAAAACAATAAGTCTCCCAAACAAAGACTTAATTAACAACCAAGCATGATACTTCATATTAATCAAAATAAAATTCAGAATACAGGGAGTATTTAAAAAAAATCAATCAAATAAACCAGAACATTTCAATGAGGGACAGCTAAAATATACCAAATAGAAGCAACAAATGTAGATATTTTGTGAAAGTTTTCTTCACTTAAAGATTTTAAAAATATTCTTCAGAGTGTAAGTTATCAATGGAATCCAAAATCCCCCCCCCCCCCCCCCCAAAAAACATTTTCAATTTGGCAATTTCTGCATGACCGCAGAGTTTTTGAAATTCGTCGAACCCAGGGGAGAGAAAATCATGAGGTCCGCCAATAACGTCAGTAAATGCCGGTCCCCATGTCCGCCAAACATTTTTGAATGATGTGTTTACATTTTTAACGGAAGTCGGAAATGCAGGTCGTATTGTAAATACCGGAACAAGTTTGGTCAACTCGGAATTCGTAACCACATTGAATACGTGATATTTTATCTGTTTTTGGTAAATATTATTGGTAACTCTCATGAAAATAAATATATTTGAATATATTGTGATGCGTAAGATGATCTTTTCGAGTGAAAAGCCCCCAAAAAATTAATAAAATAAAACAAACACGACGTCCCTGATTTGTATCGTTCCCTTCACCGAATCCGTTTCTATTTAGAATTTTGTTTACAGTTGTGTGTCGATCATAAAAATGTAGTCGTTCCTGAAGCATTACGACGGAGCGTAGCCGGGCAAACATAAAACGGCCAGTGCCACCCCCAGAGAGAGTCTAATGACTTAAACTTTTAGAATATTGTTATTGTAATCTCAATAAAAAATTTAAAAATTAAGTTTTAAATCTGGTAAATTTTTCAAAGTTCGAGGGTATCCCTAGCTGGATTTGGTTACTCTTTTTTGGTGCATGGTTTCAACTTTTTGATTTATTCTGGATGGTGACTGGTCTTCCTATTTTTAGGCCTCTACCAGTACTAATGAAGTTAAATACAGAAAACTAAAATAATAATAACGGTATGACATTACTTGGCTTTAAAACAATTTTACATAAAAAATGTAGGTCCGGCAAAAATTCAGAGGGTTCAGCAGAAAATTACTGGGTGCTGGACCTATGTCCAGCAAAATGAAAACAAATTTCGAAAAGTCTGTGACAGGTGCTTGGGACAACACATTTCCACATTTTTTGAGAATGACCTGTACATGACTAATCACTTTCCTGGTTTGGAACCGACACTTTAAAAAGTAGCATGGTAAAACTAGTTTGATGGGTCAAAGCTTCCCTTCTTAGTGAAATGTTTTGGTCATGCAAGTGCTTCCACATGCGAGTAAAATGTCAACCCTCACATGTAAATGGGAAGCCAGCGTTAATAAACAATGCTGTAATCGTGAACAGTATACTTAATATATTGAATTTCTGTGACACAGAAGTTGTTAATTTTATATGCATGCTACTTTTCAGAAAGGTGTTGATATCTTCCAAAACATTTTTCGAAAGAGAAGATGAGACTATTCTTTAATAATCCTTGACTTAGCTTAGTATTGTGAAAGTAGATAGTGTCAATCGCTGAATTCCGATCATGTTGGTTTAATCATTTTTACATCAATTATTCTTTATTCTTATACATAGTGAATGATTTTATAATTTGTCCCGTCCGGCATGTGACCAACTTTAATTATTTGTCTAACCAAATCTTGAGCTGGTGGTACCGGACAAGTTGTTATTGTCAAGGCCTGCCTTAAAAGAAGAAAAATAATTTTGAATCAATCTCTTTGAAATTCATCATTTTTCTGGTCAAAATGATCACTCATCATTTAATATATAAATTTTATTTTTTTATCTTACAACTGTTGGTTTTACCTGAAGAGCAGATGTATCAAGCTGGAGACTTTCTAATGCTATTACACTAAACACACAGGTTTTACCTGTACCAGACTTTGCTTGGACAATCAAATCTAAAAATAAAATTATAGTCTTTAAAATAAGCTAATATAGAACAGTTGCAGGGTATATTTTACAATTATCTTGTCAGGTTTAGATGCACTCATTCCCACCCATCCAAGTATACTGGAAAAAGAAATTAAAAAATTAGAAAAGATGTATGTCCCCGCACTTGATAATTATGGATAAAGTTGTTTTGTTAGGAGTGATTTTTAAACTAGAGGCAAAAGATTTAGATGTGATTTTTATTTCATAATATTCCTAAACGGAATAAACTGGCTGAAAAAACCCGGAATATATGTTAAACTACTCATTGCCATGTAGCTGCAGTTAAAATTTGAGCTCATTTTGACTTATACTAAAGCAGCAATGGACAATTGAAGAAATTTCTATTTTTAGTAACAGCAGCCATCTTGAATGGAGGGCGGGGCTGTCAGACACAATATTGAAAGGGACCCATCCAGGGTCCATCCCTGCCAGGTTTGGTTTAATTTGGTTCTGCGGTTTCAGAGGAGAAGATTTAAATGTGATCTTTTATCAAAATATGCCTAATTTGCATAATCGGTATAAATCGGCTGAAAGAAAAACTTCACAGAAAAACCCAGAATATATGTTAAACTGCTCCTTGCCATGTAGCTGCAGTTAAAATTTGAGCTCATTTTGACTTATACTAAAGCAGCAATGGACAATTGAAGAAATTTCTATTTTTAGTAACAGCAGCCATCTTGAATGGAGGGCGGGGCTGTCGGACACAATTTTGAAAGGGACCCACCCAAGGACCATCCCTGCCAGGTTTGGTTTAATTTGGTTCAGCGGTTTCAGAGGAGAAGATTTAAATGTGATCTTTTATCAAAATATGCCTAATTTGCATAATCGGCATAAATCGGCTGAAAGATAAATTTCACAGAAAAACCTGGAATATATGTTAAACTACTCTTTGCCATGTAGCTGCAGTTAAAATTTGAGCTCATTTTGACTTATACTAAAGCAGCAATGGACAATTAAAATTTCATCCCCCCTTTTTTCTATTTTCAGCTTGTCGGCCATCTTGGTTGGAAGTCTCGATCACCGGACACAACTTTGGAAGGGGGCCATCCAAGGACCATTCCACCAAAGTTTGGTTCAAATTGGCCCAGTGGCTTCAGAGGAGTTGATTAAAATGTGAAAAGTTAACAGACGGACGGACGCTCAGTGGTAACAATAGCTTGGGTCAGGTGAGCTAAAAATGAAGTGTGTCTGTAAGACACAAATGATGCCCCCCGTCTGACTATAGGAAATTATAAACAAGTCAAAAGTTCTTTAACACTATGTATGATGTTCTATCATACTCAACTTGTATACAGATAGTACCTTTAATTTAAAAGTAAAAAGAATAAATGCAAGCCTTTGAATTTTAAATATTTTTCTTTAAATTCTAAATAAAATTACTTTTGTTTTGGTGTTTTCTAAAGCCCAGTATTTGAACTCGAAGAACATGGTTATAAAATAAGCCTATGTGTTTTGACCAGATATACCATGTAAATAGCCCATGCTTTGTGTATACTTTTAGAAAATGAAAACAAGTTTTATGTATGTTATTTAAGCATAATAAAAAAAAAACAAGTAATTAATATACATTTTTTTTAAATATAAAGGAACAAATATAAAATAAAGGTTTCATAAATTAATATTTACAAATTAAAAATTATCTGCCCTTATTTAGAACTCTACCAATACTTATATAGAAACTTCAGATGAAAAACAGGATTTAATACTAAAAGTGTTGGATTATTTTGAAGCCGAATCAAAATTGTCACTTTGAAAAGTGAAATGCATGCTTGGGTTCTGGTGACATATTCAAATTAGGTAATCACACGACAGTGAATGTAAATAAAACCACAGGTGTTGTTGTTATTGTTTACACTGGAAGTTGGTAACAACAAGCATACTAACTCCCTCTGCACATATCCACATTTGGTACAAATATTTAACATAGAGACCTAATGGGCAACTTTTTGGAAAATACATAATGTAGTGTCAAAATTCTGAAATTATTTGTCGGAGTAGGTAGATGATATACAAGTAAATGTGTGAAGAAAAAAATCAATAAGTTGAACAGTTGATTTTTAATAAATTTTTTAGTCCTGTTTTAGGCTGGCCAAATGGACTATACCTGTGGTGAAATGGGTATAATTCCCCATACAAACCATGTTTCCATTATATAGCTAGTAAGAAGGAAATGAAGTCCAACTACCTGTACCTGTCATTTTGTTAATATTTGATAAAAATTCCCCCCCCCCCCCCCCCTCCGACTTTTCAAATATTTTATGAAAATCAAAATCACACCTCCATTATGTGTATAAACATCAAAAAAATATTAACGCTGTAGCTCCAAAACTGTAGGAGGAGATAGCCGGACAAACCATGTATCTATATCCGGACGGACGAACGGACGGACAGGGGTAAATTAATATGCTCTTAGTCGCTGGGACATAGAAATTGTGTCTACAACAAGTTCTGAACAAATGTTAATTTGATATCATCTACATGTTCTGAATAAATGTAAATATTAATTTGATCTAATATTTATTTTCCATCCAATTGGCAACATTGATGTCCATTGACATCTGCATTTTAACCATTTTATCTGATCTGTGAAATGTTACATATTTCATATGTATTTTATTGTCGAATTGAAAGATAAATATCATATGACATTTGTATTTATTTGAAAACAGTTAAGTGAGTGAGTGATTTTGGTTGATTTTTATTCCGAAATGGTGACAGACATTCCGTGATGACCAATTTAAGAAGACGAGTAGATACGTCAATGATGTCAATTCCTTTTTATATCTTTTTTTTTTAATTTTCAATTTGGGGCCGGATAAACCAGGACCAGAACAACCAGAATCATGCTTGTCCTTTTCTTCTTCCAAGTTCACGAATAGATTTAAGGTCAGATGTGATGAACGATGTCATTAGTACCACAATTGAAATTTTTTGCTCAAATTGAGATCAAAGGAAATCTGATTTATCAAAAATGAAGATTTGTAAATATTTAGAGAGTACATAATCTTATTTAAGGGCCTGGGTGGCTCAATGAGTTAGGCAGTTGGATTACCTAACAACTCATACAAGCCTATCACCAATACGACGTGGGTTCGCACCCGGCTTTGTAAATTACAAAAAAGGGTGCACTCGACTTACCAATTCTCAACTTACTCAAGTCAAAATATCTTAAAGAGTGTAAAGCATTCTTATTAATCTTAATGATTTAGAATACAGAAAGAGAAATTTGTGACTTATCAATTGAACTTGAATTCGTAAAACTAGAATTAAATGTCATACAGTACTATATTATGCATTACCAAGACCACATCTTCCAAGAGGAATTGCCTTTAACTGAATCGGGGATGGTCTTTCAAATCCTGCAGTTTTCAAGCCTTTTAATATCGATTCGGATAACAAGAGACCCTCAAAGTTAACGTTCTCGTTAATTAAAACATCTCCTGTTCTGGGCCTTTCTTGCAAATTATGAGCGACAGTTGTTGACATCATTCTAAACGGTGTTAAAGATTGTTTGGTGATCTTTCACTGTTTCAGTAGAAAGCATGTCTACTATCGTTTTCACCACGAACATTAAGAAGTTAAACCTTTTCTGATTAGTCAATCGGTTTTTATCAAACCAATGAAAACAGGTTTTACTAAATATTTTCGGTATTCTCTAGACTGTTCATGGCGTAAGTTGTTAGACGAAAAGTGAATCGAAAATTGATCACAAAACACTTCCGCTTTTCAGAATCTGAAAATGTCCCACCAAACAGGAATAACAGGTGAAAGAAAACTCTTTTTAAAAATGAAATTACACCAGAAAAGGAATGTAATTGTTATTTTCACATAAACCAAAAATTTTAATGAAACGTCCGTTAGTTTCATCCTTCACAGAATTGTTTTTGAGAAGTGGGTGGGTCTTCCTGAATCCCCTTTAATTTGATCTGTCGTTAATTTATACCCAGTGTTACATGAACAAATTTTCTAAAATACGGTACTTATTTCTTATATACTCATTTCCTACCGAGTACCATTGAACATCAAGTACTTGGAGTTGGAGACGAGATTACCACCCCCTTTTTTTTTAAAGCTATCCTCTCGTCCGTTAAAATCGGTAAACTCCTGAAATCTGTCACCATTTTGGAATGCACTGTCACGTGAGTTCAGATGTCGATGACGTCATTTATCCTGCAAACTGCATCCAGAAATATATAATGGATTTACTTTCACTTTGATCAAGACAAGAATGAGATTTAAACAGATAAGAAAATATATCTATAGGTTTTGGGGTATCAGGACAACTCGCTACCTGGACATCTCGGTACTGAACATATGCGACATTTCGGTACTCAGTACTGGACATTTCGGTACTAGACATATCGGTACTGAATGAAAGGCAAATCGGTACTTCCAAAGAATAATAATTTGATTAAATTTAAAAACTTATTTTGTATTTTTTTTACATTTAGACGTTGTTTATAGATTCTTTATACAAATTTTTATGTTTGTTTTTTTAATCATCTAATTAAATTGACATCAAAGAGACAATTCATTAATATTTGTAAATAACTTTTGTTTTGATAACTAAGTCCCTTTATCAATAAATCATAGATAAACTTAACGAGATGATTATTTTCATTTCTGTTTTGATTACATAACTGTTTTAATTAGATAGCTTTAATTACCAAATTTAATTTCTTTAATCATAGATCAATGCTTTAATCTTTTGTTGGATTTCAAAAGACAATAGAAGTTGAATTTTATTTGAGAAATATTTTCCAAGCCGAAGAAAATATATAATGGAGGGTTACCCTAATTCGAGATTCAAACTGCAAAATGAACAAGTATCCGTGTATAGATGATATGAATTTCGACAGTCTATATCAGTGATGTCTACCGTGTTTCTCCCTCTCTCGGACCTGAATGATGACCCAAGATTCTCTTACCTAAATGATGACACAAGACCAAGAATATTCCATTTGGAATTTCTATATCAATATAAAAAAAATAAAAATCTGTGTATAGATTGTGGCAGCAATGTCCGTCCCAGACACATGGACAGGAGGCTTTACAATGTGACCAGTGTTCACAGTGGCAGCACAGATTATGCAACACTGGTAAGAACTTTTTATCTCGTACATTACTAAGGAACTTTTTTCAGTTTAAATAGCTCGGTGATACTAAACAGAGTCGACTAGAGTCTACTACTGAAATAACGCAAAATAAACATGTAAAAGTATTGCATTACTTTGTAGATGATATTAAATGACTTAAATGGTATTTATAAGTTAATTTTATTGATGTTTTAGTTCTCACGGTGTGAAAATATACAAGAAAGATTGGCGCGATTTACTTCCGGTTTACTAAAATAGAGACAAGTAACTTTTATACTCAATCCTTTTAAGAACTCAATAAAAAAATGTTTTTTTTTTGTTATGAGTAAAGGTTTATATTACACAATACAGTGATTTTCAGCTTTTTCTGGTCTGAAATTTTAGCTATTTTCTATGCGATCATTAGTCTTGAACATGAATGGAGTCTTGGAAAGCAAATTTGTTTTGAAAGCAATAAGTTACTGAGTGCAAAAAATGTATGCTTGATTTCAGTAACTGACCTAAATTTCAACATGCATGTGCTTTAAAAATATGATTTAATACTCAAATACCACTTATGAGTTATTGACAAATATGATATTTCATAAAACAACTATAAAAGTTACTTGTCTTTTTTTGTTAAACCGGAAGTAAATCGTGCCGATCTTTCTTGTATATATTTTCACTCTGTGAGAACTAAAACATCAATAAAATTAACTTATAAATATCATTTAAGTCATTTAATATCATCTACAAAGTAATGCAATACTTTTACATGTTTATTTTACGTTATTTCAGTAGTAGAGTCTAGTCGACTCTGTTTAGTATCACCCAAATAGCTACTTTTACTTTTAAATAGTGTGCTTTTTTAAAAATTGTAAATTTTCAACTTTTATTTTAAATAGTGTTTAAACGTATGCGAGCTGAAGTTATTGGTACCAGCACTACGAAACGTTCTTGCATTCGAAAATTTCATGTCGCTAACACAAAAGCCGCTACTTGATGCTTTATTTAAATTCGGCAAACAACTTTCATCCTTTTATGCACGAAAGTTTGCGTATAAATTGTTGACTTAAGTTTGTATTTTTTTTTCTTTAGGCTGCTTACAACTGCAGGGGTGGTGTGTATTCTTTTCTCAGACTGGTTATGGCACTACCATTCCTACCTCTAGATATGATAACGTAACCCTCAGTCCGCTTGTGCTCCAGTGATGGTTACGATTCGGTCCCATTTAACGTAATGGAGCAGCGCCCGAAGTGATTCACACCAGGCGGTTTTTTGTCCTAATTCCATTGTAAGTGGTTGGAAAATTAACGGGGATGAAAGATAAATATATTTAGGTAAACCTTGAGGTGTTGATTAAACGCTGCATCAATCCATGGTAGACTTATATCCATCTGAAAATTTGAATGCATGGAATCTTCTTTCTGTCCGACATTTTGTTTACAAGTTGCTATTTCACGTGCACTTGCCTCGTTTTGGAGATATCCTTATTTGGATCGATTGCCATATTAGGAACATTGACGTAAATTCGTAAACAAATCGTTTGATGGTTTTATCTATAGTCTTCAACTTCAGATTTGCATTAAAGCTCTTTCTGTCGTAGGATTTCCCCTTTAAAGCGAATGTCTTTCCACAATTGCCACATTTTTCTTTCTCAGACTCCAAAGGCCATGTGAGCTTTTGCCATCACTTGGCGTCCGTCGTACGTCGTAAACTTTCACATTTTAATCTTCTCCTCAGAAACCACTGGGCCAATTGCAACCAAACTTTGGTGGAATGGTCCTTGGATGGCCCCTTTCCAAAATTGTGTCCGATGATCCTGACTTCCAACCAAGATGGCCACCAAGCTAAAAATAGAAAAAAGGGGGGATGCAATTTTAATTGTCCATTGCTGCTTTAGTATAAGTCAAAATGAGCTCAAATTTTAATTGCAGCTACATGGCAAGGAGTAGTTTAACATCTATTCCTGATTTTTCTGTGAAATTTTTCTTTCAGTCGATTTATACCGATTATGCAAATTAGGCAGATTTTGATAAAAGATCACATTTAAATCTTCTCAACTGAAACTGCAGAACCAAATTAAACCAAACCTGGCAGGGATGGTCCCTGGGTGGGTCCCTTTCAAAATTGTGTCCGACAGCCCTGCCCTCCATTCAAGATGGCTGCTGTTACTATAAATAGAAATTTCTTCAATTGTCCATTGCTACTTTAGTATAAGTCAAAATGAGCTCAAATTTTAACTGCAGCTACATGGCAAGGAGTAGTTTAACATATACAATGTATTCCGGGCTTTTCTGTGAAATTTTTCTGTCAGCCGATTTATACAGATTATGCAAATAAGGCATATTTTGATAAAAGATCACATTTAAATCTTCTCCTCTGAAACCGCAGAACCAAATTAAACCAAACCTGGCAGGGATGGTCCCTGGGTGGGTCCCTTTCAAAATTGTGTCCGACAGCCCTGCCCTCCATTCAAGATGGCTGCTGTTACTATAAATAGAAATTTCTTCAATTGTCCATTACTACTTTAGTATAAGTCAAAATGAGCTCAAATTTTAACTGCAGCTACATGGCAAGGAGTAGTTTAACATATACAATGTATTCCGGGCTTTTCTGTGAAATTTTTCTGTCAGCCGATTTATACCAATTATGCAAATAAGGCATATTTTGATAAAAGATCACATTTAAATCTTCTCCTCTGAAACCGCAGAACCAAATTAAATCAAACCTGGCAGGGATGGTCCTTGGGTGGGTCCCTTTCAAAATTGTGTCCGACAGCCCCGCCCTCCATTCAAGATGGCTGCTGTTACTAAAAATAGAAATGTCTTCAATTGTCCATTGCTGCTTTAGTATAAATCAAAATGAGCTCAAATTTTAACTGCAGCTACATGGCAATGAGTAGTTTAACATATATTCTGGGTTTTTCTGTTAGATTTTTTCAGCCAGTTTATTCCATTTAGGAATATTATGAGATACAAATCACATCTAAATCTTTTGCTCAGAAATTTGAGTTGAAATGATCTTTGGGTGGCCCACTTTCAAAATTATGTGTAACACCCCCATCTTCTATTAACTTTAGATGTAAAATTGAAAACCAGGTGAGCGATTACAGGCTCCTGGGAGCCTCTAGTTCACTGTTCTCCCGCGGAAATGTCAGTTGTAAACATCGTAGTAAAAGTTTTCCATATTTGGCATTCAGATCCATATATGGATAGGCTCCGCCCATGTAAGGTGTCATGGCGGACAAGAAACAATTTTCGAATACGAAATCGATCGTGAAGGTAGAAACAGGTATTGTAACACTTATTTCGTATCACCATTACTTAAAAATTGTAGGGAATAATAAGTTATGAACACATATATGCAAAAAGAAAGTTGAAATATTCACGAAACGAACATTTTAATTTGCTCCATTACGTTAAATGGGACCGAATCGTAACCCTCACTGCAGCACAAGCGGACTGATGGTTACTTTATCATATCTATCCTACCTCATGAACACATCAGAGACGCTTTCTTGGATTTGGACGATAAGGCCCCAGACAGTGTCCATTCAGTAATGGATTACGTGTATATCACCTGGATCAGGAACAACGTGTATCCGATACGAAACTGGTCCATATTTATGCTCAGCATCCGAACAAACAACGACGTGGAGGGCTGGCATAACAACTTGAACTCCAGAGTCAGCAGCAGGGGTCCAGTACCGTTTTATCTACTAGTAACGGAGCTGTTCAAGGAAGCGAGTGACCTGCCAATGACCCTAAGGTTGGTAACGGAGGACAAACTGCGCCGTTACCAGAGGAAGAAGACAAGGCAAACTCAAGGTAGACTGTTTAATTTATGGAAGAGGTATTGTGACCGTGAGATCTCTGCCAGCCATCTTCTTTCCAGTTGTGGTGCCATTTACGGACCACAAGCAGAGTAAACATTATGAACTTCAATGACTAGTACTTTAAGTTATTTATAAGTTATGTATGTATGTGCTCAGTTATTTATAATTTATGTATGTATGTGCTCAGTTATTTATAAGTTATGTATGTATGTGCTCAGTTATTTATTTATAAGTTATGTATGTATGTGCTCAGTTACTTATAATTTATGTATGTGTGTGCTCAGTCTTTTAAATTGAAAAGTTGCTATATTGTTATTTATTGAATATGATGCAAACAAAATAAAGACAATAAAATGTCATTTATGCCATGTATGTGCTCAGTTATTTATAAATTATATATGTATGTGCTCAGTTATTTATAAGTTATGTATGTATGTTATTTATTGAATGTGATGCAAACGAAATAAAGACAATTATAATGTACCTGTTATTTTTAATTCCCAGGCCTAACTTTTCATTCTTACACAGTGCTTTCTTTCTATGATCTTAATAAAATATTGAGTGAGTATTATGTAACGTCAACTCAGCAATTTTTCAGCTATATCATGGCCAAAACATGTTAATGACATCTTTTTTCTGACTCCTAGTACTGATTGAATAATCTAATCATGTCACTAACTGGGTTAACTTCCCTATAAAGTTAATTAGATTAGCGCCTATGGCAATCAACAATTAATAATTGTTGATTGCCATAGACGACGCTAATCTAATAATTGAATTATTGTGTTACGTTAATTAGGTTTAAAAAATTGCATTTGGTTAATATGGAACACATTTTAGTGAATTCACAAAAGTAAAACAGTAACAGTAAATACCATTTTAACACAAACAGAAATAAAAATCAATTTATCATGAGAAACTCACGAGACACTGGTATCTGAAGCAAAGGTCAAAATAATAAAAAAATAAAAATCAATACAAAAACAACGATCTCCGGGATCGACTACACTGGAACTATCAAAAACACATATCCATCCACTTTTGGGTCATATATCACGGCCGTAGGCCGGGTCTGAATAAAGTGAGGCAAAAGGGGTGAATTTAGACAAATTTTGAAGAAAAAAAAAGATTTTATTTGCTTTCAGAAGGTTACACTTGCCGTTTCAAAAGTGAAGCATTTGCCTCCATTACGCTACGGCCATGTATATTAAAGAACTACTAGTACAAAAATATTGACAATTAATAAGTACCAAACAATTGTGGTCAGTACCGAATTGTCTCATCCAAGTCCCGAACTGTCCAGTACCGAGTACCGAGATGTCCAAGTCAGTACCGAAATGTCCAGGTACCGAGATATCTAGGATTCAGATTTTGGTGCCAAAATGGTGCCATTTTACTATTACCATTTTGACTTAATAATCAAAGTCAAATATTTCCAGAAAAACACAGTCCGTAATGGATAATTTGCATATCCTGTGTTTGTTTACATTTCACTGCGCATGTTGACCTATATTTACAACTCAATTAGGCAACGGAAATTGCATTGTTTTCGTTTTGAAATTCAGTAATTCCTTAGACAATTTTCAGATTTTTAGCGGGAATATTTGTGGGTAATATATATGATTTAATATAAATTACATGGAATGGTTTGCACCTATGATATTTTCTACGATAGATGGCGTTCGTGTACTATCAGTTATACATTCGGAACTCTCCCGGATCGCATCGGAGGTTATCGTTATATTTCCGCCATTACAAGTTGCGAAAAACTTAACCCGAACAATCCAGTCGTTATATTACGCTCCCGCTGGTCGCTACATTAACGCCTGGATGCTATATACTGCGCCTTCTATCGGCACTATCGCTGGATGAGGGCTAACTCGAATAATACTGCGCCCTCTATCTGCACTATCGCTGGATAATATAGTAAAGCGTAATATAACGACTGGATTGTTCGGGTTAGATGAGGGCTTGAACGCTCTTAGTGGTAAAAATCCGTCAGCTGCTGGTTGGTTCAGCCGACCAATCAAATGTCCGATATTAGCGCATATTAGTAACTTCCTTTACTTCCGTTTGTAAATATTGACAAAACAAACACGGAGAATGATTGTGCACGTGCCTTTGCATATTTAGAAAACAAATACTCCTTTATTCTCATAATTATGATTTAAATTGCCATAGATTCACAAATCTTTAAAGATTTCAAAAAATAAAACTGTGTAATCATTTTTTATCTTTTAAAGGGAAACTTCGCAAAACAAATATTTTTTATATGTTTTTCCTGATGTATAAATATGGATGTTTATATGTATATTAGCGTTTTATTATGTTGGATAAGGGAATGAAATCGATTTTAAAATTCTGTCAACGATACATGGAAGTCGCCATTTTGATAGCATAATACCAAGTATCACGTGACGTCTAAATACCACCACGCCCCAAAACAAGCGTGACAAACAAGGGTCCTCATTCAGTGTCGATATGGCTTGTCAGGCGTACAGTTGTTTAACTTGATGGTAATTCTTTTTATTTTTCTTATTATTCTAAATTAATATGAATTTATTACACAATCACTTTCTGCAGATTTACGTTTTGCTTCTATAGATTATGGCAAAACAAATGAATCGGGGGGGAAAGGTTCGTCTTTAATGAGACACATTTACAAAAGATTTTTTTCCAAAATTGAAGAACTACGAAATTAAGCTAAAAAAAAGAACGGACATCCGAACAATGCCCTGAATTCGTTAAAAAAAATAAATACAAAAAGGCCTATACTACGGGGCAAAATTGTTTTAATGACATTATTCAGTAAGATCGCACTTTGTAATCGATCGTGCATGCACTACAATAAAGATACACATAAGCTAAAAGCACAGAAAGTTACAGGGTAGGAAGCCATACAAATGCGAGGATTATGTAAACATAATTTGTAATAGATTTCATTTGACAATTACAGACGATGAGTATTATAAATAAGTTTATTATACAAAAACAAAGCGTAACATATAATATGTCTCTGCGTAACATATTTTGTTTATTTTAATCACGTCTTTCGAACTGGTGGACCCTTCTGATTAATCTAAGAATAGTCATAAAAAATTTGTTCATCACAATTATTGATATTTCACCGCGAATATTTAGTTTGATGTATTGTTGTTGTGTATCAATCATAATTGTTATTTGTATATGCCCTCCTGGGGCCCTGATTTGGTTAATAAACTTATTTTAATTTCTATTTCTATAAGGAAAAATTGCATACGAATGGTTTTTTGTCTATCTTGCAAGAAGAATTTCTACCCTGTCCTGTTCACCCTGCTTTATTTCATAATTTTGGTTGTTGCTATACACCATTCTGATGGGACACAAAAAAATCAAGATAAAAATGAACAATTCAATATAGCTTACGATCAATGGTAATCTTTTTTTTTGTGAAAATAGCCCATGAATCATTGCTGCATTAGGTGTGGATCCAGCAGTTTTGAAAACGGGGTGCCAGGCTCTTGTTTGCCAATTTTTACCAAATTTATACACGAATTTTACTAAATTGTCGAACACCTCCTTGATCCAGCAGTGTGCATTAATATGCACCCATTCCTAATGTGATCAGGGTCGTGTATTTTGATCACCTATTAGAACCTTTAAAATGTGTATTGCATCTGCTATTCTAGTCACGGGTAGCGTAATTTGTTTTCATTTTATTTTCTGTTCTTATTATGTTTTTGTCTATTTGACTTGTGTACGTTGTTTGTATATATTCCTTGAACATGCCTTCAACCCTTGGGGGTAAAATTTTAGTTAGTTAACGGGTCGCAAAATGTGCATTGCGCTTCTGATTATTGCCAAATATTGTGACACATGTATTCGGTCAGAGGCCCGTCGACCGGATGTAAAATGACACTTGTATATTCTGCCTGGCGATTTCCTGTGTGGACCTAAACTCATTACGCAATATTAGGTACCCTGCTGAGTGAACTGGTGTGAATGACCTGTCGTTTTCAGAATGAAGATAAAAATAAGTAAATCCCGCATTTCACTTCTTACTTCAGGAATTATTTGCCTTAATTTATTGAAGAATAAAATATTTAAAATTAAAATATGGTCTCTCGCTTCTGAAAATACATGAAAAATATAAGAAATATATTTTCCGCATAATATTTTACGTTTCGCTCATCAAAAATGACAAGCAAAAAAAGGAAAAGAAATTAACATTTTTAAGTCACTTGCTCGCTCTGGACAACGTTTTTAGCACAAAATCCGAAGAACAAGAAGTAAATCTGGTGTGGCCTAATCTCTTTATAATTTTTGACTGCCCTTCATCTATTTATACCGCTCATGATCATGATCTCTTCCGAACTTTGTCTAAATGAATATCAGTGGATATCAAATTTGTGTCGTTCTGACGTGGGTTGTTCTCGATTTCCCGACGTTGGGCACTCGCTGCCTCTTCCATTTGTCTGAGTTCTTCTTCCGTATATTCTGGTTCAAGTTGGTAACCAAACACCCCATAGTCGTCGAAATCTACATCACTTGAGGCGCTAGTCACTTTCCGTACCTGAGCTCGACATATTTAAGCTATAACCAAAACGTTAATTTTGGGGCTTTATATAGAAATGTTCCCAAACAAACAACACGCGTTGAACAAAAGAAAAGTAAAGAAATATTGATTGAGTAAAATTAAATTAATTAAAACATCTTTTTTTGAACACCGACTGTTAAAATAATGATTGAGTAAAATCATAATCTTTTTATTTAATATTAAAATTAAAACATCTTTTATGAACATCGATCGTTAAATTATTATGATGAGACAGCTATATATAGTTAGGCCAATTTGGCACCTCTCATAATGAACACTTATAATTTCAATTATTAAGAAATACCCACAATATCGTTATTTAGGTAAATACTTATTAGACTGATTTTTTTTTAAACCATTTTTGTCTTTTTATTTGATAACTGACCCAAGTTAGCCTAAATAAATGAAATGTGACTTAATGTGTTAATTATATAAATCCTTGCCTTCTATCAATTTTAATTTCTTTTCTAATTCTTGTTCTTATTATGTAACAAATTGGTCAGGTTGTTATTTTCATTGAATGGAATCTCAAAATAGATGGCTTCACTGTATATTGGTTACATGCTATATATTACAACTGACAGCTAATGCATGACAAACAATTTTAATCAGCCATCAGTATCATAAAATACATTTTTTTAAATCTTTATTTTAAATGAAATTTAAAAAATCATTATAAGTTATATTTTTATAAGAGTGAATTCAATTCAAGTTTTTATTTACTTTCCAACTTTGAAATAAAAATCATTATGTTTTAATATTTAAAAAATAGTAATTATTCATTTAAGTTTTATTTCATGTTTGGTTGTATTTATCCGGATACGTGTATTGCATACAGCTGTAACACTTCACACTTTAGTAGTATTTATTTGGATATCTTCCAGTAATAATTAATACAAAATATAATATATATACAGAATACTAAGAGTCACAAATGTCTAAATCAATTCGACTTCTTCAAACCTGCCGCTCCGGAAATCACTTCAAAAACACGGACAACGTCTGAATCCCACACAGACGAATATGTACATAGATGGTCCAAAAGCAGAACGCTACATATATTCCCCTCTATGAAAGACACGTCCCGTGTCTTTACGTTTCATAGTCTTCCAAGTATTTGGGTCGACCACATGCTCTTCTGGGACGTACAGGAAGTTCCATTTCATCTTCATCAACGTCATCGATATTGTCCTCCGATTCCGTTTCGGCGTCTCTTTCAACATCTTGTGGATCATCTACTTCAAACTGAGCTCTGTTCACTTCTTCATTTTCGTTATCACTTTCGTCACTTAAATCGACATCCAAATCATTTTGTTCCAAGGGAGCTGCTCCCCTCTTTCATTCCCTCCATTAAGACACCGTCTGTCATGATGAATACGGTTTTGACCAATTCTATCAAACAGGTCGATCATTTCACCTTCCCCTTTAGGTTCTACAAATTTCTTAAGCCTGTTGAAATGTACTATCTTTGGTTTTGCATTCCCTTTCCGTATTTTATAATCAACCTCAGATATTTTCTGAATTACGGTGTATGGCTCTTTTTCCCAAGGGCAATATAGTTTTTGAGACAGGCCAGGCTTAACAGAGGGGTTAAACAACATGACTTTATTCCCAACATCTATTTGTTTGCCAGATACTTTTCGGTCGTAGTAGTCCTTCTGGCGCCTTTGTGAAGTGGTGATGTTTGTTCGCACTCTTTGGAAAGCAGTTTCAAGGTTACGACATAATGAGGAAACATATTGTGTTTTTTCTTGTTCTTGTTGAGGACAAGTTCCCAAAACAACGTCCAATGGCAAACGGATTTCGTGACCGAACATAAGCATTGATGGCGAAAATCCAGTTGTTTCATTGATGCTACTTCTATAAGCTAGCATTACAAATGGTATTTGTGCGTCCCAATTTTTCTGGTTCTCATCAACATGTTTGCTAAGCATACCAATAAGTGTCTTGTTGAACCTTTCAACCTGTCCATCGCTCTGAGGATGGTATGTTGTTGTTCTTTGTTTTTTAGAATCAAATAAGGTGCTTATCTCCTTAATCAGATTTGATTCAAAGTCCCTGCCTTGATCAGTGTGGATGGTGTAGGGTGCACCAAAACGGCAAATAAATTCTTCTACAAGTTTCCTCGCTATTGTCTTGGCTTTGTGATTCCTAATGGCATATGCCTCTGTCCATTTACTAAAATAATCAGAGATGACAAGAATGTAATAATTTCCTCGGTTAGATTTAGGAAGTGGTCCCAGGATGTCCATAGCAATCTTCTCTAGGGGTGCACCCGTTCTTATTGGGACCAAAGGGGCCCTTTGTTTAACTGCTGGATTTCTCCTTGACGAGCAAATTGTACACTCTTGACAGTATATCTCTACGTCCTGAGTCCTTCCTGGCCAATATAATCTACTCTTCACCTTTTTTAGCATCTTCTTTGTTCCAAGATGCCCTCCTCCAATTCCAGAATGTAATTCTTTAAGCACGCTCTGTCTGAGACGACTAGGCACGATCATCTGATCAATTTCTTCGCTACCATTTTCAAATCTTCTATATAATATCTTGTCCCTCAAAACTATGGTGTCCCATTGACCTAGCAAGCGTTTCACAGTACTGGAATACTCTCCTAAAATAGCAGGCCTTACTCTTCACTGAACTCTTCAATTCACTCACTTGTCTAATGTCACAATCATCAAACTGAGCTGCTTTCCAATCAAAACCCGATCTAGCAATCACTGCTTGACAAAACTCGTGATCACTATTTATATCATCATCATCATGCATTTCTGTCGATACCTTTTCTGGTTTCTTTGATAAAGCATCAGCATTGCCATGCTTCGACCCTTCTCTGTGAACTATTTCCATTTTATATTCAGACAAATAAGCCTGCCATCTCGCAATTTGACCTTCAGGCTCCTTGAAGTTCCAGAGCCACGAAAGTGCTTTGTGATCAGTGCGTATTTGAAACTTTTTCCCAAGGAGATAGTGCCTGAATTTCTTTACAAAAAATACAAGGGAAAGCATCTCTTTTTTTGTAACACAGTAGTTTTTTTCGCTTTTGGACAAAGTCCTACTGGCGTACGCTATCACTCGCTCTTGTCCTTCTTGACACTGAGAAAGAACTGCTCCAATACAATCACCACTTGCGTCGGTGTCTAGGACGAAGGTTCCATCAATGGTTGGATATGACAAGATTGGTGAGTTGGTCAGCATAACTTTCAGTTGTTCGAATGCATCATTACATTCTCTAGACCAATGAAACGACTGATTCTCTTGAAGCAATCTATTGAGAGGAGAGCTAATTAAAGAGAACCCCTTAATGAATCTTCGATAATAGCTTGCTAAGCCCATGAATGCTTTCAATTCTCACACATTTGTGGGTTGAGGCCAAGATCTGACCTTATCTATCTTATCAGGATCCGTTTCTATCCCCTCATCCGAAATTATGTGTCCGAGACATTGTACCTTCTTACCTCCGAATGTGCACTTGCTTGGCTTCAATTTTAAGCCATTTTCTCTAAAACGTTTCAAAACGAGTTCTAGCCTTTCCAAATGCTCGTCAAACGTGGAACTGAATATGACCACATCGTCTAAGTATATCAAACAAATTTCAAATTGCAACCCCTTTAATACACATTCCATTAATCGCTGAAACACACTTGGAGCACCAGTCAGCCCAAAGGGCATCACATTAAATTCGTACAGACCAAATGGAGTAGAGAACGCTGTTTTTTCTTTGTCCTCCTCCTCCAACTCCACCTGCCAGTAACCGCTGGCCAAATCGACACAAGAAAAGTATTTTGCTCCTGCTAGTAAATCAAAAGTTTCCTCAATAACGTGGAATAGGGTAAGCGTCTTTTCGTGTAATTTCATTTACCCTACGATAGTCTACACAGAATCTTGTGCTGTTATCTTTTTTCTTCACAAGCACAATAGGTGACGACCAAGGGCTATTTGAAGGTCTTGCAAATGCATTTTGTACCATATCCTCGACCAGGTCTTTTACTTCCGCCTTTCTATGAAAAGGAACAGGTCTTGTTCGTTGCTTAATTGGAGTATTATTTCCAGTGTTAATTGAAAGCTTTACTAGTCCAGTGCGACCATTGTCGGACGGCGACTTTGAAAATACGTCGTCATACTTCTGGAGTAGTTTGGTAAGCCTTTCCTTTTTACCAGAATCTAAATCCTTGTCTATGTTGAACATGCTAGGAGCTGCCATATGCTGCTCCAGATCACAAGTATTTGCACAGTGTTCTATCGGAAAGTGAGCAGATGTACCAGGAGCTGCAAACTGCCGCTCCAGGGCACTATTTAGGTCACATAATTCCCCAGGAGCTGCCAATGCTGCTCTAATGGGGAACCAGATGCTTCACAGCTTATTGGAGTCAGGTGGCCCATTGCTGTGTTCTTATATACAGTCACCGGTTCCTTTGACAAATTCATCACTCGTAAGATACAAGTGTTTTTTCCCTCCGTAAGTGTGTGAGCAGCACAAACTTTTTCACCAACCCCAATTCTTCTTTTTGGTTCAAATAAGAACGTCCCAGTGTTTTGAAATCCACGGTCCTTCTTTAAGATCTTCCCTCCGAGTAACATTTCATTCCCAGGAGGAATGCACACTGTATCCTTTAAACTTACTCTACAAACAGACGTACCTCTTTCAGTCATATTCAATATATTCTCACAGCCTTCAACTGTTAAGAGTCATTTTCTCAAAGTCGACAACAGCTTTATTCCTTTTCAAAAAGTCAGTTCCCAATAAACATCTATGTGCCAAATCTTTCGCCACTAAAACTTTCTGATGACATTTTTTATTCTATATCGATTATCCCATAAATGTCAATGACTTCGCTGTTTGCAGAAACAACAGTAGACTTGCATTCGAATAGAGGTAGTGATATCTGATTTTATGTACCATTGTATAAACAGATCCAGTGTCTACCAACATATCGGTTTGTATTCCATTTATTTCTCCTTTGCACATCATAGATAATCCCGTATTGGAGCATGCATACACATTTGCTGGGTCTTTATTATTTACCGACATCCGACCCTCAACCTCGGCTAATTTCCGTTTCCCAGAGAAGATTGTTTAACGTTAGGACAATTTGCCCTCGTGTGACCAGGAAAATTGCAATTCCAGCACAAAAGTGGCTTATTCCTTGGACAATTACGCCTGAGGTGCCTATCGCTGCCACAGGTGTAACACCTAAAATCATTATCTGGTCTCCTTTCTCTACTTTGGTTAGACGTTACCCGATATTTTCTGCTTTCCTCCCTGTCCTCTTTCATAAATGTTAACAATTCCTTCATCATAGAATGCAGTGAGCTGTCCTGTGGCTGCATACTTGCACAACATGCTTCACTTGATTTCTCCTTCTCGATTTTTAGATCCTTAGCTTTTCGAACATCTTGTTCTACTGTTTGCCAATCTATGGCTATTCTAATTGCATCATCTAGTGTTCCAGGGATTTGATGTCGTAACTTCAATGTCATTTCAACATCAGTTAAAGATCGAACAAACTGATCTCGTGCCAACTCATCTCGTAGCTTAGCCTCGAGATTTGGATAGGCCTTTCTGCTTAATGTACGAATCTTGTTCCCTAAGTCAAGCAAACTCTCTCCAGGAGTTTGTGTAACACCCTGAAATTTTGTCTTGTAATACTGCATTTGTGAAACAGTTTTAAAACGCTTCTCAAGGGTCTCACTTAAATCAGTCCAGTTTGTTTTAACAGCAGCTTCCAACTCTTTATAGACTTTGTATGCATTGTTCTTTAATCTAACACCCATAAACCTGCATTTAGTAGCCTCGTCCCAACCGTTTATTTCAGCACATGCATTAAAGTGTTCCAGCCAATCTTCCCATTCTTCATCAATATCACCCTTATAAATATCGGGCATTATAATAGGCTTTTTTGCCCCTACATGATTTTCCTCAGCCATTGCTAGATTTTGCAAGTCTTCCATAAACTTTACACTTTCACGGTTACTTTAGTCGTTTTCAAATTGTGTTTAATCAATTTTAATTCAGATGTTGCACATTTAAGAAGTTGTTTATGCCACTTCCGCTTAAGAGTCCTGGTAGCATGAAGTCCATCATAAAGTTCTTTAAAGTCATTTCTTACCACCTTACGACTTCCTGATTGTCTTTTCCTTCTGCTCTCCCTTGAAATAGAGTTATGCCAAGATATGGTAAAGCAACCTTTCAAAAGCCCACTTTGCTTCCTTTAATTTTCTAGCTTAATGTCTGCATTTAAACCTATAAGTTCAACGTCTAATTTTCTTTGATCATTCTGCAAATCTTCATCCGAGAATCCAATGTTTGCTTTTGACTTGTGATACTTTTCAGTTATTCTAAATTCTTGATAGTTTCTAAATGACAATGTTGGTACTGTTATGAATCCAACTACTGTTTATGGTCGTATAGATTTTATTTTATCCTTAAAACTTTTAAGCTTCCCAATAACAGATCTGCTCTTTACACTGTGGAATCTCAAGAATCGTTTCCCATTTATACTTTCATTTATATTCGTTTACTCCAAATGCTATTTTTACAATGACATCCCGATTTTGGACACAATATTCTCTAACAAAATCTAATGTTTTTTCGACCACATCCTTTATTAGAGCTCCTCTTTCTATCACAAACCAAGTTCTAAAGTTCTCGTATTTAAAGGTGTCAAATCCACATATCCTGAAATCACCGACTAATATTAAAACAGGTTTCTTTTCCGGCATCAATTTTTATTATGTCCGTTACTATGCGTTGTTAATAATTTAGAACACTTCTTTGGTTATTAGTCAAATCTCTTCTCCGATAAATCATACAAATCCCGCCGCTGTTCACCAAATGTAACACTTCACACTTTAGTAGTATTTATTTGGATATCTTCCAGTAATAATTAATACAAAATATAATATATATACAGAATACTTATAGTCACAAATGTCTAAATCAATTCGACTTCTTCAAACCTGCCGCTCCGGAAATCGCTTCAAAAACACTGACAACGTCTGAATCCCACACAGACGAATATGTACATAGATGGTCCAAAAGCAGAACGCTACACAGCATTACATCATCTGATCGCTCCATTGGACATTATTTACAAACACTAACTGACCCAAGTTTAACTCGAATAATACTGTGCCCTCTATCGGCACTATCGCTGGATATAGCAAAGCGTAATATAATGACTGGATTATTCGGGTTAACCCAAGTTAGCCTATTTTATGGAATGAATCTTACGGGAGAGTCATGCGCCAACATTTGAACAACCCAATACAAAGTCGGTGACGGGTCTATATTTATTCTGGATTTCCCCCGCTACCGTTATGAATGATGATGTGCATGTTTTAATAAAATAAAATGCAGGTGCGGATCCAAAAGTTCTTAAAGGGGGGATTTCCAGGAGGTTAAATTGTTTATATTTGTAAAATTTAGTTGGATTAAATTGGCAAAATTTATGATCAAACAATATTATAAATCAATCGGAGTAAAAAAACGTAAACAAGATGTCATTGCAATTCGCCATTTGTAAACACGGTGACGCAGTTTATTCATCGTGGCAGTTATACCCATATCGTCGCGGTCGTAAGGAAGTTTTCGTGAATTTGTTGGTTAGGAAAATAATTTATGACTACATGTATCCCGTAGATCTTGAAAATAATGAGAGATCGTGTGAATATTCAGCTATAGTAGTTCCAACTTTCAAGGATATTGTGACACAACCTCACAAATAGTACTATTTACAAAACATCCTAGACCTGCAAGAATAAATAAAATATATCATCCTAGTGGGTACTTATCGATTAACTTGAAGAAAATCAATCTAAATCTCGTATATTTTGTTGTCTGACTATCCTATAAAAAAAAGGGGGTGGTTGGGTCCTTATAAGAAAGGGAAATCAAAATACATTGTAAGTCTTTTCCCCCTAAGCGACTGGCAGGTTTTCGTACAAAAACCAGCTTTGTAATGTTAATGCTTTAAAGTTGGCATTATGTTAGACTTCTGCATGGTTTTATAGTTTATCATATTTATATCACATTAAACATGCAATTTGTAAATTATCATATTATGGAGCATCAAATAAAACTTTTTAAAAGGCCCAACTTAAAACTGGTATGCCCCTTTTGTTAGAGAATGTATAAAGTCTGTTTGTGTAAGACACTTTTGATGTACTAACTTAAAAATGACTTAGTTCAACTATATATCATTTTGTGATTTTTTAGAAGTCAAAATCCTGTAGGAATGCACACCTTTAGTATTTGTACATTAAACACACTACAAAATATTACAAAAAGGGAGGGACAGACAGGGGTTAAATAGTATGCCCTGATACAGGGCTATACATTAACAGTCATGTTCCATTCTTACATGTATGTCAAGCACATTATTATGGTGTGGTTTCTGTTCATAAGGCACTCCATCCTTTCTTGTTTATGCCAATGTCAGAAGACCAATAATAACATATAAGGATTAGTATGGAAAAAGTGCTAAATTCAGGAACAAGTCAGTCTTGGTTGGGCAAAATATGTACATGCACATGTACTTTGTATTAAAATGATTCAACTCGATAACTTTTGTAAATTATAAAGCACAAAAATTAAACAAATATTCATTAACAAGAAAATATTTATTGCAAAAACTAAACATTATTAAAAGGTCAGCTACATGTATAATAACAATGTTGTAAAATAACAAAACTATGAACTGGAACATTGAAGAATGGGTAATAAAATACATTCCCATCATCCTGGTGAAGTCTTAAGTTAATGATTGAATTAAAATTATATTGCTTTTAACATCAAAAAGTTAATATTGGGGGACACTATACAATTTTCTTTATCCTTTAGTTATTGAATTGAGAAGTTAAAAATCTGACACAAGTTCCACCCTCCCCCCCAAAAAAAAATACTACATGTAATAAGGTTCAAAACTCCTTTAATTTCAAAATATTTGTCTAAGAATTTTCAGGTAAATGAACAAAGCCCAAAATATTCAATAATTTTACATGAAAAGCAACACTCATATGGGGGATAAAAACATTCTATTCATAGAATTTTTAAACAATAAACAACAAGAAATATAAACTATAACATGTGATGTGTAAACTTTTTAAGCATGAGCAACAGGAAACACATTTAGATACAAAAAATGAAAAGACCAACACCCTTAGTTGGATTTTTAGAGTGCTAGTTCATTGAAACAACAGTCTGTGGGTAGATATGTCGTTCCACTCTGAAACATTATTCTGATTCTGATCCGACCATTCTTTGTTCTTACTCCTTAATGCTGCATTCTTACCAATTTTATAATCTTGGGTTTGACTAGACAGGGGCTAGAACCCATGGATCTACCACATTCAAGGTGAGCATGCTAACCATTACACAACATTTTTGCGGTTGTGTAAAAATCACACTGAAAAAGGAGTAGTTCTTCAAAACTTTCATTAAGCTAGGGACTTGTGTCCAAGTTAGTTAATGCAGTCAACATGATCAAGTATATATTAAAATAAACCCATAAATTAGCTTCCAGTCAGATTTGAACTGACATCTTTTCAACTTTATTGAAATGTACTATAGAAGCTATATACATGTATTGTAATTGTTAGTAGTTGACAAACCTAATATGTACTCAGATCATTAGCTTCCAGAGAGATTTGAACTGACATCTCTCAAACATTATTGAAATGTACTGATTCATTGATGCCATAGTAACTACAACATTTTGTCATGAATTTGTTAGGAACATTTCAGCCATCAATCATGTTCATCAAGCCTACCAGAATACATTTGAAGGGGGTCTGAAATTCCAGTCACTCAAAATTTTGTCGTAGCACCTCTTGTTATCTTGTAAAACATAATCTTGTGATGGCATTTTCAAGCTGGAAATAAAATTATATTTATTAAGTACTGGTACTATAGATCATGATGAGTTATTTTTCAGAAATTTACTTAGCAAGCAAGTGTATGTTTTTTTCCTTTTCGTTAAATTTTCAGTAGTTTTACAAATCTGTATTTGTGGTCAAGCCATATAAATCTTCAATGATAAACTCACTAACAGCACCACTGAACTGCAAAATTACTTGGGCATTTCTGAACACAACAGACTGGTTGTCTTTTTAGTGTGTTATTCCCTCGTTTCAAATTACAGAGTTATCTCCTTTTTGACAAGAGTTGTCTTTCTTGTTAGCAGGTATTCTGTATTGAATATATAGGGCAAAAACTTAACTTTTATTTTTTCTAAAGAAAAAGTAAGGACATTTAACTATTTGAACAAATGCAGAAATGTGTATTTTTACCATATACACCATTTGAAATTTTTGCTAGAGAATACATGGAATATTTTCACAAAGACAAATTTAATTGCAAAAAAAAATCAAAATTGCCCATTTGTATCCAATGTACAGTACAGCTGACAGCATACACTGATAAATGCTGAGCATTTAAAAAGCTCAGCATTCAATGCTGAGGTTTTATTTGGGGTCGTAAATCATGGGCTGATGGTCAGTTTTATTACCCTCACCTGTACAGATGGTCAGCAATTGAATAAACAATATGATCATAATTATTTCCAGGTAGATGTACCTGATTCAATAGGTGTTAGTAAAATTTACCTGAGCATGTATGTGTGATTTGTTACACTTTTTATTTAGTGGAAATATTTGCATAATAAATTTTCTATTTTACAATGTAGTAATGTTTTGATAATTCTAAAATTTAATTAAAATTTCTTTGTTTTTTAATTGATTTGTTTTTGTTAAAATTTCAATTATTATCTGTATTTTAAAATTTAAAAAGTAAATCATTTGAAAATATTTACATGTATACAATAGATGTGTATCTATTCTTTTTTTGAACCATTTGTTTGTTGTCTTCTTTCTTTTTTTTTTGCTGTAAAGCTTCATATTTTCTTCAATTTGAAATTTATAGTAATTTAATTTTAACCATTGAACATTTCACATTAAATAAAAAAAAAAATATATGTATTTAATTTAGGAATCTAGTTGAATATGTGTGTGTGTTTTTCTTTTTCATTAGCCTAGGTCAATTTATGACATGAGAGTGAATAAGTGGCAAATTACAAGTTTCCATAAATCCTTCATTGAATGAGATTTTTTATGTTTACCATATCTGTGTGCTAATATACCAAAAATACTTAATTTGTCATTTTTTATACTGAAAAGAATGTATTTATTATCAACTGGCATATTTTTTTAATGTTTAGAATGTATGTTTAACAAAATAAGAATAAAAATGTGAAAAAAAATGTTCAAGAAATGTCCTGAATAACAAAAAAAAAAACTGACATGTCACAAAATAAACTATGAAAAGAAAAGAAATTAATATTACTTTGGATAAAATGGATTTAAAAAATGATGTTATTTTGACTCAAGAAAAAATTTGTCCCAAAAATTTTGTGCCAGAAAAAATAATCCATTGCAAAGTAATCAAATTAATTATAATATTTTCATCACAACTAAGGTATTTATTTAGATCATGTCTGTACACTCAAATTTTCAAAACAAACATTAATCTTTGGTCATCCACTTTTCAGGCATTTTTTCCCAGAAGATATTTATCAATAACATTATTGTATTTGTACAATATAATGCCAAATATAACACATATTTCCTGTTCTGTTTGGTTGTTTTGTAATACTATTGCAATACACATACTGAAAAAGAAAAATAGCTGTGATCATCTATCCTTGAATACATACAAGAGCCTGTTGAGAACAGGTTCAATGAGTAGACCTAAAAATTAAAAATATATATATATATATGTATAAACAAAAAATATTTTGCAACTAATTATATAAGTTGTTCAATCAATTCATGCATTTTAGTTCACATAAATTCAATACAACAATAGCCCAGGCCCCTATTTAATGGTATACAGCATGTCCAAGGGAATGCCGGACAACTCGGCCCGCGGACAACTCGGACCGAGACAAGTTGGCCCGTATGTTAAGACAACTCGGACCGTATTATTGTTTTATAATATTGTTCAATATTTATATGTGTATAATTATTTATTTATTTAAAAGACAATTATTATCTTTTAGTGAAAATGAATTATTTATTAAATGATAATATCAAGTGACCAAAAATGTGATTAGGACATGATTTTGTTCTCATAACATGGTCTATTACGTATCATTTACAGGAATAGAATTAATACATGTATGAAAAATTAAAAATAAATAATTTAAGAAAAAAATATTTAGAGCTTATAAATTATGAAATTTCATATGAACATTATGTATTATTTTTGTTTGTATAAGCTTCATGGTTGTTGGAAAAGTTGCAAATGGGTGTCATTAAACAAAACATAAATTAAAAAAAAAAAATTATATCTTAAAGATGACAATATGTAATATCAAATTGTCTTTGATAAATAAAAAAAAAAATAAAAATAACTGTTAACAGGATTTTGTCAAAATTGGGTTTTGTTGTCCATTAATTCAAAGTTTATTTTTTTATACATTGTATTTTCGCGGCTACATAATTTCTTTTAAATACATGCCTGTCAAATTATTTTTAGTTGCTGAAGTATTAAGATATTTTTAAGATATTTTTAATTATTTATTTAAAATTCGGTTCATTCATTTTCTAATTTTATTTTTGTTTTGAAAATCATTTTATCCACATCTAGGATTTTTTGTTGGAAAGTTCCATCGAACAGATCATCAGTTGAAACATTAGTTATTGTCATTATAATTAACTCATGAATGTTTTATTACCAATTTAATACACACCTACTAATGGGGTATATTTGTTGACAAATAGCAACGATCAGATGGCCACTATTGCTCAATTACACACAGACAGGAAACACAAAAAGTATGTACAAATAAAAATCACTCATAACAACATAATGAGTAAATAGCCAATGAAAATATAGACAATTCCGAATGTTTTGGTGTAACATTTGTAAAAATCTATCCAGAAATGACTTCACAATATTTTTTGGAAAAAAATATGGTTTTGGTTGATAAGATAGGGATTTTTTTTTTTTACATTTCCCAATACTGTTGACAGATTTCCGTCAATTTTATTAAAACAATAAGTAAGACAACAATAATTATTGATGGTCCGAGTAGTCTTTTCATACGTGTCCGAGTTGTCTTAACATACGGGCCGACTAGTCCTCGCTTACGGGCCGACTTGTCCTCACTTACGGGCCGACTTGTCTCGGTCCGAGTTGTCTGGTACCCGTCCAAGGTTGTGTGTTTCTATGTTAATCAGGCTTGGTTGAAGATGAAAACCATTTTCTAAAATACTTGTTCTTATGTGAAATGAAGATGTCCAATTTATTATTAATATGTGTGAGCACCTGGACTCGTTATTTTTATTAAGAAAAACTGCCATAGGTTGATATTTACCTGTGTGTGTGTGAAAAGACTACCCCCTGATCTCCCCCTCATAGATTCAGGGACAGTTTTTGTCTTTTTGGAATCACAAATGCACATGACACCCCTGTCATTTGAAAATTAACAAAGTACAGCCCGACCCCCCCCCCCCTTTTTTTGGTGTTGCCAATAAAGCAAAAGACCAAGACCCAAGACTCCTTTTGCAAAAAATGACCCATCACAAGACCTTTTTAAGAGTAAATATGTATTTGTAAAGACAAACGATTACATGATCTTTTGCGGATAAATTCCAAAACAGACAAATTGTTGTACCATAGCCCTAGGCCCCTGTAGGCTAGCTGTATACCCGTTGAATGGCGTATTTTTTGTCTTTTTCAACATATTATTTCGATTTCAGTTTCGTGATTGTGAAGGAAATACATTGCAACTATATTGTGTACCAAACTCAGAGAAGTCACACTCATATATGTCTATAGTTAATAGAATGTTTGTTGTTATGTAACTTATGATCACATTTATTCATGCTAAAGAACGAGTAATATAACTGTTTTACAAAGAAAGCAATAGCATAGTGTTGATACCTTTCTACCAAATACGACCGTGTCGACGCATTACGTCGACTCCGATCGATTTTTAGCTTAGGAACTGGCCACAGCAGGTAACGATCGGCTATCTTGAAACCTGATAAGTTAGGAAGACATCCGAGCATTTCCGCAAAGGTTCCGAACGAATAACTGATATTACACGAGCGCCACCAAGCGTCAATAGGTGCGGGTGCAATCCGATATGCCATCATCATATGGATAAAATTGTACGTGAAAACAGAGATATTATCCGCTGAAAACAAGTGACAGCAAATACAATTTAATGAAAAAATGGGGAGATATAGAAAAGGCAAATTAAAAAATATTGTAAAATACAATCTCCTAGGCCTATTTGTGTTCCACGTGACTATTTTATGGTTGACCGATTTCAGGTAACGGGACTTGGGTGCCATTACAAAACATATGCAAACAAAAAAGGTCAGCGAGCCGACATTTCTTCATCAAATTAAGCGATGTTTTGGTATTTTATTTGGCTTAAGTGACCAAGTAAACGTGGCATTTATCTTCGAGATAAATACCAATTTGAATGAGAATCATACGGAAATGTCTTAACTGACCGATTTACGGTCACATGTGGATACAAAAAGTCTGTATCATATTCAGCTAATATTTTCAGTTTATTTATATGGTAACAAAATGACCCATCAAACAGTCATTCAATATTCTTAAATACATGTATCTACCTTCGACTTCTATATCTATAGTAATACGGAGAAGGTTATCATTAGTTGAACAAGATTTCTTATAAGGTCAACTTGGGAAATCTCATCTCTATTTTAACAATGAAGCATTTATTAAGAGCAGGTGTGACTTGAGAAGCAAACGATAGATAGGATAGTCAGTGTCATAAGACTTGCATTTAAACCAACATACAATGTAATGTATAGACACTGAAAGGAACATGCAACTATTTTTTTGTTTCCAAAATTTCTGTTAATCAAGTAAAAACTGCATTTCGAAGTATAATAAACTAAAAGCATCACCCCGGAAAAGAGAATTGCAAGACTTGTTTCCACTTTTTTTTATGGCAAAATCACCATAAAAACAATCATAAAAAAACTAATTGTATTAAAAATAAATTATTTCAATTGTGCTAATGACTTGGTCTAGAACAAGCATCGATTTAAAATCTGGCAATATCTTTCCTGTGCAAGCATAATTTATAAAGACATGACCTCATAGTAAAAATGTCATGTTTGCTTCCAGAGTACGTTTCTGACTATAAATAGAATAAGAAATGTCAAAATATTTCAGAATACTCCAAAGAATTTTACTAAATAATTTATTACAAATGTACAAAATTTGTTATTTTTATTGATTTTTAAGAAGCAGAAGCAATCTTGATTTTTTTTTGTGCATTATCAAAATGGTGAATAAACTTTTGACTTCCAGTTACGATGAAGAAATTTTAAACTTCTGACAGTTACAACAAAGTGAAAGAAGTTTTGTCCAAATTATAAGTACATTGTGTATTCAACTCTTTTTTTTTTTTACCCAATGTCTACTATTAAGAGCGACTTATTGCACGTTTATAAATTGAAAAGTGGTCTTGAATCCTTCCTTCGACCATTTATATGTACAAATCAACTTGCTTTCCAGCCATTCTAAGTGATTTAGTCCTATAATTTTATCCAAAATCAGTCGTGGGTTGTCTCATCTGGACCTCTATTAGACAAACATTTACATACCAGACTATGATCTGCCTATTTAAATTGCCATTTGGTATTCTGGTAAAAGTGATGGCCATTTTATATAAATGGAATATTGTTGAAAGTTGTGTTAAATATTTAAGGATTGATCGCAATTTTTGTTCGGTTCATGAAGAAATAACCTCAGTCAGGTTGTACACACCGTGTAACCCCACGTAGCGAGTTACGCAAGAGTGTGTACAACCTGATTGAGGTTATTTCGAATGAACCAAACAAATAATTTCGATCAATCCTTATAAATTAATTCAAATTTTTTTTGTTATGATATTGAATTTTTTTTTTCAAAATAAGGCAAATAATCGGAAATAAATTTGAATAACCCCAAAGGTGCCTCATTTAAAGAAAATCACCTGATGACAACGGCACGCGACGCCTTGAGAACAACGTCTATTTTTAGATTCCGTTCATTGACAAATAACCTCAACTTTTTAAACCAATCAAAATACGTATAAAATGACATGTGACTCTAAAATTACTTTATTTGATGAAGTAAATGTATTTTTTCTTGAATATAAAATTATGTATTGTTTGTACTGCTTTTATAATGTAACTCGTTTAACATTTTTTTTCAGCGGGAAAGGAACTGCGGGACTTTTTTGCAACATGTAAAGAAGGACATATTAGAGTAGTGAAAGTTGGTTTAGAAAATGGTAATAAATTAGTTTTTTCTCAGAATCCTTATTTACCATAAATGCAAAGAAAGTTTAAAAAGTGATGGTCAACAATTTCACCATTCAACAAAGCGACTAACTGCCTAGTCGGCTTTGGACAGGCAAACAATGTGAAGGGGCTTACTTTCCAAGAGAATTTTAATTTTGAAAACAAGAACTTGAAGAAGCTACATGTATGTAGTTAGAGGGCAATATAAGCAACAATACAAACACTCCTCTTGCAATCTAAAACAAAAAACGACATCACATGAAAAATGAAAGGAAATTTGGTACAGACATAAAAAGAGACAAGTCATGTGAGCTATTGTCACCACTGAGCGTCCGTCGTCCGTCCGTCCGTCCGTCCGTTAACTTTTCACATTTTAATCAACTCCTCTGAAGCCACTGGGCCAATTTGAACCAAACTTTGGTGGAATGGTCCTCCTTGGATGGCCCCCTTTCAAAATTGTGTCCGGTGATCCCGACTTCCAACCAAGATGGCCACCAAACTAAAAATAGAAAAAAGGGGGATGAAATTTTAATTGTTCATTGCTGCTTTAGTATAAGTCAAAATGAGCTCAAATTTTAACTGCAGCTACATGGCAAGGAGTAGTTTAACATATATTCCGGGTTTTTCTGTGAAATTTTTCTTTCAGCCGATATATACCGATTATGCAAATTAGGCATATTTTGATAAAAGATCACATTTAAATCTTCTCCTCTGAAACTGCTGAACTAAATTAAACCAAACCTGGCAGGGTGGGTCCCTTTCAAAATTGTGTCCGGCAACCCCGCCCTCCATTCAAGATGGCTGCTGTTACTAAAAATAGAAATTTCTTCAATTGTCCATTGCTGCTTTAGCATAAGTCAAAATGAGCTTAAATTTTAACTGCAGCTACATGGTAAGGAGTAGTTTAACATATATTCCGCGTTTTTCTGTGAAATTTTTCTTTCAGCCGATTTATACCGATTATGCAAATTGGGCATATTTTGATAAAAGATCACATTTAAATCTTCTCCTCTGAAACCGTTGAACCAAATTACACTAAACCTGGCAGGGATGGTCCTTGGGTGGGTCCCTTTCAAAATTGTGTCCGACAGCCCCACCCTCCATTCAAGATGGCTGCTGTTACTAAAAATAGAAATTTCTTCAATTGTCCATTGCTGCTTTAGTACAAGTTAAACTGAGTTCAAATTTTAACTGCAGCTACATGGCAAGGAGTAGTTTAACATATATTCCGCGTTTTTCTGTGAAATTTTTCTTTCAGCCGATTTATACCGATTATGCAAATTAGGCATATTTTGATAAAAGATCACATTTAAATCTTTTCCTCTGAAACCGCTGAACCAAATTAAACCAAACCTGACAGGGATAGTCCTTGGGTAGTCCCATTTCAAAATTGTGTCCGACAGCTCCACCCTCCATTCAAGATGGCAACTGTTACTAAAAATAGAAATTTCTTCATTTGTCCATTGCTGCTTTATTATAAATCAAAATGAGCTCCAATTTTAACTGCAGCTACATGACAATGAGTAGATTAACATTTATTCTGGGTTTTTCTGTGATTTTTTTCTTTCAACCGATTTATACTGATTATACAAATTAGACATATTTTGATAAAAGATCACATTTAAATCTTCTCCTCTGAAACCGCTGAACCAAATTAAAGCAAATTTGGCTGGGGTGGTCCTTGGGTGGTCCCCTTTCAATATTGTGTCCGACAGCCCCGCCCTCCATTCAAAATGGCTGCTGTTACTAAAAATAGAAATTTCTTTTGTTGTCAATTTCCGCTTTATTACAAATCAAAATGAACTCAAATTTTAACTGCAGCTATATGGCAATGAGTAGTTTAACATATATTCTTGGTTTTTCTGTGAGATTTTTTCAGCCAGTTTATTCCGTTTAGGAATATTATGAGATACAAATCACATCAAAATCTTTTGCTCAGAAATTTGAGTCGAAATGAACTTTGGGTGGCCCACTTTCAAAATTATGTGTAACACCCCCATTTTCTATCAACTTTAGATGTCAAATTGAAAACCAGGTGAGCGATTACAGGCTCCTGGGAGCCTCTAGTTCTTTTTTGTTTTCCTGGCTTTAGCATGAGCTCTGTGTTTTTGGTTGATTTTTCTTCTGATGTCAGTATTCATCCAAGGATGAGTGTGCTTTGGCTTGGTCATTTTGGTTGGTACTCCTTGTCTATTATAGATTTTATTTCTGTTTTAAATGACTGCCACATAATTTCGATATTTTGGTGGGTTTCATTCTTAAAGATGGATCCAAATTCTGCTATATCTTTTTGTATGTTGTGTACCTCAGCTTTTTTTCCATAGATAAATGTTCCGCCTTGTTGGTTTAGGTTTAACTGGTTTGCAGGACACGTCTAATAGGACTATATCGTGATCGCTATTTCCTATGGATGGTAATGGTTTACAACGTTGTTTAAATGATGGATGTGTTGTAAAAAACAAATCAAGTGTATTTTCCTTCCTCGTTGGGAAATCCACTAACTGTTCAAGACCGTTGTCCGCTATGGTGTCTAGGTATGCTTGATTTGTGTGTGTAGGATATTGATTCGTTTGGATTGACTGCTCAGACCAACAGATGTCGGGAAGGTTGAAGTCACCGCCAATAATCAAGATATCTTTTTTACGTTTGATCCTGAGTCGATTAATTTCTTCCTTAAAGAGTTTATTATCAATATCACTTACTTGTTTTGGTGGTCTATAGTAAGCTGCTATTTTCATTTTCTTTTCTCCCTCGATTGTTATAGTTCCACTTATTAGTTCTAAGTTCTTGCTTCGTGTGATGTTACTAAGCAGCAGTTCGTTTCTGGCTGCTATCAACACTCCTCCATGCGGATCTGATGGCGTGTCCCTCCTTTTGATGTCATAATTAAGATATGGTGGTAGAATCTCACTAGACTTTATGCTGGAGTCTAGCCATGTCTCTGTGCTTAGGATTATATCTGGTTTTGATGACTCGATTAACACCTCAAGCAAATTTCCTTTCTTCCTTAAGCTTTGAAAATTAATGTTCAATATGCGTATGTTCTTGTTAGTCTATTTTGATGGAACTCATTATTTGTTTTGGTGGTATGTTTCGGTGACGATGTCATGAGCGGGGATCCTGCATTTCTCAATGGTGATAACAATGAATAGTTGGAACCAACGCTTGATCTAGATGTAGATGGTAAAGACATGCTTGACAGACTATCGAGTCTGGATGGATGGGTTGATAAATTTATTGTTGATTCTAGTGGGTTTTCTGGTACATGGTATACTATAGAAGACGAATTGTTTTGTTTGGAGCATGTCCATTTTTCATCACTGTTGCCAATGTCGAGTTCATCCGTTGTCATACCTAGACACGACTTGTGAATCCACTTATCGCAGTCATCACAAGCTATAACGTTTGTTTTACATGCTTTGTCACAAATGCCACAAGGAAATCGAGGACGTCTGGGCCCTGGGTTCGGTTCAATGCCCGATAACAGGAGTAGTACGAGATGATGGCAGTCTGTGCCTTTTACTGTAAACAATATGCATTGAGTGTGTTGTTTGTTATAGAGAAACCAATAATATACATTTACTGTAGGGGTAGATGAGATCTCGTATTGTTCTGAGAATTATATGTTCAACCCGTTACTAAAGTCTTTGTGTTGGAATGGGCAGTGTATTGATGGATTATACCTGTCCTTCAATTGAATTTTTTCAAATATGATGCAGTTATGTGCTATCAGCAGAGCCGACAACAAATATGCCATCCGATGAAACATTGTTTTGGCTAGTTACATGGGCACCGCCATGTTTGCCTCGTTTTGGTTACTGTCAAAAGTTCATTCACAAAATGATAAAAACGTATAAAAACCGTAGAACTGGAAATGTTCCCAAATAATGTTTATGTATCGTTCTTCTGATATCCAAAGTTCATAATGATGAGTTGGAAAAACTTTAGAATCGCTTGTAATGTCCAAAATAAACTGAAAATTCGGAGTCCAAGGAAAAACAACTGTCCGTGTCTGAGCATGCGTAACATTTTTGAACCTACACTACATTGTTTAAACATGTGGTCTGTTTGTCAGGAGATTTTGTTTTTATTATACCCCCGCTCCCCGAAGGGGGGAGGGGGTATACTGTTTTACCTCTGTCCGTCTGTCCGTCCTTCCGTCCGTCCAAGATATTTTTCGTCGCAATTTTCTCAATAACTGTTGATGGCAGAAATCTGATATTTGGTCACAAGCATCATATAGGTATACCATATTGTGGGTAGCGTTTTTGGACCCGTTAGATTGCTACTTCCTGTTTGCCGACTTAGTTGGTCTTTATACACATTGAACATATATGCACATTTTTCGTCACATTTTTCTCAGCAACTATTGATGACAGAAATCTGATATTTGGTCACAAGCTTCATATAGGTACCCCATATCGTAGGAAACGTTTTTGGACCCATCAGATTCCTACTTCCTGTTTGCCGACTTTGTTGATTTTTCTACACATTGAACATATATGCACATTTTTCGTCGCATTTTTCTCAGCAACTATTGATGGCAGAAATCTTATATTTGGTCACAAGCTTCATATAGGTACCCCATATCGTGGGAAGCGTTTTTTGACCCGTCAGATTCCTACTTCCTGTTTGCCAAAGAGTGGGGGTATCATAGGTGAACATTACCTCACAGTTCATCTTGTTTTGCTTTCTTTATCTTTAGTTTTATGTTTCACTGTTGTTTTGTCTATCTGGATTGTCATTAATTACTTGATATATGGGTATTTTTTGGACACAAAGATGTTAAAATAAAAAGTTATCATATATGCAATGCCATGATGACTATAGATAGACAGTTCATGTTTTAAATTGATAGAAGACATTGCAATTGTCTACCTTGAAAATATTACAAGATACAAGTACAACAGCATACCTTGTTATGTAAATAGTTAAAAAAAATAGTTGATTTTTATATGGGGTTTTTTTTTCAGAGGAATTAGTGCTAAAAGACAGTCAAGATACAATTGGATCATGGGAAGATGATATCCTTTGTGTATTAGTAGATTTATTGACCAAACTTTTAACAGAAAACAAATGCTTTTCCAAGTACTAAGTATTTTTGCAAAGATTATGGGACTATGGGTGTTTAATGCTACTTACCATATTTCAGATATATTGTGGTGGAAAGTTTTATTGGAGAAGACCAACTGACGACAGTAACGAGCCACAAGCATTTTCTAAATGTTATCAAATCAAGATTTTATCAAGAAATGCTTCCCAAGTATAAGACCAAACAAAATAAAAACTGTAATGTTGGTAGTCGCATATTGCATGGGTAGAAATCCCATAATCATACAATTTTGAGCCATGGCAGCCCCTAAGGGAACGACCATTTAACTTGAAGGGGGGTGGGGTTATGGTATTTAGCTCACCTGGCCTAAAATTGTCATCACTTTTCGTCCGTCGTCCGTTCGTCAACATTTCACATTTTAATCTTCTCCTCAGAAACCACTGGACCAATTGCAACCAAACTTTGGTGGAATTGTCCTTGGATGGCCCCCTTTCAAAATTGTGTCCGGTGATCCCGACTTCCAACCAAGATGGCCGCCAAGCTAAAAATAGAAAAAAGGGGGGGATGAAATTTTAATTGTCCATTGCTGCTTTAGTGTAAGTCAAAATGAGCTCAAATTTTAACTGCAGCTACATGGCAAGGATTAGTTTAACATATATTCCGGGTTTTTCTTTGAAATTTTTCTTTCAGCCGATATATACCGATTATGCAAATTAGGCATATTTTGATAAAAGATCACATTTAAATCTTCTCCTCTGAAACCGCTGAACCAAATTAAACCAAACCTGGCAGGGATGGTCCCTGGGTGGGTCCCTTTCAAAATTGTGTCCGACAGCCCCGCCCTCCATTCAAGATGGCCGCTGTTACTAAAAATAGAAATTTCTTCAAATGGCCAAAACTGCTCTATTTTAAGCCAGAATGTGCCCAAATTTGAACTGTGTAAGCATAATGATGAGCTTTTTAGCATATATTACAGGATTTTTTATGAACTTCGAACTTTTGCCGATTTTGACCGATTATGCAAATTAGAAAAAAGGGGGGATGAAATTTTAAAAAAATCTTCTCCTCGGAAACTACTGAGTCAATATCAACCAAACTTTGCTGAAATGATTCTTGGATGGCCCCCTTCCAAAATTGTGTCCGTTGATCCCGACTTCCAACCAAGATGGCCGCCAAGCTAAAAATAGAAAAAAGGGGGGATGAAATTTTAATTGTCCATTGCTGCTTTAGTGTAAGTCAAAATGAGCTCAAATTTTAACTGCAGCTACATGGCAAGAAGTAGTTTAGCATGTATTCTGGGTTTTTCTGTGAAATTTTTCTTTCAGCCGAGATATACCGATTATGCAAATTAGGCATATTTTGATAAAAGATCACATTTAAATCTTCTCCTCTGAAACTGCTGAACCAAATTAAACCAAACCTGGCAGGGTGGGTCCCTTTCAAAATTGTGTCCGACAGCCCTGCCCTCCATTCAAGATGGCCGCTGTTACTAAAAATAGAAATTTCTTCAAATGGCCAAAACTGCTCTATTTTAAGCCAGAATGTGCCAAATTTGAACTATATAAGCATAATGATGAGCTTTTTAACATGTATTACAGGATTTTTTATGAACTTTGAACTTTTGCCGATTTTGACCGATTATGCAAATTAGAAAAAGGGGGGATGAAATTTAAAAAAAATCTTCTCCTCGGAAACTACTGAGTCAATATCAACCAAACTTTGCTGAAATGATTCTTGGATGGCCCCCTTCCAAAATTGTGTCCGTTGATCCCGACTTCCAACCAAGATGGCCGCCAAGCTAAAAATAGAAAAAAGGGGGGATGAAATTTTAATTGTCCATTGCTGCTTTAGTGTAATTCAAAATGAGCTGAAATTTTAACTGCAGCTACATGGCAAGAAGTAGTTTAGCATGTATTCCGGGTTTTTCTGTGAAATTTTTCTTTCAGCCGAGATACACCGATTATGCAAATTAGGCATATTTTGATAAAAGATCACATTTAAATCTTCTCCTCTGAAACCGCTGAACCAAATTAAACCAAACCTGGCAGGGATGGTCCCTGGATGGGTCCCTTTAAAAATTGTGTCCGACAGCCCCGCCCTCCATTCAAGATGGCCGCTGTTACTAAAAATAGAAATTTCTTCAAATGGCCAAAACTGCTCTATTTTAAGCCAGAATGTGCCCAAATTTGAACTATATAAGCATAATGATGAGCTTTTTAAGCTGTATTACAGGATTTTTTATGAACTTTGAACTTTTGCCGATTTTGACCGATTATGCAAATTAGAAAAAAGGGGGGATGAAATTAAAAAAAAATCTTCTCCTCTGAAACTACTGAGCCAATATCAACCAAACTTTGCTGAAATGATTCTTGGATGGCCCCCTTCCAAAATTGTGTCCGTTGATCCCGACTTCCAACCAAGATGGCCGCCAAGCTAAAAATAGAAAAAAGGGGGGATGAAATTTTAATTGTCCATTGCTGCTTTAGTGTAATTCAAAATGAGCTGAAATTTTAACTGCAGCTACATGGCAAGAAGTAGTTTAGCATGTATTCCGGGTTTTTCTGTTAAATTTTTCTTTCAGCCGAGATACACCGATTATGCAAATTAGGCATATTTTGATAAAAGATCACATTTAAATCTTCTCCTCTGAAACCGCTGAACCAAATTAAACCAAACCTGGCAGGGATGGTCCCTGGGTGGGTCCCTTTCAAAATTGTGTCCGACAGCCCCGCCCTCCATTCAAGATGGCCACTGTTACTAAAAATAGAAATTTCTTCAAATGGCCAAAACTGCTCTATTTTAAGCCAGAATGTGCCCAAATTTGAACTATATAAGCATAATGATGAGCTTTTTAACATGTATTACAGGATTTTTTATGAACTTTGAACTTTTGCCGATTTTGACCGATTATGCAAATTAGAAAAAGGGGGGATGAAATTTTAAAAAAATCTTCTCCTCGGAAACTACTGAGTCAATATCAACCAAACTTTGCTGAAATGATTCTTGGATGGCCCCCTTCCAAAATTGTGTCCGTTGATCCCGACTTCCAACCAAGATGGCCGCCAAGCTAAAAATAGAAAAAAGGGGGGATGAAATTTTAATTGTCCATTGCTGCTTTAGTGTAATTCAAAATGAGCTGAAATTTTAACTGCAGCTACATGGCAAGAAGTAGTTTAGCATGTATTCCGGGTTTTTCTGTTAAATTTTTCTTTCAGCCGAGATACACCGATTATGCAAATTAGGCATATTTTGATAAAAGATCACATTTAAATCTTCTCCTCTGAAACCGCTGAACCAAATTAAACCAAACCTGGCAGGGATGGTCCCTGGATGGGTCCCTTTAAAAATTGTGTCCGACAGCCCCGCCCTCCATTCAAGATGGCCGCTGTTACTAAAAATAGAAATTTCTTCAAATGGCCAAAACTGCTCTATTTTAAGCCAGAATGTGCCCAAATTTGAACTATATAAGCATAATGATGAGCTTTTTAACCTGTATTACAGGATTTTTTATGAACTTTGAACTTTTGCCGATTTTGACCGATTATGCAAATTAGAAAAAAGGGGGGATGAAATTAAAAAAAAATCTTCTCCTCTGAAACTACTGAGCCAATATCAACCAAACTTTGCTGAAATGATTCTTGGATGGCCCCCTTCCAAAATTGTGTCCGTTGATCCCGACTTCCAACCAAGATGGCCGCCAAGCTAAAAATAGAAAAAAGGGGGGATGAAATTTTAATTGTCCATTGCTGCTTTAGTGTAATTCAAAATGAGCTGAAATTTTAACTGCAGCTACATGGCAAGAAGTAGTTTAGCATGTATTCCGGGTTTTTCTGTTAAATTTTTCTTTCAGCCGAGATACACCGATTATGCAAATTAGGCATATTTTGATAAAAGATCACATTTAAATCTTCTCCTCTGAAACCGCTGAACCAAATTAAACCAAACCTGGCAGGGATGGTCCCTGGGTGGGTCCCTTTCAAAATTGTGTCCGACAGCCCCGCCCTCCATTCAAGATGGCCACTGTTACTAAAAATAGAAATTTCTTCAAATGGCCAAAACTGCTCTATTTTAAGCCAGAATGTGCCCAAATTTGAACTATATAAGCATAATGATGAGCTTTTTAACATGTATTACAGGATTTTTTATGAACTTTGAACTTTTGCCGATTTTGACCGATTATGCAAATTAGAAAAAGGGGGGATGAAATTTAAAAAAAATCTTCTCCTCGGAAACTACTGAGTCAATATCAACCAAACTTTGCTGAAATGATTCTTGGATGGCCCCCTTCCAAAATTGTGTCCGTTGATCCCGACTTCCAACCAAGATGGCCGCCAAGCTAAAAATAGAAAAAAGGGGGGATGAAATTTTAATTGTCCATTGCTGCTTTAGTGTAATTCAAAATGAGCTGAAATTTTAACTGCAGCTACATGGCAAGAAGTAGTTTAGCATGTATTCTGGGTTTTTCTGTGAAATTTTTCTTTCAGCCGAGATACACCGATTATGCAAATTAGGCATATTTTGATAAAAGATCACATTTAAATCTTCTCCTCTGAAACCGCTGAACCAAATTAAACCAAACCTGGCAGGGATGGTCCCTGGATGGGTCCCTTTAAAAATTGTGTCCGACAGCCCCGCCCTCCATTCAAGATGGCCGCTGTTACTAAAAATAGAAATTTCTTCAAATGGCCAAAACTGCTCTATTTTAAGCCAGAATGTGCCCAAATTTGAACTATATAAGCATAATGATGAGCTTTTTAACCTGTATTACAGGATTTTTTATGAACTTTGAACTTTTGCCGATTTTGACCGATTATGCAAATTAGAAAAAAGGGGGGATGAAATTAAAAAAAAATCTTCTCCTCTGAAACTACTGAGCCAATATCAACCAAACTTTGCTGAAATGATTCTTGGATGGCCCCCTTCCAAAATTGTGTCCGTTGATCCCGACTTCCAACCAAGATGGCCGCCAAGCTAAAAATAGAAAAAAGGGGGGATGAAATTTTAATTGTCCATTGCTGCTTTAGTGTAATTCAAAATGAGCTGAAATTTTAACTGCAGCTACATGGCAAGAAGTAGTTTAGCATGTATTCCGGGTTTTTCTGTTAAATTTTTCTTTCAGCCGAGATACACCGATTATGCAAATTAGGCATATTTTGATAAAAGATCACATTTAAATCTTCTCCTCTGAAACCGCTGAACCAAATTAAACCAAACCTGGCAGGGATGGTCCCTGGGTGGGTCCCTTTCAAAATTGTGTCCGACAGCCCCGCCCTCCATTCAAGATGGCCACTGTTACTAAAAATAGAAATTTCTTCAAATGGCCAAAACTGCTCTATTTTAAGCCAGAATGTGCCCAAATTTGAACTATATAAGCATAATGATGAGCTTTTTAACATGTATTACAGGATTTTTATGAACTTTGAACTTTTGCCGATTTTGACCGATTATGCAAATTAGAAAAAGGGGGGATGAAATTTAAAAAAAATCTTCTCCTCGGAAACTACTGAGTCAATATCAACCAAACTTTGCTGAAATGATTCTTGGATGGCCCCCTTCCAAAATTGTGTCCGTTGATCCCGACTTCCAACCAAGATGGCCGCCAAGCTAAAAATAGAAAAAAGGGGGGATGAAATTTTAATTGTCCATTGCTGCTTTAGTGTAATTCAAAATGAGCTGAAATTTTAACTGCAGCTACATGGCAAGAAGTAGTTTAGCATGTATTCCGGGTTTTTCTGTGAAATTTTTCTTTCAGCCGAGATACACCGATTATGCAAATTAGGCATATTTTGATAAAAGATCACATTTAAATCTTCTCCTCTGAAACCGCTGAACCAAATTAAACCAAACCTGGCAGGGATGGTCCCTGGATGGGTCCCTTTAAAAATTGTGTCCGACAGCCCCGCCCTCCATTCAAGATGGCCGCTGTTACTAAAAATAGAAATTTCTTCAAATGGCCAAAACTGCTCTATTTTAAGCCAGAATGTGCCCAAATTTGAACTATATAAGCATAATGATGAGCTTTTTAACCTGTATTACAGGATTTTTTATGAACTTTGAACTTTTGCCGATTTTGACCGATTATGCAAATTAGAAAAAAGGGGGGATGAAATTAAAAAAAAATCTTCTCCTCTGAAACTACTGAGCCAATATCAACCAAACTTTGCTGAAATGATTCTTGGATGGCCCCCTTCCAAAATTGTGTCCGTTGATCCCGACTTCCAACCAAGATGGCCGCCAAGCTAAAAATAGAAAAAAGGGGGGATGAAATTTTAATTGTCCATTGCTGCTTTAGTGTAATTCAAAATGAGCTGAAATTTTAACTGCAGCTACATGGCAAGAAGTAGTTTAGCATGTATTCCGGGTTTTTCTGTTAAATTTTTCTTTCAGCCGAGATACACCGATTATGCAAATTAGGCATATTTTGATAAAAGATCACATTTAAATCTTCTCCTCTGAAACCGCTGAACCAAATTAAACCAAACCTGGCAGGGATGGTCCCTGGGTGGGTCCCTTTCAAAATTGTGTCCGACAGCCCCGCCCTCCATTCAAGATGGCCACTGTTACTAAAAATAGAAATTTCTTCAAATGGCCAAAACTGCTCTATTTTAAGCCAGAATGTGCCCAAATTTGAACTATATAAGCATAATGATGAGCTTTTTAACATGTATTACAGGATTTTTTATGAACTTTGAACTTTTGCCGATTTTGACCGATTATGCAAATTAGAAAAAGGGGGGATGAAATTTAAAAAAAATCTTCTCCTCGGAAACTACTGAGTCAATATCAACCAAACTTTGCTGAAATGATTCTTGGATGGCCCCCTTCCAAAATTGTGTCCGTTGATCCCGACTTCCAACCAAGATGGCCGCCAAGCTAAAAATAGAAAAAAGGGGGGATGAAATTTTAATTGTCCATTGCTGCTTTAGTGTAATTCAAAATGAGCTGAAATTTTAACTGCAGCTACATGGCAAGAAGTAGTTTAGCATGTATTCCGGGTTTTTCTGTTAAATTTTTCTTTCAGCCGAGATACAACGATTATGCAAATTAGGCATATTTTGATAAAAGATCACATTTAAATCTTCTCCTCTGAAACCGCTGAACCAAATTAAACCAAACCTGGCAGGGATGGTCCCTGGATGGGTCCCTTTAAAAATTGTGTCCGACAGCCCCGCCCTCCATTCAAGATGGCCACTGTTACTAAAAATAGAAATTTCTTCAAATGGCCAAAACTGCTCTATTTTAAGCCAGAATGTGCCCAAATTTGAACTATATAAGCATAATGATGAGCTTTTTAACCTGTATTACAGGATTTTTTATGAACTTTGAACTTTTGCCGATTTTGACCGATTATGCAAATTAGAAAAAAGGGGGGATGAAATTAAAAAAAAATCTTCTCCTCTGAAACTACTGAGCCAATATCAACCAAACTTTGCTGAAATGATTCTTGGATGGCCCCCTTCCAAAATTGTGTCCGTTGATCCCGACTTCCAACCAAGATGGCCGCCAAGCTAAAAATAGAAAAAAGGGGGGATGAAATTTTAATTGTCCATTGCTGCTTTAGTGTAATTCAAAATGAGCTGAAATTTTAACTGCAGCTACATGGCAAGAAGTAGTTTAGCATGTATTCCGGGTTTTTCTGTTAAATTTTTCTTTCAGCCGAGATACACCGATTATGCAAATTAGGCATATTTTGATAAAAGATCACATTTAAATCTTCTCCTCTGAAACCGCTGAACCAAATTAAACCAAACCTGGCAGGGATGGTCCCTGGGTGGGTCCCTTTCAAAATTGTGTCCGACAGCCCCGCCCTCCATTCAAGATGGCCACTGTTACTAAAAATAGAAATTTCTTCAAATGGCCAAAACTGCTCTATTTTAAGCCAGAATGTGCCCAAATTTGAACTATATAAGCATAATGATGAGCTTTTTAACATGTATTACAGGATTTTTTATGAACTTTGAACTTTTGCCGATTTTGACCGATTATGCAAATTAGAAAAAGGGGGGATGAAATTTAAAAAAAATCTTCTCCTCGGAAACTACTGAGTCAATATCAACCAAACTTTGCTGAAATGATTCTTGGATGGCCCCCTTCCAAAATTGTGTCCGTTGATCCCGACTTCCAACCAAGATGGCCGCCAAGCTAAAAATAGAAAAAAGGGGGGATGAAATTTTAATTGTCCATTGCTGCTTTAGTGTAATTCAAAATGAGCTGAAATTTTAACTGCAGCTACATGGCAAGAAGTAGTTTAGCATGTATTCCGGGTTTTTCTGTTAAATTTTTCTTTCAGCCGAGATACAACGATTATGCAAATTAGGCATATTTTGATAAAAGATCACATTTAAATCTTCTCCTCTGAAACCGCTGAACCAAATTAAACCAAACCTGGCAGGGATGGTCCCTGGATGGGTCCCTTTAAAAATTGTGTCCGACAGCCCCGCCCTCCATTCAAGATGGCCACTGTTACTAAAAATAGAAATTTCTTCAAATGGCCAAAACTGCTCTATTTTAAGCCAGAATGTGCCCAAATTTGAACTATATAAGCATAATGATGAGCTTTTTAACCTGTATTACAGGATTTTTTATGAACTTTGAACTTTTGCCGATTTTGACCGATTATGCAAATTAGAAAAAAGGGGGGATGAAATTAAAAAAAAATCTTCTCCTCTGAAACTACTGAGCCAATATCAACCAAACTTTGCTGAAATGATTCTTGGATGGCCCCCTTCCAAAATTGTGTCCGTTGATCCCGACTTCCAACCAAGATGGCCGCCAAGCTAAAAATAGAAAAAAGGGGGGATGAAATTTTAATTGTCCATTGCTGCTTTAGTGTAATTCAAAATGAGCTGAAATTTTAACTGCAGCTACATGGCAAGAAGTAGTTTAGCATGTATTCCGGGTTTTTCTGTTAAATTTTTCTTTCAGCCGAGATACACCGATTATGCAAATTAGGCATATTTTGATAAAAGATCACATTTAAATCTTCTCCTCTGAAACCGCTGAACCAAATTAAACCAAACCTGGCAGGGATGGTCCCTGGGTGGGTCCCTTTCAAAATTGTGTCCGACAGCCCCGCCCTCCATTCAAGATGGCCACTGTTACTAAAAATAGAAATTTCTTCAAATGGCCAAAACTGCTCTATTTTAAGCCAGAATGTGCCCAAATTTGAACTATATAAGCATAATGATGAGCTTTTTAACATGTATTACAGGATTTTTTATGAACTTTGAACTTTTGCCGATTTTGACCGATTATGCAAATTAGAAAAAGGGGGGATGAAATTTAAAAAAAATCTTCTCCTCGGAAACTACTGAGTCAATATCAACCAAACTTTGCTGAAATGATTCTTGGATGGCCCCCTTCCAAAATTGTGTCCGTTGATCCCGACTTCCAACCAAGATGGCCGCCAAGCTAAAAATAGAAAAAAGGGGGGATGAAATTTTAATTGTCCATTGCTGCTTTAGTGTAATTCAAAATGAGCTGAAATTTTAACTGCAGCTACATGGCAAGAAGTAGTTTAGCATGTATTCCGGGTTTTTCTGTGAAATTTTTCTTTCAGCCGAGATACACCGATTATGCAAATTAGGCATATTTTGATAAAAGATCACATTTAAATCTTCTCCTCTGAAACCGCTGAACCAAATTAAACCAAACCTGGCAGGGATGGTCCCTGGATGGGTCCCTTTAAAAATTGTGTCCGACAGCCCCGCCCTCCATTCAAGATGGCCGCTGTTACTAAAAATAGAAATTTCTTCAAATGGCCAAAACTGCTCTATTTTAAGCCAGAATGTGCCCAAATTTGAACTATATAAGCATAATGATGAGCTTTTTAACCTGTATTACAGGATTTTTTATGAACTTTGAACTTTTGCCGATTTTGACCGATTATGCAAATTAGAAAAAAGGGGGGATGAAATTAAAAAAAAATCTTCTCCTCTGAAACTACTGAGCCAATATCAACCAAACTTTGCTGAAATGATTCTTGGATGGCCCCCTTCCAAAATTGTGTCCGTTGATCCCGACTTCCAACCAAGATGGCCGCCAAGCTAAAAATAGAAAAAAGGGGGGATGAAATTTTAATTGTCCATTGCTGCTTTAGTGTAATTCAAAATGAGCTGAAATTTTAACTGCAGCTACATGGCAAGAAGTAGTTTAGCATGTATTCCGGGTTTTTCTGTTAAATTTTTCTTTCAGCCGAGATACACCGATTATGCAAATTAGGCATATTTTGATAAAAGATCACATTTAAATCTTCTCCTCTGAAACCGCTGAACCAAATTAAACCAAACCTGGCAGGGATGGTCCCTGGGTGGGTCCCTTTCAAAATTGTGTCCGACAGCCCCGCCCTCCATTCAAGATGGCCACTGTTACTAAAAATAGAAATTTCTTCAAATGGCCAAAACTGCTCTATTTTAAGCCAGAATGTGCCCAAATTTGAACTATATAAGCATAATGATGAGCTTTTTAACATGTATTACAGGATTTTTTATGAACTTTGAACTTTTGCCGATTTTGACCGATTATGCAAATTAGAAAAAGGGGGGATGAAATTTTAAAAAAATCTTCTCCTCGGAAACTACTGAGTCAATATCAACCAAACTTTGCTGAAATGATTCTTGGATGGCCCCCTTCCAAAATTGTGTCCGTTGATCCCGACTTCCAACCAAGATGGCCGCCAAGCTAAAAATAGAAAAAAGGGGGGATGAAATTTTAATTGTCCATTGCTGCTTTAGTGTAATTCAAAATGAGCTGAAATTTTAACTGCAGCTACATGGCAAGAAGTAGTTTAGCATGTATTCCGGGTTTTTCTGTGAAATTTTTCTTTCAGCCGAGATACACCGATTATGCAAATTAGGCATATTTTGATAAAAGATCACATTTAAATCTTCTCCTCTGAAACCGCTGAACCAAATTAAACCAAACCTGGCAGGGATGGTCCCTGGATGGGTCCCTTTAAAAATTGTGTCCGACAGCCCCGCCCTCCATTCAAGATGGCCGCTGTTACTAAAAATAGAAATTTCTTCAAATGGCCAAAACTGCTCTATTTTAAGCCAGAATGTGCCCAAATTTGAACTATATAAGCATAATGATGAGCTTTTTAACCTGTATTACAGGATTTTTTATGAACTTTGAACTTTTGCCGATTTTGACCGATTATGCAAATTAGAAAAAAGGGGGGATGAAATTAAAAAAAAATCTTCTCCTCTGAAACTACTGAGCCAATCTCAACCAAACTTTGCTGAAATGATTCTTGGATGGCCCCCTTCCAAAATTGTGTCCGTTGATCCCGACTTCCAACCAAGATGGCCGCCAAGCTAAAAATAGAAAAAAGGGGGGATGAAATTTTAATTGTCCATTGCTGCTTTAGTGTAATTCAAAATGAGCTGAAATTTTAACTGCAGCTACATGGCAAGAAGTAGTTTAGCATGTATTCCGGGTTTTTCTGTTAAATTTTTCTTTCAGCCGAGATACACCGATTATGCAAATTAGGCATATTTTGATAAAAGATCACATTTAAATCTTCTCCTCTGAAACCGCTGAACCAAATTAAACCAAACCTGGTAGGGATGGTCCCTGGGTGGGTCCCTTTCAAAATTGTGTCCGACAGCCCCGCCCTCCATTCAAGATGGCCACTGTTACTAAAAATAGAAATTTCTTCAAATGGCCAAAACTGCTCTATTTTAAGCCAGAATGTGCCCAAATTTGAACTCTATAAGCATAATGATGAGCTTTTTAACCTGTATTACAGGATTTTTTATGAACTTTGAACTTTTGCCGATTTTGACCGATTATGCAAATTAGAAAAAGGGGGGATGAAATTTAAAAAAATCTTCTCCTCGGAAACTACTGAGTCAATATCAACCAAACTTTGCTGAAATGATTCTTGGATGGCCCCCTTCCAAAATTGTGTCCGTTGATCCCGACTTCCAACCAAGATGGCCGCCAAGCTAAAAATAGAAAAAAGGGGGGATGAAATTTTAATTGTCCATTGCTGCTTTAGTGTAATTCAAAATGAGCTGAAATTTTAACTGCAGCTACATGGCAAGAAGTAGTTTAGCATGTATTCCGGGTTTTTCTGTGAAATTTTTCTTTCAGCCGAGATACACCGATTATGCAAATTAGGCATATTTTGATAAAAGATCACATTTAAATCTTCTCCTCTGAAACCGCTGAACCAAATTAAACCAAACCTGGCAGGGATGGTCCCTGGATGGGTCCCTTTAAAAATTGTGTCCGACAGCCCCGCCCTCCATTCAAGATGGCCGCTGTTACTAAAAATAGAAATTTCTTCAAATGGCCAAAACTGCTCTATTTTAAGCCAGAATGTGCCCAAATTTGAACTATATAAGCATAATGATGAGCTTTTTAACCTGTATTACAGGATTTTTTATGAACTTTGAACTTTTGCCGATTTTGACCGATTATGCAAATTAGAAAAAAGGGGGGATGAAATTAAAAAAAAATCTTCTCCTCTGAAACTACTGAGCCAATCTCAACCAAACTTTGCTGAAATGATTCTTGGATGGCCCCCTTCCAAAATTGTGTCCGTTGATCCCGACTTCCAACCAAGATGGCCGCCAAGCTAAAAATAGAAAAAAGGGGGGATGAAATTTTAATTGTCCATTGCTGCTTTAGTGTAATTCAAAATGAGCTGAAATTTTAACTGCAGCTACATGGCAAGAAGTAGTTTAGCATGTATTCCGGGTTTTTCTGTTAAATTTTTCTTTCAGCCGAGATACACCGATTATGCAAATTAGGCATATTTTGATAAAAGATCACATTTAAATCTTCTCCTCTGAAACCGCTGAACCAAATTAAACCAAACCTGGTAGGGATGGTCCCTGGGTGGGTCCCTTTCAAAATTGTGTCCGACAGCCCCGCCCTCCATTCAAGATGGCCACTGTTACTAAAAATAGAAATTTCTTCAAATGGCCAAAACTGCTCTATTTTAAGCCAGAATGTGCCCAAATTTGAACTCTATAAGCATAATGATGAGCTTTTTAACCTGTATTACAGGATTTTTTATGAACTTTGAACTTTTGCCGATTTTGACCGATTATGCAAATTAGAAAAAAGGGGGGATGAAATTAAAAAAAAATCTTCTCCTCTGAAACTACTGAGCCAATCTCAACCAAACTTTGCTGAAATGATTCTTGGATGGCCCCCTTCCAAAATTGTGTCCGTTGATCCCGACTTCCAACCAAGATGGCCGCCAAGCTAAAAATAGAAAAAAGGGGGGATGAAATTTTAATTGTCCATTGCTGCTTTAGTGTAATTCAAAATGAGCTGAAATTTTAACTGCAGCTACATGGCAAGAAGTAGTTTAGCATGTATTCCGGGTTTTTCTGTTAAATTTTTCTTTCAGCCGAGATACACCGATTATGCAAATTAGGCATATTTTGATAAAAGATCACATTTAAATCTTCTCCTCTGAAACCGCTGAACCAAATTAAACCAAACCTGGTAGGGATGGTCCCCGGGTGGGTCCCTTTCAAAATTGTGTCCGACAGCCCCGCCCTCCATTCAAGATGGCCACTGTTACTAAAAATAGAAATTTCTTCAAATGGCCAAAACTGCTCTATTTTAAGCCAGAATGTGCCCAAATTTGAACTATATAAGCATAATGATGAGCTTTTTAACATGTATTACAGGATTTTTTATGAACTTTGAACTTTTGCCGATTTTGACCGATTATGCAAATTAGAAAAAGGGGGGATGAAATTTAAAAAAAATCTTCTCCTCGGAAACTACTGAGTCAATATCAACCAAACTTTGCTGAAATGATTCTTGGATGGCCCCCTTCCAAAATTGTGTCCGTTGATCCCGACTTCCAACCAAGATGGCCGCCAAGCTAAAAATAGAAAAAAGGGGGGATGAAATTTTAATTGTCCATTGCTGCTTTAGTGTAATTCAAAATGAGCTGAAATTTTAACTGCAGCTACATGGCAAGAAGTAGTTTAGCATGTATTCCGGGTTTTTCTGTGAAATTTTTCTTTCAGCCGAGATACACCGATTATGCAAATTAGGCATATTTTGATAAAAGATCACATTTAAATCTTCTCCTCTGAAACCGCTGAACCAAATTAAACCAAACCTGGCAGGGATGGTCCCTGGATGGGTCCCTTTAAAAATTGTGTCCGACAGCCCCGCCCTCCATTCAAGATGGCCGCTGTTACTAAAAATAGAAATTTCTTCAAATGGCCAAAACTGCTCTATTTTAAGCCAGAATGTGCCCAAATTTGAACTATATAAGCATAATGATGAGCTTTTTAACCTGTATTACAGGATTTTTTATGAACTTTGAACTTTTGCCGATTTTGACCGATTATGCAAATTAGAAAAAAGGGGGGATGAAATTAAAAAAAAATCTTCTCCTCTGAAACTACTGAGCCAATCTCAACCAAACTTTGCTGAAATGATTCTTGGATGGCCCCCTTCCAAAATTGTGTCCGTTGATCCCGACTTCCAACCAAGATGGCCGCCAAGCTAAAAATAGAAAAAAGGGGGGATGAAATTTTAATTGTCCATTGCTGCTTTAGTGTAATTCAAAATGAGCTGAAATTTTAACTGCAGCTACATGGCAAGAAGTAGTTTAGCATGTATTCCGGGTTTTTCTGTTAAATTTTTCTTTCAGCCGAGATACACCGATTATGCAAATTAGGCATATTTTGATAAAAGATCACATTTAAATCTTCTCCTCTGAAACCGCTGAACCAAATTAAACCAAACCTGGTAGGGATGGTCCCTGGGTGGGTCCCTTTCAAAATTGTGTCCGACAGCCCCGCCCTCCATTCAAGATGGCCACTGTTACTAAAAATAGAAATTTCTTCAAATGGCCAAAACTGCTCTATTTTAAGCCAGAATGTGCCCAAATTTGAACTCTATAAGCATAATGATGAGCTTTTTAACCTGTATTACAGGATTTTTTATGAACTTTGAACTTTTGCCGATTTTGACCGATTATGCAAATTAGAAAAAGGGGGGATGAAATTTAAAAAAATCTTCTCCTCGGAAACTACTGAGTCAATATCAACCAAACTTTGCTGAAATGATTCTTGGATGGCCCCCTTCCAAAATTGTGTCCGTTGATCCCGACTTCCAACCAAGATGGCCGCCAAGCTAAAAATAGAAAAAAGGGGGGATGAAATTTTAATTGTCCATTGCTGCTTTAGTGTAATTCAAAATGAGCTGAAATTTTAACTGCAGCTACATGGCAAGAAGTAGTTTAGCATGTATTCCGGGTTTTTCTGTGAAATTTTTCTTTCAGCCGAGATACACCGATTATGCAAATTAGGCATATTTTGATAAAAGATCACATTTAAATCTTCTCCTCTGAAACCGCTGAACCAAATTAAACCAAACCTGGCAGGGATGGTCCCTGGATGGGTCCCTTTAAAAATTGTGTCCGACAGCCCCGCCCTCCATTCAAGATGGCCGCTGTTACTAAAAATAGAAATTTCTTCAAATGGCCAAAACTGCTCTATTTTAAGCCAGAATGTGCCCAAATTTGAACTATATAAGCATAATGATGAGCTTTTTAACCTGTATTACAGGATTTTTTATGAACTTTGAACTTTTGCCGATTTTGACCGATTATGCAAATTAGAAAAAAGGGGGGATGAAATTAAAAAAAAATCTTCTCCTCTGAAACTACTGAGCCAATCTCAACCAAACTTTGCTGAAATGATTCTTGGATGGCCCCCTTCCAAAATTGTGTCCGTTGATCCCGACTTCCAACCAAGATGGCCGCCAAGCTAAAAATAGAAAAAAGGGGGGATGAAATTTTAATTGTCCATTGCTGCTTTAGTGTAATTCAAAATGAGCTGAAATTTTAACTGCAGCTACATGGCAAGAAGTAGTTTAGCATGTATTCCGGGTTTTTCTGTTAAATTTTTCTTTCAGCCGAGATACACCGATTATGCAAATTAGGCATATTTTGATAAAAGATCACATTTAAATCTTCTCCTCTGAAACCGCTGAACCAAATTAAACCAAACCTGGTAGGGATGGTCCCTGGGTGGGTCCCTTTCAAAATTGTGTCCGACAGCCCCGCCCTCCATTCAAGATGGCCACTGTTACTAAAAATAGAAATTTCTTCAAATGGCCAAAACTGCTCTATTTTAAGCCAGAATGTGCCCAAATTTGAACTCTATAAGCATAATGATGAGCTTTTTAACCTGTATTACAGGATTTTTTATGAACTTTGAACTTTTGCCGATTTTGACCGATTATGCAAATTAGAAAAAAGGGGGGATGAAATTAAAAAAAAATCTTCTCCTCTGAAACTACTGAGCCAATCTCAACCAAACTTTGCTGAAATGATTCTTGGATGGCCCCCTTCCAAAATTGTGTCCGTTGATCCCGACTTCCAACCAAGATGGCCGCCAAGCTAAAAATAGAAAAAAGGGGGGATGAAATTTTAATTGTCCATTGCTGCTTTAGTGTAATTCAAAATGAGCTGAAATTTTAACTGCAGCTACATGGCAAGAAGTAGTTTAGCATGTATTCCGGGTTTTTCTGTTAAATTTTTCTTTCAGCCGAGATACACCGATTATGCAAATTAGGCATATTTTGATAAAAGATCACATTTAAATCTTCTCCTCTGAAACCGCTGAACCAAATTAAACCAAACCTGGTAGGGATGGTCCCCGGGTGGGTCCCTTTCAAAATTGTGTCCGACAGCCCCGCCCTCCATTCAAGATGGCCACTGTTACTAAAAATAGAAATTTCTTCAAATGGCCAAAACTGCTCTATTTTAAGCCAGAATGTGCCCAAATTTGAACTATATAAGCATAATGATGAGCTTTTTAACATGTATTACAGGATTTTTTATGAACTTTGAACTTTTGCCGATTTTGACCGATTATGCAAATTAGAAAAAGGGGGGATGAAATTTAAAAAAAATCTTCTCCTCGGAAACTACTGAGTCAATATCAACCAAACTTTGCTGAAATGATTCTTGGATGGCCCCCTTCCAAAATTGTGTCCGTTGATCCCGACTTCCAACCAAGATGGCCGCCAAGCTAAAAATAGAAAAAAGGGGGGATGAAATTTTAATTGTCCATTGCTGCTTTAGTGTAATTCAAAATGAGCTGAAATTTTAACTGCAGCTACATGGCAAGAAGTAGTTTAGCATGTATTCCGGGTTTTTCTGTGAAATTTTTCTTTCAGCCGAGATACACCGATTATGCAAATTAGGCATATTTTGATAAAAGATCACATTTAAATCTTCTCCTCTGAAACCGCTGAACCAAATTAAACCAAACCTGGCAGGGATGGTCCCTGGATGGGTCCCTTTAAAAATTGTGTCCGACAGCCCCGCCCTCCATTCAAGATGGCCGCTGTTACTAAAAATAGAAATTTCTTCAAATGGCCAAAACTGCTCTATTTTAAGCCAGAATGTGCCCAAATTTGAACTATATAAGCATAATGATGAGCTTTTTAACCTGTATTACAGGATTTTTTATGAACTTTGAACTTTTGCCGATTTTGACCGATTATGCAAATTAGAAAAAAGGGGGGATGAAATTAAAAAAAAATCTTCTCCTCTGAAACTACTGAGCCAATCTCAACCAAACTTTGCTGAAATGATTCTTGGATGGCCCCCTTCCAAAATTGTGTCCGTTGATCCCGACTTCCAACCAAGATGGCCGCCAAGCTAAAAATAGAAAAAAGGGGGGATGAAATTTTAATTGTCCATTGCTGCTTTAGTGTAATTCAAAATGAGCTGAAATTTTAACTGCAGCTACATGGCAAGAAGTAGTTTAGCATGTATTCCGGGTTTTTCTGTTAAATTTTTCTTTCAGCCGAGATACACCGATTATGCAAATTAGGCATATTTTGATAAAAGATCACATTTAAATCTTCTCCTCTGAAACCGCTGAACCAAATTAAACCAAACCTGGTAGGGATGGTCCCTGGGTGGGTCCCTTTCAAAATTGTGTCCGACAGCCCCGCCCTCCATTCAAGATGGCCACTGTTACTAAAAATAGAAATTTCTTCAAATGGCCAAAACTGCTCTATTTTAAGCCAGAATGTGCCCAAATTTGAACTCTATAAGCATAATGATGAGCTTTTTAACCTGTATTACAGGATTTTTTATGAACTTTGAACTTTTGCCGATTTTGACCGATTATGCAAATTAGAAAAAAGGGGGGATGAAATTAAAAAAAAATCTTCTCCTCTGAAACTACTGAGCCAATCTCAACCAAACTTTGCTGAAATGATTCTTGGATGGCCCCCTTCCAAAATTGTGTCCGTTGATCCCGACTTCCAACCAAGATGGCCGCCAAGCTAAAAATAGAAAAAAGGGGGGATGAAATTTTAATTGTCCATTGCTGCTTTAGTGTAATTCAAAATGAGCTGAAATTTTAACTGCAGCTACATGGCAAGAAGTAGTTTAGCATGTATTCCGGGTTTTTCTGTTAAATTTTTCTTTCAGCCGAGATACACCGATTATGCAAATTAGGCATATTTTGATAAAAGATCACATTTAAATCTTCTCCTCTGAAACCGCTGAACCAAATTAAACCAAACCTGGTAGGGATGGTCCCTGGGTGGGTCCCTTTCAAAATTGTGTCCGACAGCCCCGCCCTCCATTCAAGATGGCCACTGTTACTAAAAATAGAAATTTCTTCAAATGGCCAAAACTGCTCTATTTTAAGCCAGAATGTGCCCAAATTTGAACTATATAAGCATAATGATGAGCTTTTTAACATGTATTACAGGATTTTTTATGAACTTTGAACTTTTGCCGATTTTGACCGATTATGCAAATTAGAAAAAGGGGGGATGAAATTTAAAAAAAATCTTCTCCTCGGAAACTACTGAGTCAATATCAACCAAACTTTGCTGAAATGATTCTTGGATGGCCCCCTTCCAAAATTGTGTCCGTTGATCCCGACTTCCAACCAAGATGGCCGCCAAGCTAAAAATAGAAAAAAGGGGGGATGAAATTTTAATTGTCCATTGCTGCTTTAGTGTAATTCAAAATGAGCTGAAATTTTAACTGCAGCTACATGGCAAGAAGTAGTTTAGCATGTATTCCGGGTTTTTCTGTGAAATTTTTCTTTCAGCCGAGATACACCGATTATGCAAATTAGGCATATTTTGATAAAAGATCACATTTAAATCTTCTCCTCTGAAACCGCTGAACCAAATTAAACCAAACCTGGCAGGGATGGTCCCTGGATGGGTCCCTTTAAAAATTGTGTCCGACAGCCCCGCCCTCCATTCAAGATGGCCGCTGTTACTAAAAATAGAAATTTCTTCAAATGGCCAAAACTGCTCTATTTTAAGCCAGAATGTGCCCAAATTTGAACTATATAAGCATAATGATGAGCTTTTTAAGCTGTATTACAGGATTTTTTATGAACTTTGAACTTTTGCCGATTTTGACCGATTATGCAAATTAGAAAAAAGGGGGGATGAAATTAAAAAAAAATCTTCTCCTCTGAAACTACTGAGCCAATATCAACCAAACTTTGCTGAAATGATTCTTGGATGGCCCCCTTCCAAAATTGTGTCCGTTGATCCCGACTTCCAACCAAGATGGCCGCCAAGCTAAAAATAGAAAAAAGGGGGGATGAAATTTTAATTGTCCATTGCTGCTTTAGTGTAATTCAAAATGAGCTGAAATTTTAACTGCAGCTACATGGCAAGAAGTAGTTTAGCATGTATTCCGGGTTTTTCTGTTAAATTTTTCTTTCAGCCGAGATACACCGATTATGCAAATTAGGCATATTTTGATAAAAGATCACATTTAAATCTTCTCCTCTGAAACCGCTGAACCAAATTAAACCAAACCTGGCAGGGATGGTCCCTGGGTGGGTCCCTTTCAAAATTGTGTCCGACAGCCCCGCCCTCCATTCAAGATGGCCACTGTTACTAAAAATAGAAATTTCTTCAAATGGCCAAAACTGCTCTATTTTAAGCCAGAATGTGCCCAAATTTGAACTATATAAGCATAATGATGAGCTTTTTAACATGTATTACAGGATTTTTTATGAACTTTGAACTTTTGCCGATTTTGACCGATTATGCAAATTAGAAAAAGGGGGGATGAAATTTAAAAAAAATCTTCTCCTCGGAAACTACTGAGTCAATATCAACCAAACTTTGCTGAAATGATTCTTGGATGGCCCCCTTCCAAAATTGTGTCCGTTGATCCCGACTTCCAACCAAGATGGCCGCCAAGCTAAAAATAGAAAAAAGGGGGGATGAAATTTTAATTGTCCATTGCTGCTTTAGTGTAATTCAAAATGAGCTGAAATTTTAACTGCAGCTACATGGCAAGAAGTAGTTTAGCATGTATTCCGGGTTTTTCTGTGAAATTTTTCTTTCAGCCGAGATACACCGATTATGCAAATTAGGCATATTTTGATAAAAGATCACATTTAAATCTTCTCCTCTGAAACCGCTGAACCAAATTAAACCAAACCTGGCAGGGATGGTCCCTGGATGGGTCCCTTTAAAAATTGTGTCCGACAGCCCCGCCCTCCATTCAAGATGGCCGCTGTTACTAAAAATAGAAATTTCTTCAAATGGCCAAAACTGCTCTATTTTAAGCCAGAATGTGCCCAAATTTGAACTCTATAAGCATAATGATGAGCTTTTTAACCTGTATTACAGGATTTTTTATGAACTTTGAACTTTTGCCGATTTTGACCGATTATGCAAATTAGAAAAAAGGGGGGATGAAATTAAAAAAAAATCTTCTCCTCTGAAACTACTGAGCCAATCTCAACCAAACTTTGCTGAAATGATTCTTGGATGGCCCCCTTCCAAAATTGTGTCCGTTGATCCCGACTTCCAACCAAGATGGCCGCCAAGCTAAAAATAGAAAAAAGGGGGGATGAAATTTTAATTGTCCATTGCTGCTTTAGTGTAATTCAAAATGAGCTGAAATTTTAACTGCAGCTACATGGCAAGAAGTAGTTTAGCATGTATTCCGGGTTTTTCTGTTAAATTTTTCTTTCAGCCGAGATACACCGATTATGCAAATTAGGCATATTTTGATAAAAGATCACATTTAAATCTTCTCCTCTGAAACCGCTGAACCAAATTAAACCAAACCTGGTAGGGATGGTCCCTGGGTGGGTCCCTTTCAAAATTGTGTCCGACAGCCCCGCCCTCCATTCAAGATGGCCACTGTTACTAAAAATAGAAATTTCTTCAAATGGCCAAAACTGCTCTATTTTAAGCCAGAATGTGCCCAAATTTGAACTATATAAGCATAATGATGAGCTTTTTAACATGTATTACAGGATTTTTTATGAACTTTGAACTTTTGCCGATTTTGACCGATTATGCAAATTAGAAAAAGGGGGGATGAAATTTAAAAAAAATCTTCTCCTCGGAAACTACTGAGCCAATCTCAACCAAACTTTGCTGAAATGATTCTTGGATGGCCCCCTTCCAAAATTGTGTCCGTTGATCCCGACTTCCAACCAAGATGGCCGCCAAGCTAAAAATAGAAAAAAGGGGGGATGAAATTTTAATTGTCCATTGCTGCTTTAGTGTAATTCAAAATGAGCTGAAATTTTAACTGCAGCTACATGGCAAGAAGTAGTTTAGCATGTATTCCGGGTTTTTCTGTGAAATTTTTCTTTCAGCCGAGATACACCGATTATGCAAATTAGGCATATTTTGATAAAAGATCACATTTAAATCTTCTCCTCTGAAACCGCTGAACCAAATTAAACCAAACCTGGTAGGGATGGTCCCTGGGTGGGTCCCTTTCAAAATTGTGTCCGACAGCCCCGCCCTCCATTCAAGATGGCCACTGTTACTAAAAATAGAAATTTCTTCAAATGGCCAAAACTGCTCTATTTTAAGCCAGAATGTGCCCAAATTTGAACTATATAAGCATAATGATGAGCTTTTTAACATGTATTACAGGATTTTTTATGAACTTTGAACTTTTGCCGATTTTGACCGATTATGCAAATTAGAAAAAGGGGGGATGAAATTTAAAAAAAATCTTCTCCTCGGAAACTACTGAGTCAATATCAACCAAACTTTGCTGAAATGATTCTTGGATGGCCCCCTTCCAAAATTGTGTCCGTTGATCCCGACTTCCAACCAAGATGGCCGCCAAGCTAAAAATAGAAAAAAGGGGGGATGAAATTTTAATTGTCCATTGCTGCTTTAGTGTAATTCAAAATGAGCTGAAATTTTAACTGCAGCTACATGGCAAGAAGTAGTTTAGCATGTATTCCGGGTTTTTCTGTGAAATTTTTCTTTCAGCCGAGATACACCGATTATGCAAATTAGGCATATTTTGATAAAAGATCACATTTAAATCTTCTCCTCTGAAACCGCTGAACCAAATTAAACCAAACCTGGCAGGGATGGTCCCTGGATGGGTCCCTTTAAAAATTGTGTCCGACAGCCCCGCCCTCCATTCAAGATGGCCGCTGTTACTAAAAATAGAAATTTCTTCAAATGGCCAAAACTGCTCTATTTTAAGCCAGAATGTGCCCAAATTTGAACTATATAAGCATAATGATGAGCTTTTTAAGCTGTATTACAGGATTTTTTATGAACTTTGAACTTTTGCCGATTTTGACCGATTATGCAAATTAGAAAAAAGGGGGGATGAAATTAAAAAAAAATCTTCTCCTCTGAAACTACTGAGCCAATATCAACCAAACTTTGCTGAAATGATTCTTGGATGGCCCCCTTCCAAAATTGTGTCCGTTGATCCCGACTTCCAACCAAGATGGCCGCCAAGCTAAAAATAGAAAAAAGGGGGGATGAAATTTTAATTGTCCATTGCTGCTTTAGTGTAATTCAAAATGAGCTGAAATTTTAACTGCAGCTACATGGCAAGAAGTAGTTTAGCATGTATTCCGGGTTTTTCTGTTAAATTTTTCTTTCAGCCGAGATACACCGATTATGCAAATTAGGCATATTTTGATAAAAGATCACATTTAAATCTTCTCCTCTGAAACCGCTGAACCAAATTAAACCAAACCTGGCAGGGATGGTCCCTGGGTGGGTCCCTTTCAAAATTGTGTCCGACAGCCCCGCCCTCCATTCAAGATGGCCACTGTTACTAAAAATAGAAATTTCTTCAAATGGCCAAAACTGCTCTATTTTAAGCCAGAATGTGCCCAAATTTGAACTATATAAGCATAATGATGAGCTTTTTAACATGTATTACAGGATTTTTTATGAACTTTGAACTTTTGCCGATTTTGACCGATTATGCAAATTAGAAAAAGGGGGGATGAAATTTAAAAAAAATCTTCTCCTCGGAAACTACTGAGTCAATATCAACCAAACTTTGCTGAAATGATTCTTGGATGGCCCCCTTCCAAAATTGTGTCCGTTGATCCCGACTTCCAACCAAGATGGCCGCCAAGCTAAAAATAGAAAAAAGGGGGGATGAAATTTTAATTGTCCATTGCTGCTTTAGTGTAATTCAAAATGAGCTGAAATTTTAACTGCAGCTACATGGCAAGAAGTAGTTTAGCATGTATTCCGGGTTTTTCTGTGAAATTTTTCTTTCAGCCGAGATACACCGATTATGCAAATTAGGCATATTTTGATAAAAGATCACATTTAAATCTTCTCCTCTGAAACCGCTGAACCAAATTAAACCAAACCTGGCAGGGATGGTCCCTGGATGGGTCCCTTTAAAAATTGTGTCCGACAGCCCCGCCCTCCATTCAAGATGGCCGCTGTTACTAAAAATAGAAATTTCTTCAAATGGCCAAAACTGCTCTATTTTAAGCCAGAATGTGCCCAAATTTGAACTATATAAGCATAATGATGAGCTTTTTAACATGTATTACAGGATTTTTTATGAACTTTGAACTTTTGCCGATTTTGACCGATTATGCAAATTAGAAAAAGGGGGGATGAAATTTAAAAAAAATCTTCTCCTCGGAAACTACTGAGTCAATATCAACCAAACTTTGCTGAAATGATTCTTGGATGGCCCCCTTCCAAAATTGTGTCCGTTGATCCCGACTTCCAACCAAGATGGCCGCCAAGCTAAAAATAGAAAAAAGGGGGGATGAAATTTTAATTGTCCATTGCTGCTTTAGTGTAATTCAAAATGAGCTGAAATTTTAACTGCAGCTACATGGCAAGAAGTAGTTTAGCATGTATTCCGGGTTTTTCTGTGAAATTTTTCTTTCAGCCGAGATACACCGATTATGCAAATTAGGCATATTTTGATAAAAGATCACATTTAAATCTTCTCCTCTGAAACCGCTGAACCAAATTAAACCAAACCTGGCAGGGATGGTCCCTGGATGGGTCCCTTTAAAAATTGTGTCCGACAGCCCCGCCCTCCATTCAAGATGGCCGCTGTTACTAAAAATAGAAATTTCTTCAAATGGCCAAAACTGCTCTATTTTAAGCCAGAATGTGCCCAAATTTGAACTATATAAGCATAATGATGAGCTTTTTAACATGTATTACAGGATTTTTTATGAACTTTGAACTTTTGCCGATTTTGACCGATTATGCAAATTAGAAAAAAGGGGGGATGAAATTTAAAAAAAATCTTCTCCTCGGAAACTACTGAGTCAATATCAACCAAACTTTGCTGAAATGATTCTTGGATGGCCCCCTTCCAAAATTGTGTCCGTTGATCCCGACTTCCAACCAAGATGGCCGCCAAGCTAAAAATAGAAAAAAGGGGGGATGAAATTTTAATTGTCCATTGCTGCTCTAGTGTAAGTCAAAATGAGCTCAAATTTTAACTGCAGCTACATGGCAAGGAGTAGTATTGCATATGTTCGGGTGTTTTTTTTGAAATTTTTCTTTCAGCCGATTTATACCGATTATGCAAATTAGGCATATTTTGATAAAAGATCACATTTAAATCTTCTCCTCTGAAACCGCTGAACCAAATTTGTGTCTGGTGGTCCCGCCCTCTGACCAAGATGGCTGCACAGCTGTACTTAGTTTAACATAGGACCCTATGGGAAATTCACATAAAAACCATCTTGTCTGGAACCAGTAGCTCAATTAAAACCAAACTTAGATGGAATAGTCATTGGATGGTCCTCTTCCAAAATGGTGTCCGGCAGTTGCGCTCTCCTGCCAAGATGGCCACCACAGTGCAGTTGCGTTGTTATTGAAAGCAGCTTTGATCCAGGTGAGCGATTACAGGCTCCTGGGAGCCTCTGGTTTTCTAAAAAAATATTCTGATTCCCAATGTTGCTGAAAAAAATATTTTGGTGGAGAATAAAAAAAATAATCTGATTCAGAGTTTTTGTCATATAACCTAATGTTAAATTCTGGGGGGAAAAAATTGCGCTTCGTGCGACAAAAAAAATAAATATTCTAACTCTAACGAAAAACCATACCCCCCCCCCCCTTCAAGTTAAATGGTCGGTCCCTAATTTTTTACATTTTCAAAAAGAAGTTTCACACAACCAAATAATAAGGAATGTTAAACGATTATTTAGCTCATATCGGCTGTTTTTGTATGTTACAATCACAACACCTTATTATTATCAACATCTCAGACTTTTTCAGGAACAAGTGATTATTACAGCACTATTTCCTTTTCTGTGTACATTAACCCCATATTGTATAAGATGGGAATGATACATACATGTAATTGATAATTGTATATATATTATTTGTAACTGGTGTTATTGATGTTGAACACCACTTCCAACTTTATATCACCTATATTATAACAGTTATTTTTCATAATTTCATTCCATCGGTGGAGTAATGGTTAACTTGCTCGTCTTGAGTGTGGTAGATTGTGTGTTTGAGTCCCAATCAGGTCAAACCGAAGACTATAAAATTGATATTTGTTCCTTCTCCGCTAAGCACGCAGAATTAAGGAGAAAGATCTAAGACTGGTGGGCTAGGAATCGGGATAATGTGTCTGAGTGGGGCAAATGTCTACCTGCGGACTGTTGTTCAGTGAGCTAGCACTATAAAAATCTAACTAAGCGTGGTGGTCTAGTACAAAGCAGACCTCATCATCATCTTATTGAAAATTAACTTGTTATCACCATGATATAGCTGAAAAATTGCTGAGTTTGCATTAAGCAACAATCACTCACTCATAATTTCTTTCTTATAATAGAAGTACATATATACTATACATGTATGCATACTTAATTTTGCATTATGAGAGGTGGCAGCCAAACATTAAGCTGTTTACAAATACTTTTATCTATGGTAAATTATCAGCCTGAATTGGTAATTGTTAGAAACATTTACGACCACACGTCCAACAAGTTCCTTTTTTCATTGAATCGCATACTTTTTTTGAAATTCTAAAAGACTAAGCTAACTATGTATATGGTAAATTGTTCAGATTATGTTTCTTTAACAATACAACATTATGATAAATTAGTTTTACCTAGGCTATGTTAGAAGAAAATGATTCTTAACAATACAACATTATGATAAATTAGTTTTACCTAGGCTATGTTAGAAGAAAATGATTCTTAACAATACAACATTATGATAAATTAGTTTTACCTATGTTAGAAGAAAAACAGCCTTGTTATCTGTTGTACAGACTGGACAGTCAAAATAATCTGGGTTATCAGTTCATATTCATCAGTTGGTCTCCAGATTTCTCACCAGTAAGTTGCCAATATTTTTGCTTTAATGTTATGTTTAATAATATACCATTAAATTATTATTATTTAATGATAATTTGTTAATTTTCTCTTTGATCTTTATACATGATGATATCTGTTATCAAGCAACAATCTTGACATAATCATATTATCATTGATTTCTTATATTATATTGGTACCACCGTGATATACAGAATATTGTGAAAATAACTAAAATATTTAGAATCCACTAATGTTATACATGTATACATTTTTATTTATTTAGTGACTCCTATCAATTATTGCTACCATATTTAGGGTTGTATAATGTGCAGGATTTTGCCCAGATTCTTTATTTGGTAGGGGGTGTGTGCATTATAAACAGGAACAATGTGTTTCACTCTTTCCCAAACCGGGAAATCACATGTCTGCCATGTTTTTTTGTTTACTATTGTCAAGTTAAATATTTCTTCAATTGTTTGGACACTATTCCACAAAATAATTAATTGCATCTACTATGTTTTAATTATTGAAGGACTGAAAAATATATACGACTGATATTTAATTCTTGTATTTCCGACGCGCATTATAGACACAAACTAGTTTTTTTCTGGAGATTTTCAAGGCCAAGAAGGGGTGTGCATTATGCAACCCTAAATACGGTATATATTTTGTGACCGCAATAGTGTAAATATTACCAGGTATTATCCACTCTAAAACATGGATACATTTATGAGAATCCATTACTATTTCTATAAAGTTGGTCAGGTTTATATTTTATAGTTTCTATTTAAATCAGATAGTTAAATGACAGTTTTGATGTTTTCAAGATAAAACAGAAGATGCTATTTGCAGCAACAAAATCGACACTTAAGCAGGAATTTGGTGGAGGTCTGATCAAAGAAGAAATGTTTGGAACAACAAAGGTATTACATGTACATGTATACAATACTGGTACATTGTTTACCTCAGGAGAAGATTTTGTAGAGGAGTATATGTGTATTGTACATTAAAATATGTTTTTCTTTGAGAAATTTATCCATGTACAGGGTTTGACAAAATCTCATACTTTCAATTTTGATTATATCTTTGCATGACTGTAATAGATCATTTGCACATTTTCCCACTTTGATTCTAAAGTAATTAGTTTTACAGGAGTTATTTTCCTTTAAGATGGGCAAAAGGGTCGTCTTTCATTCAAAGTAGTATATGAGTTTTCCCATAATTGGTTCAGAATTTTAATGTTGTATTCGCTATAAAACTCTTCTGTGTTTTTTCTAAGGTTCAAATATCTACAAAAAAATTATACTCAAATTTGTTGTCCTTTCCATTGCTCTTGCTAGACCGGGTAGCATGTTGCACGTCATAAAAGAAATAACTTTTATAAATACATATAATTTTAGAATCCATTCAAGAATGTCCAAGAGGTCTATTGTATAGTTCAACCTTTATTTATTTGACCACAAAACATTTGTGATCATATTATGGCATGACACTGTCATCGTCCGTCTGTAGACAAAATGCTTTCCGTATGATAACTTAGTTCTAGTTGTGAATTTCTAAGACAAAGATAATATACAACCCTATCCTCTATCTAAACTAACTGAAATTTCTAATACCATTTCTAATGATAGAAATTTCTCTAAAATGCCAAATTTGTGGAATTTCATGGCTGGATGGGCTAAAATATGGCTACTAGTTTAGAAACAGATACCATCTGGGTTTTAATTTTTTTTTTTTCATAATTTGTATCAATATTCAGTTAGACTTATAGAAGTGTCCTGAAATCTTATACAGTTGTCTCTTATAAGGCCACTCCTTCTGCAATGACACATTGGCCTTATAAGAGAATTGGTCTCTCTTGATGGGAAAAGTAAGAGGTATTTTACTATCCTCATCTGAAATCTGTCCTGATAAGAAGGATGGCCTTTTGTTAGTTCTAATAATAAAACCCTAAATGCTCGCTTACTCGCAAGGGTTATAACGGGATGCCATTACACGTAATGGAGCAGCCGCCGAGATTTTTTGCGCTCGCTTACAGAGCTTCTGACGCCTGCATTTATCAATAATAAGACATAATCTTTCCTTTTGTTCATTATTATAACAAGTTTTTATCACCAACCAGTATTTTAGAATGTAATTCCCACAAAATAAAAATCTCCTCTTTGAAAATTTTGAATTTCGTCATTTCCGGCCTCACTATTTGGATGTCGATACGATATTTGGCGATTTAAGCGTGAATGTTTACCAATCGTATCTACTCTGCCATTCTCGCTACACTGCAAATAACAGGGTAGCGAGAATGGCCGAGTAGTTACGATTGGAATGTTTACATCAGCTTGTAATAAGAAATACCATATTTAGAAAATCTCCGCCTTCCGTAGTTTCCGGTTATGGAAAACGATCGATAAATTTGAACAAGGTTGTTGCTAACTTTGAAAAGCATATATTTCTCAGCCAAACCGATTTAACAAGGACTGGGATCATCAGTAATTGTTATAATGAAATGTTTGAAGCGTAAATAGTGAGTTTTTACGTTTCAACTGCAACTTTTATTTTGCTCCATTGTGACGAATGGGACCGCGTTGTAGCTCTGCCGAGACACAAGTTTGTCACAGGAGCTACATTATTGCAGCTAGCCTTTTGTAGGAGAGGTTTTATAAGAGGAGGACTACTGTAGTAATTTTAACTTTTACTTTTGATGTCATAGGTTCAAATATGAGTAAATGAAAATGCATATATTAATCATGTATATGCCAGAAAACAATAAAAAGGTGATTTACAATTATTTGTTTATTCTGTTAAATGATAGAAGATAACATATTATTTGATTCATTTCAGGAAGACATTTCACTGAGTGGCTACAAAAAACATTTAGTAGCTCAGCATGCACCAGCCCCATTAACAAATGCTGAAGAAGAGATCAAATATATAAAAAAGAATGAGGTATTTCTTATTTTTATTAGACATTTGTCTGTATTAACAATACTTCTGATTGTCCCCTTGGTTTCTTCAAATTTCTTTTGCTTTCAAGACAGATTTCATTTCCTTCACAACTGTATGAAAGATTGATGTTTTCACTTAATTTTGAGAATATAAAAAGTCCTTTAAGAAAACATTATCAGTACAATGTGATTTTTGATGACCATGAAAGAAAATCTATGTAAAACTTGCCTATGAGGTCTTATATGATTGATGATGAGGGGGAAAGGTGAAGGTGGAGTGAAATATATAGATTAGCTTGGATAGTTGATGTCTGTAAGAAATGCAATTTTTTTTTATTATACACCCCGCAACAAAGTTGTAGGGGGGTATACTGGTTTCACCATGTCCGTCCGTCTGTAGACAAATCCTATGTCGTACGATAACTTGAGTTGTGTTTCTTAGAATCTTTTAAAATTTTATCAGCTGTTTACTGGTGAAGAGAGGAGGATCCCTTTCATTTTTGACGATTTTCACTTTTGCCGTTCCAGAGTTATTGGACTTGATATGACGGAAAATAGGATTTTTACCCTAAGTCGTATGATAACTTGAGTAGTGTTTCTCAGAATGTTTTGAAATTTTATCAGCAGCTTACTGGTGAACAGAGGAGGATCCCTTTCATTTTTGACGATTTTCACTTTTGCCGTTCCAGAATTATTGGACTTGTTAAGCTTAATTTGTTAGTACCTGTTAATAAGCAAGTGATAACTCGCTCTTAATGGTAGAAAAGTACAAAAAAACAGTTGAATACTATAGAAAAAAAGTTCTTCATTGTAACCGGAAATCAGAAATTTATCCGCCATTTTGATTATGGGGAAAAAAATGTAAGATTGCTCCTGCCTTTGAAAAAGCAATAAAAATAGCAAAGTTTGTACTTAATTATTTGTAATAAGTAATCTAGAAAAATTCTTTGGAGTATTTTGAAGTATTTTGACATTTTTGACAAATCGATTCTATATTTGAATATACGCTGGAAGCAAACATATGACATATTGTCTTTACTGTGACATCAAGTATACTATGGGTCATGTCTTTACTATTGAAGTTTACCTTGGAAAGATATCATGGAGGGTGTGCCGGGGGTAGAATAGGCGCCAGGTTTCTCCGCCCTAGAGGCACTAGTCCTCTAAAAGGGGGTCAACCCCGCGGGAACCCCGGGGTATAGAAATGGGACCGAGAGCTTCTTCGGCTTGAAGGGGCGTCCGTCGGTTGTGCAGGATGTAAAAATTCACAACCAACCCGTCCTGCGGATGAGACGTAAATAAAACCGAGGTCCCGTGTTGAGAGATTGCCACCCTCTCCGCACGTTAAAGAACCCAGTGTAACAGCTCATTATGAGCATTATGCTTATAATGAGTGGTCCATAAGAGACATGTTGCACTGGCAAAATTATCCGTCCCTACATATCACCTTTCCTTGTTTCGAGTCCCGTGGCGTTTAAATTTTTAGCTCACCTGACCCAAAGGGTCAAATGAGCTATTGTCACCACTGAGCGTCCGTCGTCCGTCCGTTAACTTTTCACATTTTAATCAACTCCTCTGAAGCCACTGGGCCAATTTGAACCAAACTTTGGTGGAATGGTCCTTGGATGGTCCCCTTCCAAAATTGTGTCCGGTGATCCCGACTTCCAACCAAGATGGCCGCCAAGCTAAAAATAGAAAAAAGGGGGGATGGTCCTTGGGTGGACCTTGGGTGGGTCCCTTTCAAAATTGTGTCCGACAGCCCCACCCTCCATTCAAGATGGCTGCTGTTACTAAAAATAGAAATTTCTTCAATTGTCCATTGCTGCTTTAGTGTAAGTCAAAATGAGCTCAAATTTTAACTGCTGCTACATGGCAAGGAATAGTTTAACATATATTCCGGGTTTTTCTGTGAAATTTTGCTTTCAGCCGATATATACCGATTATGCAAATTAGGCATATTTTGATAAAAGATCACATTTAAATCTTCTCCTCTGAAACTGCTGAACCAAATTAAACCAAACCTGGCATGGATGGTCCCTGGGTGGATCTCTTTCAAAATTGTGTCCGACAGCCCCGCCCTCCATTCAAGATGGCTGCTGTTACTAAAAATAGAAATTTCTTCAAATGGCCAAAACTGCTCTATTTTAAGCCAGAATGTGCCCAAATTTGAACTGTATAAGCATAATGAGCTTTTTAACATGTAATACAGGATTTTTTATGAACTTTGAACTTTTGCCGATTTTGACCGATTATGCAAATTAGAAAAAAGGGGGGATGAAATTAAAAAAAAATCTTCTCCTCTGAAACTACTGAGCCAATCTCAACCAAACTTTGCTGAAATGATTCTTGGATGGCCCCCTTCCAAAATTGTGTCCGGTAATCCCGACTTCCAACCAAGATGGCCACCAAGCTCAAAATAGAAAAAAGGGGGGATGAAATTTAAAAAATCTTCTCCTCTGAAACTACTGAGCCAATCTCAACCAAACTTTGCTGAAATGATTCTTGGATGGCCCCCTTCCAAAATTGTGTCCGGTAATCCCGACTTCCAACCAAGATGGCCGCCAAGCTCAAAATAGAAAAAAGGGGGGATGAAATTTAAAAAATCTTCTCCTCTGAAACTACTGAGCCAATCTCAACCAAACTTTGCTGAAATGATTCTTGGATGGCCCCCTTCCAAAATTGTGTCCGGTGATCCCGACTTCCAACCAAGATGACCGCCAAGCTCAAAATAGAAAAAAGGGGGGATGAAATTTTAATTGTCCATTGCTGCTTTAGTGTAAGTCAAAATGAGCTCAAATTTTAACTGCTGCTACATGGCAAGAAGTAGTTTAACATATATTCCGGGTTTTTCTGTCAAATTTTTCTTTCAGCCGATTTATACCGATTATGCAAATTAGGCATATTTTGATAAAAGATCACATTTAAATCTTCTCCTCTGAAACCGCTGAACCAAATTAAACCAAACCTGGCAGGGATGGTCCCTGGGTGGGTCCCTTTCAAAATTGTGTCCGACAGCTCCGCCCTCCATTCAAGATGACTGCTGTTACTAAAAATAGAAATTTCTTCAATTGTCCATTGCTGCTTTAGTACAAGTCCAAATGAGCTCAAATTTTAACTGCCGCTACATGACAATGAGTAGATTAACATCTATTCTGGGTTTTTCTGTGAATTTTTTCTTTCAACCGATTTATACTGATTATACAAATTAGACATATTTTGATAAAAGATCACATTTAATTCTTCTCCTCTGAAACCGCTGAACCAAATTAAAGCAAATTTGGCTGGGATGGTCCTTGGGTGGTCCCCTTTCAATATTGTGTCCGACAGCCCCGCCCTCCATTCAAAATGGCTGCTGTTACTAAAAATAGAAATTTCTTTAGTTGTCAATTTCCGCTTTATTACAAATCAAAATGAACTCAAATTTTATCTGCAGCTATATGGCAATGAGTAGTTTAACATATATTCTTGGTTTTTCTGTGAGATTTTTTCAGCCAGTTTATTCCGTTTAGGAATATTATGAGATAAAAATCACATCAAAATCTTTTGCTCAGAAATTTGAGTTGAAATGATCTTTGGGTGGCCCACTTTCAAAATTATGTGTAACACCCCCATTTTCTATCAACTTTAGATGTCAAATTGAAAACCAGGTGAGCGATTACAGGCTCCTGGGAGCCTCTAGTTAAATGTTCTCGTCCTGAATATAGCTGAAAAATTGCTCGCTGGACGCTAAACACCAATCAATCAATCAATCATAAACTGCTACATTTCACAGATTTTAAGTTTATGCTTGTTCTATACCAATCAAGTCATTAGCAAAAGAGAAACAATTTATTATATAATATTTTTTTTATTCTGTTTTTATTATGATTTTTCTTAAAAAATGAAAACAAAAGTCTTGCTATATTATTCAAAGCTTTATTATACATGGCAATGCATTTTTAACTCACCTGTCCAAAACTACTTATACAACCAGTGCCTATCACCACAGTTGTGAGTGTTTGCCACCCATGGCGAGTTGTACTGGTGTCTATGATTTTCTCTTGGTACTCCAGTTTCTCCATCATTAACCTAAGCTGCCACAATATACATGAAATACATGTATTAATGAAAGTAGAAGTAAATGATCCAGTATTTCCTTAGATCAAACACATAATTAACATTAAATAAACTTGGAAAGATGGGAAGACACAAGTCAACTACACAATGAATTGGTTGATTGATTGATCGATTTTTGGTGTTTAATGTCACTTTCAGCTATATCATGGCGACCAGATTTAGTGGTGGAATAAGCCGGAGTACCCGGAGAGAACCAACGACCATGGGCAAGCAAGTGGTAAACTTTTATCACTTGCGGCTGCAAGTCGAGTGCACCCTTTTTTGTAATCTCGTTGAGATTAGGATTCCGAAGAAATTTTCTGTCTGTTCTTCATCCTAATCTCGTTTCAAGCCCTATTAAGGGTATTCTGGAAATTTTAAATTTGACCCCCCGATGCATTCCGATGGATATTTTGGCATGGACGGATTGTGTCAGATCAAGTGCAGGTAAGATTTCATAAATACTAAATAGAAATATTTTCTAGTTCAAATCTGCAAAAATATTGATATTTCCTTACCTTTTACAGCGTATATCCGACAAAATAATCCAAAATCTACTTTAAGCTGACCGCCATTTTACTGAACTCTAGAACTACACCACGTGATCAAAAATCGTGACGTATTTTGGTATAGTCTGTTTTGTAGTTCGAGATGTCGATGTCAAATATTATATTATAATTTAAAAATCTCATTTACACGGCTTGAAATTTTTTAATTTTGTTATAAATATTTTATTAAAACCAATCAACAGCCCATAAAAGATATGCTTGCTTGCATATACACAATAAATAATTGACATCGACCTTTCATTTAGAAACATGCTGTAGCAAAATTCGTGACGATTTTGATCACGTGGTGTAATTCATGAGTTCAGTAAAATGGTGGTCAGCTTAAAGTAGATTTTGGATTATTTTGTCGGATATACGCTGTAAAGGGTAAGGAAATATCAATATTTTTGCAGATTTGAACTAGAAAATATGTCTATTTATGAAATCTTATCTGCACTTCATCTGACACAATCCGTCCATGCCAAAATATCCATCGGAATGCACCAGGGGGTCAAATTAAAAATTTTCCAGAATACCCTTAATAGGGCTTGAAACGAGATTAGGATGAAGAACAGACAGAAAATTTCTTCGGAATCCTAATCTCAATGAGATTACCTTTTTTGTAATTTACAAAGCCGGACGCGAACCCACGCCGTATTGGTGATAGGCTTGTACGAGTTGCTAGGTAATCCAACTACCTAACTCATTGAGCCACCCTGGCCCTCACAATGAATTGGTAAATATATGGAACATCTCATAATTATTAGGGTTTATATGGAATTTATACAGGCAATTTCACATGGTTTTGTGATAGGGAGAAAAAATACACAGCTAATATTACAGAGTTTTTTTAATTCATCGGACCTACCGGACCTAGGGGGCAGAAAATCGTGAGGTCCGCCAATAACGTCGATAATGCCGGTCCCCATGGCCGCCAAATATTTTTGAATGATGTGTTTACTTTTTTAACGGAAGTCGGAAACGCAGGTCATATTGTAAATACCGGAACAAGTTCGGTCAACTCGGAATTGGTAACCGCATTGAATACGTGATATTTTATCTGTTTATGGTAAATATTGGTAACTCATGAAAATAAATATATTTGAATATATTGTGATGCGTAAGATGATCTTTTCGATTTTGTTGCGCTGTTATGGGTGAGCTTGGAAGATATCCCCTCTTTCTGGAAGTTCTTCTAAACATGATAAAATATTGGGTCCGCTTATCTAAAATTAATACTTCATCAACTTTACTATCTGAGTGTCTACTCCTTTCAGAAGCCCTACATAAACAAAACAAAAAAAGTTGGTATGCAAGCATTGATACCATACTTAAGTATCTTAATGTAAGTGCTAAGTCGATATTGACTACAAAAAGAAATATAAAATCATCCTTTTATTCAAAACTTAAACCTAAATATAATGCAGTTTGGAAAACTGAAATTTTTAATGACAGACCTGGAAAGCAATATGGAAATAAATTGTGCACATTTAGACTTTTCAAAAATAATTTTGCATTTGAATCTTATCTTGATTTAGATAATTTTAACAGAAACATATTGATCAGATTTAGAATAAGTGCACATAACTTAGAAATTGAAGATATTTGCAAAAATTTTGCATCATTGGATAACAAATCTAAATTCATGTGGTTATTTTCAAATGAAAATATAATTATTATTAATATAGTCATAAAGCTGTTGATGTCATTAACAGAAACTAGAACTAAATTGTTATCTGGGAGTAAGATTTGTCCTCTGGGCCCTCTTCCAAGTTCACATTGTATTATTACATCCAATATAGTGGTATAATATATATTATGCATATACCTATAAGTATTTACCTATTAAATTATATTCATAACATACAAATCTAAGAAAATAATAATAATAATAAATTAATAAATAAATGATACATAATAATAACTATTTAATGAAAAGAATTCAAGTGTAAACTTATGTGTATGGTGTATATATATTTTTATATAAATCCTCTCTGAAGTTCGACCATTATTATTTTACAACTGATGGGTCACTGTGCTTGTTATATTATATAGCATACATTCGAATGCAACTATTACTATGTCAATGGTATGATTAAATTTTGATTTGTTATTGTTTCATAAAAAAAAAATTTGTCATCTTCCAATCAATGTAATCAATCCATAATCATTGTATTAAATCCTTTGTTAATTATTCTGCCCGAAAGGGCTCCTTAATTGGAAATAAAAATATTTGTATTTGTATTTGTGTCGATCATAAAAATGTGGTCGTTCTTGAAGCATTACGACGGAGCTCAGCCGGGCAAATGTAAAACAGCCAGTGCCACCCCAGCTGAATATTGTTATTGTAATCTCAATAAAAAAATTAAAAATTATGTTTTAAATCTGGTAAATTTTTCAAAGTTTGAGGGTATCCCTAGCTGTACTCTTTTTTGGTGCATGGTTTCAACTTTTTGGTTTATTCTGGATGGTGACTGGTCTTCCTATTTTTAGGCCTCTACCAGTACTAATGAAGTTATACAGAAAGTGCTCTGCTAGACTAAAATAATAATAACGGTATGACATTGCTTGGCTTTAAAACAATTTTACATAAAAAAATGTAGGTCCGGCAAAAATTCAGAGGGTCCAGCTGAAAATTTCTGAGTGCTGGACCTATGTCCAGCAAAATGAAAACAAATTTCAAAAAGTCTGATATTACATAAGGTCATAAGATAAACATTATAGTTGCAAATACAAAAGTGTACATTCATTACATATCCATGTGCTGCTACCCCTTAAAATCATGAACTTTGCATAATTTTGGTTGTAATCGGTGTAAATATTAGGTTTCTTGCTGGGTAGATATAACTACTAGCATATAAAATGTTATTGTTATATCATCAGGCTGTAAGTATATCTGTTGTCATTGTAAGTATATGCAATGTGATAATTTTGTTAAATTGAGCATGGTACAATGCATCACCAATGTTTTAAACCCCTACATGAGATATGATTTAGATCAAATCTATGGGTCTTGTAATGTAGGAAAACCTCCAGCCTCATGTACTTCCAACTCATTATCCTCGTAGTATCTTTTCTTTAGCTTTAGGTGCCCTTTTCATGAGAAAGTCTACCCCTTTGATTTGGTCACAATTCCATTACATTTTGTCTGTAATAAAAAAAATATTGTCCCTCACTAAAGACATTTTGCTAACATGTTCAAAAGCCTCCATTTTCATAGTAAAATGAATATTTAACCTCTCGGGTGTAAATGAAATTTTTCAAATATTTGTTTACCATAATTGATAGGTGGGTAAACACTTTGACAATCTATAACTCAGTAATATCAATATATCAAAGCAATTTCTGAGTTAAACCATCTGAAAAAATCTGGTAATTTTGTTTTCTATAAAATAGATCAATATAAACAGATAACCAATATTAGTTAAATATTGTACATTTTAATAGTTCTTGCCAACTGATAAATGTACATATAATATCATTGATTTGCTTTGTGAGAATGGACTTCACACAGCAATATCGTATCAAAGTGAAGTTCTGAGAGGGGAGATGTGATGATAAGTCCATATCAACAATAGTATTGTCATACAATAATTTAAAAAAGGGGGTTGTAAAGACTCTGGAACATCATTTGTATCGGAAAAAATGGATGAATAAATATTCTCAAAACCTTTTTTAAAAGGTTAAAAGTTAACAAAGATTTGAAGAGATTAAAAACAGAAGTTTGATCTGCTGTGGAATGATTATTTCTGTTGGCTTGAATTTAAAGTTTATACTACTGGTATATGTCTATATAAGTCAAGAGTATATCTTAAGACAGGTTAATTGTATTTCTTGCATGAGAGATTTTCATCCCACGCGAGAATTGTAAAAACAAGTGACCGACTTTATTGCATGACTGAGCAGATGTCACAGTAGGATATTTTATTTTATGTAAAGCTTTAACATATCAAACATTTTATCCTTCAAAATGCATTTTTATGCACAAAAAATTTCAACATGATTTCCAACATTTTGTTTTCTATTCTTTGTTCAATAGGGGAGAGTGGTGTTATTTCGACCACACGGGAAACTCGACGGGTAGATTGTTTGTCATTAATAAACATAAACTAGTTGTTGTCTTTCTTACCAAAATAAACGTTTTACTGATCCAATTAAAGAGTAAATAATACTCGAACCTAATACGGTGAGGTCACTGTCTTTCCAAATTTATTCGGAATAAAATATCGCGTGATTTTGCGGTATTCTCGGTTATAAAGTTACAGTGGCGGTAAATTCCAAATACAAGCTGAATAGAGAAGTGTTATGTATCCATTAAATCCTCATGATTCAATTTGCTTCATTTAAAGCAAATTACAAAACACTGAAATGTTATGTCGTTGAGATGTATTTTATGCAAATATTTAATAAAATATCATTACAACTCCAGAATATTTATAAAGTTAAAAGTGGTCGAAGATACCCATACAGATAAATTGTATCCTGTGTAATTTTCGACCACCTACTTTATGTTTTGATTGAAGTTATAATTAAACGATGACATCAATAGTTCAATGTAGGATAAACAAAATTAACGAAAATTGTCTATCCTACATCGATTTTCCTATTGCTATGCATTCATTTAGTTACATTTAAGGAGGAAGAGGCACAGGGGCTCGCAGTTATATTTTCACATCGCCAGGTATATGTTAAAAGAGAAGGGAGGACACTTTTTTTGCTGCCCAAAGTGAAAGTAGAATTTCGGCACCTTTTTTCGCTTCAAAAACGGTTTAGTCTTTGTTCTTACCATAATATTAATGCAAATATCGTTGTTTTTTGCTGATTGGCTGGTTTACAGTGGAATAACACTCGTTTTTAAATTCCAAGCGGTCTGGACAACTTCTTATCATACTCATTTCCGGTTTATACAGACCATAATAATATTGATAGAAATAAAAAAAATCGAAATATAATTTTAAAAAGTAGGAAAAAAGACAACTTAAATCTCTTGCATTAAAATATGTTTTTTCCTTGTCTCAATCAATCTGGAAATATAGGAAGACAGCATTTTAAGAATATCTTTTGACAAGATGAGTAAAAAAATCCTTCGACCAATGAAAACTCACCTTGATATTTAGTCCGTATAAACCGGAATTGAGTATGCTAAGAAGTTGTCCAAACCGCTTGGAATTTAAAAACGAGTGTTATTCCACTGTAAACCAGTCAATCAGCAAAAAACATCGATATTTGCATTAATTTTATGGGAAGAACAAAGACTAAACCGTTTTTGAAGCGAAAAAAGCTGCCGAAACTCTACTTTCACTTTGGGCAGCAAAAAAAGTGTCCTCCCTTCTCTTTTAACATATACCTGGCGATGTGAACATATAACTACGAGCCCCTGTGGGAAGAGGTGGTGGCTTAATTAAGAAACGAAAATTTTGATGTTGTCCCTAAACATTAACGGGCCCCTTTCTTTAAAAAGAAAAGAAAACGGACTGAATAATACTGATAAAAGAAGTGCAGATGTAAAATAAAGCTTTTGACGGTTTTCGGTAAACACTGGTATTTGCTGAAATAGGAAAAAATGGTGCGGTCAAAAATACCCAGGATGGGATCGAAGTTCCCCCAAACTGGCCGATTGGCTGTTTTTATGCGTATTACCCGCAATACTTCAGATTTTTTCTAATATTCAAGTGAAACATTTAGTTCTGAATGTCCGTGTGACTGGTCTTTATACCTTACAGCGGTGCAGGCAACCAGTGATGCAATCAGGGGCTTTTGGCAGGTTTTGGGTGGTCGAAATTTTACCACTCCCCCCTAGCACATAATCTCACAATTTTTTTCCTGTTTTTTTTTGTTTTTTTTAATATAGTCATTACTTTAACACTTTCCCACTTGTACAAGCTTTTGAATCTGTGCTCATTTCCTTTGACAGTGACGTTTAGAAACCCCCGTTTCCCCGCCGTTATATAATAAGCGCGTGAAATCTGAAACGAGCACCTGTGGTTCAATAAACAGGACGTGCTAGTAGTAGTAATACGACAGTTTGATATCATACGGGCTGTTCTTGTGTCATTTACACGAATGTTGGTCACGTAATTTTATATATGTTAATATATTTAATTACATTTTAAATATAATATCATGGGGAAAACATGTATGGTCAAATGATCGGACAAATGTTATACAAAAAATGATACATTGTGTAATCGGTTTATTTCCGATAAAATCTGTTAAACTAAGGTCTCACTAACCCAGCCACGTCCATGCGTGCTATAACTATTAAAAACATACTCCTAATTCCTTTTTTGTAAGAAATGAAGCAGAAACCAGCAATTTCTCGACATTCTGAACCACAGATGAACGCTTCATACGATCGGACTCGATCAAAGGGGGACAACTTCATTTTGGAATGTACCTAAAATAATTCTGAATTATACCGACCTTTATGTAACCCGAATAATCCAGTTGTTATATTACTCTCCCGCTAGTCACTGCATTAACGCCTGGATGCTAACCCGAATAATCCAGTCGTTATATTACTCTCCTGCTAGTCGCTGCATTAACGCCTGGATGCATTCATTGAACAAATCTGTCAAACCGGAAATAGTAAATCGCTATGACTTATGGGTATTACGACTTAAAATAGGAGGAGTTAAAGTGTTTGTAAGTAATGTCCAACGGAGCGATCAGATGATGTAATGCTGTATGCAATACACATATCCGGAAAATACAACCAAACATGAAATAAAACTTAAATGAATAATTACTATTTTTTAAATATTGAAACATAATGATTTTTATTTCAAAGTTGGAAAGTAAATAAAAGCTTGAATTGAATTCACTCTTATATAATGATTTTTTAATTTCATTTAAAATAAAGATTTAAACAAATGTATTTTATGATACTGATGGCTGATTAAAATTGTTTGTCATGCATTAGCTGTCAGTTGTAATATACAGGATTAAACCAATATACAGGAAGAGCTCCTGTATATTGTCGGTTTGAAAAGCTCTTGAGAGCTTATGTTGATTGTTACAAAATGTACCGACTTTAAATAAAACTTTTTGATTTTGATTTGATGAGCTCCTACTGTGAAGCCATCTATTTTGAGATGCCATTCAATGAAAATAACAACCTGACCATATTGTTACATAATAAGAATAAGAATTAGATAAGAAATTAAAATTGATAGAAGGCAAGGATTTATATAATTAACACATTATGTCACATTTCATTTATTTAGGCTAACTTGGGTCAGTTATCAATTAAAGACAAAAATGGTTTTAAAAAAAAATCAGTCTAATAAGTATTTACCTAAATAATGATATTGTGATGGGTATTTCTTAATAAATTGTATTAAAAATCATTTTAATTTATGAAATAATCAGCTTTCTGTTTACATATTTATTTTCAATAAAATTTCTTTATTATTTCATCCCATTTTCCTTAATTTAACTAGTGCATATCCATATTTATACAATCTTATGTTAACGGCAAGTTACGTGTGTCGACCCTATTATCCACAATAAATTCACTTTTATTGTCCCACATACACTACAAAAATACATGTTAGATGTGTATTGTGACATTTTAGCAAATTTAGATTAAAACATAACCAGAGGCTCTCAAGAGCCTGTATCGTTCACCTGGTAATAAAAAAAAACAATTGGTCCTATGTAAAAACTATGTCCTGCATCATCTTGGAATTACGATCAACATAAAAAACACAAAGTTTGTAAAGGACCTTCCAATGATTGATGCACAGTTTAGGTTCAATCAGTGCAATAGCTTCAGAGAAGAATATATTTCTGTATTTTCCCCATATGGTTCTGTGTTAATACTATGACCTGTGGTGGCAGCCATCTTGGATTTCCGATCGGCATAAAAAACAGGACCATTCAATGAACATTCATGTACAGTTTGGCTTTAATCATATTTGTAGTTTCTGAGAAGAAGGCATTTGAACATTTTCCCATAGGGTTCAATGTTAATCTATGTCCTGCGGTGGTGGCCATCTTGGATTTCCGATCGGCATAAAAACCACACACCTTGTAGAGGACCTTCCAATGATCATTCCTGGGCAGTTTGGTTTCAATTATCCAAGTGGTTTCAGAGAAGAAGCGTTTTGAAACATTTTTCCCATAGGGTCCAATGTTAAACTAAGTCCTGCCGTAGCCGCCATTTTGAATTTCATATCGGAACAAAAAACGTAAAGTTTGTAGAGGACCATCCAATGTACACACATATGGACAGTTTGGCTTTAATCATATTTGTAGTTTCTGAGAAGAAGGCATTTGAACATTTTCCCATAGGGTCCAATGTTAATCTATGTCCTGCGGTGGTGGCCATCTTGGATTTCCGACCAGCATAAAAAACAGAACATTTGTAGAGGACCTTCCAATGATCATTCCTGGGCAGTTTGGTTTCAATTATCCAAGTGGTTTCAGAGAAGAAGCGTTTTGAAACATTTTTCCCATAGGGTCCAATGTTAAACTAAGTCCTGCCGTAGCCGCCATTTTGAATTTCATACCAGAACAAAAAACGTAAAGTTTGTAGAGGACCATCTAATGAACATTCATGTACAGTTTGGCTTTAATCATATTTGTAGTTTCTGAGTAGAAGGCATTTGAATATTTTCCCATAGGGTCCAATGTTAATCTATGTCCTGCGGTGGCGGCCATCTTGGATTTCCGACCGGCATAAAAAACAGAAAATTTGTAGAGGACCTTCCAATGATCATTCCTGGGCAGTTTAGTTTCAACTGTCCAAGTGGTTTCAGAGAAGAAGCATTTTGAAACATTTTTCCCATAGGGTCCAATGTTAAACTAAGTCCTGCCGTAGCCGCCATTTTGAATTTCATACCAGAACAAAAAACGTAAAGTTTGTAGAGGACCATCTAATGAACATTCATGTACAGTTTGGCTTTAATCATATTTGTAGTTTCTGAGTAGAAGGCATTTGAATATTTTCCCATAGGGTCCAATGTTAATCTATGTCCTGCGGTGGCGGCCATCTTGGATTTCCGACCGGCATAAAAAACAGAAAATTTGTAGAGGACCTTCCAATGATCATTCCTGGGCAGTTTAGTTTCAACTGTCCAAGTGGTTTCAGAGAAGAAGCATTTTGAAACATTTTTCCCATAGGGTCCAATGTTAAACTAAGTCCTGCCATAGCCGCCATTTTGAATTTCATACCAGAACAAAAAACGTAAAGAATGTAGAGGACCATCCAATGAACATTCATGTATAGTTTGGCTTTAATCATATTTGTAGTTTCTGAGAAGAAGGCATTTGAACATTTTCCCATAGGGTCCAATGTTAATCTATGTATTGTGGTGGCGGCCATCTTGGATTTCCGATCGGCATAAAAAACATAAAATTTCTAGAGGACCTTCCAATGATCATTCCTAGGCAGTTTGGTTTCAATTATACAAGTGGTTTCAGAGAAGAAGCGTTTTGAAACATTTTTCCCATAGGGTTCAATGTTAAACTAAGTCCTGCCGTAGCCGCCATTTTGAATTTCATATCGGAACAAAAAACCTTAAGATTGTAGAGGACCATCCAATGAACATTCATGTACAGTTTGGCTTTAATAATATTTGTAGTTTCTGAGAAGAAGGCATTTGAACATTTTCCCATAGGGTCCAATGTTAATCTATGTCCTGCGGTGGCGGCCATCTTGGATTTCCGACCAGCATAAAAAACAGAAAATTTGTAGAGGACCTTCCAATGATCATTCCTGGGCAGTTTGGTTTCAACTGTCCAAGTGGTTTCAGAGAAGAAGCATTTTGAAACATTTTTCCCATAGGGTCCAATGTTAAACTAAGTCCTGCCGTAGCCGCCATTTTGAATTTCATATCGGAACAAAAAACCTTAAGATTGTAGAGGACCATCCAATGAACATTCATGTACAGTTTGGCTTTAATAATATTTGTAGTTTCTGAGAAGAAGGCATTTGAACATTTTCCCATAGGGTCCAATGTTAATCTATGTCCTGCGGTGGCAGCCATCTTGGATTTCTGACCGGCATAAAAAACGGAAAATTTGTAGAGGACCTTCCAATGATCATTCCTGGGCAGTTTGGTTTCAACTGTCCAAGTGGTTTCAGAGAAGAAGCATTTTGAAACATTTTTCTCATAGGGTCCAATGTTAAACTAAGTTCTGCCGTAGCCGCCATTTTGAATTTCATATCGGAACAAAAAACCTTAAGATTGTAGAGGACCATCCAATGAACATTCATGTACAGTTTGGCTTTAATCATATTTGTAGTTTCTGAGAAGAAGGCATTTGAACATTTTCCCATAGGGTCCAATGTTAATCTATGTCCTGCGATGGCGGCCATCTTGGATTTCCGATCGGCATAAAAAACAGTAACTTGGTAAAGGACATTCCAATGATCATTCCTTTACAGTTTGGGTTCAGTCAGTTCATTAGTTTCGGAGAAGAAGATCTTTGAAATTTCAGCCAATCGGAGCATATTATTGGCCCTGGCAGCCATATTGAATATCCGACTGGAACGAAAAACAGTAACTTTGTAGAGGACCATCCAAGGAACATTCCTGCTAAGTTCGGTTCCAATCGGTCAAGTGGTTTCGGAGAAGAAGCTTGAAATGTGAAAAGTTTACAGACGACGGACGCCAAGTGATGGCAATAGTTCACATGGACCTTTGGTCCAGGTGAACTAAAAACTTCAAAAAATGATTACACAGTGTTTTATTTTTTTAAATCTTTAAATTACACGGTGTTTTATTTTTTTAAATCTTTAAAGATTTGTGAATCTATGGCAATTTAAATCATAATTATGAGAATAAAGGTGTATTTGTTTTCTAAATATGCAAAGGCACGTACTCATTCTCCGTGTTTGTTTTGTCAATATTTACAAACGGAAGTAAAGGGAGTCACTAATGCGCATACGCGCTAATATCTGACATTTGATTGGTCGGCTGTACCAGCCAGCAGCCTGACGGATTTTTATCACTAAGAGCGTTCAAACCCTCGTCCAGCGAAAGTGCCGATAGAGGGCGCAGTATTATTCAAGTTACCTGGATGCATTCATTGAAAAAATCTGTCAAACCGGAAATAGTAAATCGCTATGACTTATGGGTATTACGACATAAAATAGGAGGAGCTAAAGTGTTTGTAAATAATGTCCAATGGAGCGATCAGATGATGTAATGCTGTATGCAATACACTTATCCGGATAAATACAACCAAACATGAAATAAAACTTAAATGAATAATTACTATTTTTTAAATATTAAAACATAATGATTTTTATTTCAAAGTTGGAAAGTAAATAAAAGCTTGAATTGAATTCACTCTTATATAATGATTTTTTAATTTCATTTAAAATAAAGATTTAAAAAAATGTATTTTATGATACTGATGGCTGATTAAAATTGTTTGTCATGCATTAGCTGTCAGTTGTAATATACAGGATTAAACCAATATACAGGAAGAGCTCCTACTGTGAAGCCATCTATTTTGAGATGCCATTCAATGCAAATAACAACCTGACCATATTGTTACATAATAAGAATAAGAATTAGATAAGAAATTAAAATTGATAGAAGGCAAGGATTTATATAATTAACACATTAAGTCACATTTCATTTATTTAGGCTAACTTGGGTCAGTTATCAATTAAAGACAAAAATGGTTTTAAAAAAAAATCAGTCTAATAAGTATTTACCTAAATAATGATATTGTGATGGGTATTTCTTAATAAATTGTATTAAAAATCATTTTAATTTATGAAATAATCAGCTTTCTGTTTACATATTTATTTTCAATAAAATTTCTTTATTATTTCATCCCATTTTCCTTAATTTAACTAGTGCATATCCATATTTATACAATCTTATGTTAATGGCAAGTTACGTGTGTCGACCCTATTATCCACAATAAATTCACTTTTATTGTCCCACATACACTACAAAAATACATGTTAGATGTGTATTGTGACATTTTAGCAAATTTAGATTAAAACATAAAAACTTCAAAAAATGATTACACAGTGTTTTATTTTTTTAAATCTTTAAATTACACGGTGTTTTATTTTTTTAAATCTTTAAAGATTTGTGAATCTATGGCAATTTAAATCATAATTATGAGAATAAAGGTGTATTTGTTTTCTAAATATGCAAAGGCACGTACTCATTCTCCGTGTTTGTTTTGTCAATATTTACAAACGGAAGTAAAGGAAGTCACTAATGCGCATACATGCTAATATCTGACATTTTGATTGGTCGGCTGTACCAGCCAGCAGCTAACCCGAATAATCCAGTCGTTATATTACTCTCCCACTAGTCGCTGCATTAACCTCGTCCAGCGAAAGTGCTGATAGAGGGCAGAGCTGTCGAAATCTCTTTCCTGTCTGTCAGACAATAGGTCTGGCAGATGTGGACAATGTGTCAGATCTATCAAACATTTGCCGGACCTACATATTTTTTACAACTTCAACTGAATTACACATATACTGGCTAAATCCATAAATGGTTTGTTTACAGCTTCAAGTGATACCTTGGAATACTCAAAGTTAGTACAACACATTTTTGTGTGACATGTGGAAATATACATACATGTACAATACAATAGACTTGTGTATGAAATAAACAAAGATACCAAGTTTGCATAATGCTAGCTATGCACATGTTTCAAGGTGTTACCTCTTATACAAATGTAAGTAGCATTAGGTCTGGATAGAATCAATTGGATGACTGACAACCTAGGCCTAAATTAAAATTAAGTTTGTTTCCCCTTTCACCAACCGACCCTTTTAAAAAGCCGCAGAGTCAAAAAAAATTATTGCCAAATTTTTTTAAAAAAAATCGTAATTTCCGGAAAATCGATGCGCGTCCGTCCGGAATCGGTTACACATTTAGTAGTCAAACTCTTCAATGTGAAGTCAAAATTTGATTATATAGACAAAAATAAACAAAAATCGGAGATTGCAAACAACGACAAGTTTGAGAAGCGAAATTAAGTAATGATGCCGGTCATCTTCAAGCGTTTTGTCGGTCCCAAGTTACTGAAAAATTGCTCCGGACATCGGGTCTGACGCGAAAAAGTTTAAATCGGACCTAGTCAATTTTTGTCCGACGATTTTCGACAGCTCTGGTCTGAGAGGGCGCAGTATTATTCAAGTTAGCCAGCAGCCTGACGGATTTTTACCACTAAGAGCGTTCAAGCCCTCATCCAGCGAAAGTGCCGATAGAGGGAGCAGTATTATTCAAGTTAACCTTTATGCTCCTTTATGTCTTCACCGGTGTCGTATAATTATTAGCTACTTTTTGACGTTGGAACTAGATTTTGGTAAACCACAAAGGTGTTCCAAATGATAGACATGAAAATTAGCTACCTTAATAATACATTAAAAATACTATTCCAGTTATTCCCCTTTTACCATGTTTTGATAGATTCTTGGTAATTAGTATTTTTGAACGAAAAAAGGGGGGTGGATGTAGGCGAGGAAATCTATTTAATTAGATAGATTTATCCCAGAAATGGATAGCAAACTCTATTCATTCATTTACATCAAGGATTTATATAATAGATCTTTATATATATATATATATATTACGAATTTAGTTTGTTACACATATTTTCATTGGTTATTCAACCCTGAATGTCAGCATATATTCGGAAAACAGACGGGGTATATATGTACGTTTTCGGTCTCCCTCATTTGGGCCCCAAAAAAACAATAACAACGTGGTTGACAAAAACAGAAATATTTACGCTTCACTGAATCAATATCATAATACGGAATAATAAATGTATTTTTACTAAATTAAATGCTGTTTTTAAACTCAAAACGGTTGTATGAACAAAAAAGATATTCTTTTCTTCAATAAAAAATTAAAATATGCCTTTCACAAATTTACACCAACCACTCAATTCGTGCAACGGGTGCAACTATCCTCGGAAGAAACTGTTCAATGGCACAAATTATGGCAGTTACCGGACACAAATCTGCCTCGTCAGTTGCAGTATATCAACGTGTTTCATCAAAGGAAAAACAAGTTATGGGAGACATTATCACAAGTTCTGTTCGTGGAGAGCAACCATCTCGACTATCCTCAATAATGCCACCGCACAGTACTTCCCGGTTGCAACTCATGCCACCGACACAAAACAGTTCAAGTTCAACATCACTTGTTCAAATGAGAGCCAATACACATGTTTCATCGTCGGTTACGGACGTCGTTGACATTTTGGATGTAAATTATGATGATTTATTTTGTGATTAACACTCTTACAACAGTGACAATTCAGTAAACTCCCATGTTCCACGGCTGTACCATTACAAATTTGAACATAACAATCAACAAGTGAAAGTGTGTTGAACTTTCCGCCTTTAAAACTTTCGAGGTCACGGGGCCGCACCAAGTTTTTGCTTATTGTTAACATTTTAATTATTGAAATTGTTTCACAAACCCGTTGTTTTGTTATGTAATATATTAATATTATAATTATAAAGTTTATAAAATTTACTGCATATGAAATTGTGTTGATTTAGAAATATTGAACAGAATTTTCCTTTATGAGACACCTCAGTACATAAAATATCACGTGACAAATATTTGACGTCATTGAACAAAGAATGTCAGAGGTACGAAAAGGGACATCTAGAAATACGGAAAATGAAAATAAAAGACGCAAAATATTTAATAAGGTTTTAAATATGAATTGGGACTATGTACGTGGTAAAAAAAACAAAAGGAAAATAAATATAAACAAACAAAAAGGAAACAAAAAAAAATAAATGAACAAAAATTAAAAAAAAAATTTATACGACAGTTTGGTTCTGTATTTAACAAAAAATGGTTAAATCCGTAATATATTTGTTATTCAGCTATCAGACAGGGTATATAATGTGACATTCCCGGCTTATGATCTGTATTCCCTGATCATAAGCCGGGAATGTCACATTATATACCCTGTCTGATAGCTGAATAACATATAATATCCTTGTTTACATGGAGCAAAATCTGGATGAAAATAAGTTATATCGATATAAAATATATGATTGATTGATTGGTGTCCAGCGAACAATTTTTCAGCTATATTCAGGACGAGAACATTTAAAAATTTAAACGCCGCGGGACTCGAAACAAGGAAAGGTGATGGGTAGGGACGGATAATTTAGCCAGTGCAACAGGTCTCCTATGGACCACTCATCATGAGCATAATGCTCATAATGAGCTGTTACACTGGGTTCTTTAACATGCGAAGAGGGTGGCAATCTCTCAACATGGGACCTCTGTTTTATTTACGTCTCGTCCGAAGGACGGGTTGGTTGTGAATTTATACATCCCGCACAACCGACGGATGCCCCTTCAAGCCGACGAAGCTCTCGGTCTCATTTCTATACCCCGGGGTTCCAGCGGGGTTGTATATATATATATATATATATATATATATATATATATATATATATATAATATAAATAAATTAAAGTCTAATTATATTTAAAGAAATATATATATATTTATAGTGACATGAACAAGTTTCTATATATCAATCACCATATTATTTATCTGTACATAATGCATTTTCTGCTTTGCATATACATGTATACAAAAATGTGTATATCTATTCTAAAGAAATAAGACGCTTAGTTATAACAAGCAATGACGCTCCTGTGGTGAAATAGTTAAGAGTAGAGCTGAGTACTCGCATCATGTGCGGTAGATCGTGGTTTCGATCAACGATCTGATCAAACCAACGACTATGCAATATATATTGGCACATGGCGTAAAAGAATAAATGCAAAGACTAGTTGACTCGTAGTCAGCATAATTCCTTCATTACATGGAATAGAAGTCATGAAGTTGTCCATGAAAATAAGCTACCTTGCATATGTCCAGTGTATGACAGGTTTCAACGTGTTATCCATGAAAATAAACTACCTTGCATCGTTCAAACATAAGCATAAGCATCTGAAGCTTGTCTATGAAAATTAGCTACTCGACCTTTCTTCATTGCATGGAATAGGAGTCATGACATTTTCCATGAAAATATGCTACCTTACATCTGTTCATTGTATGACACAGGTTTCAAAGTGTTATCCATGAAAATAAAATACTTTGCACCATTCAAACATAAGCATAAGCATCAGAAGTTTGCCCATGAAAATTAGCTACCTCACATTCCTTCGTTGCATGGGATAGGAGTCATGACATTTTCCATAAAAATAAGCTACCTTACATCTGTTCAATGTATGACACAGGTTTCAAAGTGTTATCCATGAAAATAAACTACTTTGCACCATTCAAACATAAGAATAAGCATCAGAAGTTTGCTCATGAAAATTAGCTACCTCACATTCCTTCATTGCATGGGATAGGAGTCATGACATTTTCCATAAAAATAAGCTACCTTACATCTGTTCAATGTATGACACAGGTTTCAAAGTGTTATCCATGAAAATAAACTACTTTGCACCATTCAAACATAAGAATAAGCATCAGAAGTTTGCTCATGAAAATTAGCTACCTCACATTCCTTCATTGCATGGGATAGGAGTCATGACGTTTTCCATGAAAATAAGCTACCTTACATCTGTTCAATGTATGACACGGGTTTCAAAGTGTTATCCATGAAAATAAAATACGTTGCACCATTCAAGCATAAGCATAAGCATCAGAAGTTTGTCCATGAAAATTAGCTACATCACATTCCTTCGTTGCATGGGATAGGAGTCATGACGTTTTCCATAAAAATAAGCTACCTTACATCTGTTCAATGTATGACACGGGTTTCAAAGTGTTATCCATGAAAATAAAATACTTTGCACCATTCAAACATAAGCATAAGCATCAGAAGTTTGCCCATGAAAATTAGCTACCTCACATTCCTTCATTGCATGGGATGGGAGTCATGACGTTTTCCATAAAAATAAGCTACCTTACATCTGTTCAATGTATGACACAGGTTTCAAGGTGTTATCCATGAAAATAAACTACCTTGCACCATTCAAACATAAATATAAGTATCGGACGCTTGCCCATGAAAATTAGCTACCTCGCATTCCTTCGTTGCATGGTCCATGAAAATAAGCTACCTTACATCTGTTCAATGTATGACACAGGTTTCAAAGTGTTATCCATGAAAATAAACTACATTGCACCATTCAAACATAAGCATAAGCATCAGAAGCTTGCCCATGAAAATTAGCTACCTCGCATTCCTTCGTTGCATGGTCCATGAAAATTAGCTACCTGACCTTTCTTCATTGCATGGAATAGGAGTCATGAAGTGTTCCATGAAAATAAGCTACCTTACATCTGTTCAATGTATGACACAGGTTTCAAAGTGTTATCCATGAAAATAAACTACCTTGCCCCATTCAAACATAAGCATAAACATCATAAAAATTAGCTACCTCGCATTCCTTCATTCCATTTCTCTGACAATATCTATGACCTTTTTATTTTCCAAAACCTGATTTTATTTGTACGTTTATTCTGATAATAGGGGCAAGGATTATTGTAGAACAAGTCAAACATCTCCGAAATTGGACAACATTATAATTCTGAAATTCTAAAATTTGACAGTCCTGCTCTAGTTCATAGTAGGATACTAATGGTAATACTTCTGGGGTTTTCTTTAATTCTTTTTATGGACCAAAGGAACGTAAATAAAATGGAAGGGAGATTTAATTGAAATTATTAGAATTGAATGAAGGATCTTTCTAAGTTAGGGATCGTCGCACATTGTCGCAGTTTTTTTCAAACGAAGTTAGTTTCGTTTGGTAGGTGGGTGGTTTTGAGCTCTCTCGTTTGGAAAAAAAAACAAAATCGCACATTGAGATTTGTCAATAAATCTTTAAAAATGCACTTAAAAAACGGCATAACATTGAATGGAACATCGTTTTAATTTCTTTCGAGTCTGTATATTGTACTGTTTGTTTAGTATACTCCCTTCCTATGGTACCGAGGGTTCTATGATACCACGGTATTTACGTTTCACACGATTGCGCAATTGCAGCGCCACCTAGTAGCAGATCTATTTTGGTATAGTGGAGTCCCAACCTACACGCTTACGATCCCTTCTCTATCCAGAGTTGTCGTTCCCGCTACGCTCCACTATATCTGTCAACGCTCATTTTACAAGATTTTTGTAAAATTTAGAAACTAAAAAAAATGTACTTAAGATTGTTTTATTTATTGTAAATATCAATAAAGATGAAAAATGATTTGTGATCGTTTTTAATTTTTACCTCCGCAAAATAGTTCTCCAAGAAGTGGGGGGAAGTCATTTTTAAGCTTAAGAGAATTTATTTGAAATGAGTGATTTATTTTCATCTTTATTGATATTTACAATAATTAAAACAATTTTAAGTACATTTTTTTTACTGTTTTTAAATTTTACAAACATCTTGTCAAATGAGCGTTGACAGAGCTGAGTGGAGCATAGCGGGAACAACAACTCTGGATAGAGAATGGTTTACGATCATCTGTCAAAATCTTATAATACAACACTCCATAGACTGATTTTCGGAACTACCTCGGTACCATAGGAATCTCCTTTTCTTGACCTATGAAATGGACGCTGTTGTGCGGATTGCCGATTATAGACTCGTAAACATACTTTGGTTAAAAATAATGCATTGGATATGAAGGAAGGGATCTGCTGAAGTAATAAAAATAATATTTTCACTGGGTATATAACCGTTTTTATTTATTTCTGGTAAAACATTAACTACCGTGGTACCATAGAACCCCGGGCTACTGAATAAGTAATGGGTGTATATGTATCCTGTTTGCGGTACAACTAAATATCATGCGCAACGAAAAGCAACGGTCTTCTTTTGCAAATTAAAAAAAATAATGTTTTCGATTCTTGGAACGTTTTATGGTTCACTTGTATAGAAAGGGCTTTAAATGGATTTCTTGATATACAAGATGCATGCACTGCTCCACAAATAATAAATAAGTGTTCCAGATCTTTGCACTTATTATAAGAATGCACATTACAGAGATGTCCATATTAATCTATAAATATCATTTTATTGGTACAGTATGTTTGTTGAATTATATGTACACTTAGATGAAATCAAGTGTCTGTGATTTTGAAAGGATAACGATTCATAGATAGACCTTTTATCATGACATGCATATGGAGAATACATGGTTCTAAACCCTATATTGTTAGGTGGAGTTTGGTTTATAATACATCGATATTCTGTTTTTCACACTTTCATTTGGAGGGGGTGGGTGGGTGGTCTGAGCCAAATGAAACTAACTTCATTTGAAAAAAACTGTCACATTTTGCGACGATCCCTTAGGGAGATGTGGACATAAAACTGTGATCACTCATCATACATTAAAGAGATCTCTTATTAAAATAAACATATCTAAATTGAATTGTCGAGTTCTTTAATCCTTTTAGGAATCAGAATCAATTAGAATCTAAAATTGGTTGATTTCTAAAAAATATTCTCAACCTACTGAGCCTCTATTACTTTGTGTGCGAGTGCTGTTATTTAATTATTAAATTGACAAGTATGTGTGATACAAGTATCTGTACTTACAAAACATATCAGCATGATGCAAAATATTTATTTGAGCTATATTCAATGACATTACAGACATTTTCATATGTTGTACCAGCGTCTGGCAATCTACTTTCTAAAGGCTGAGTACATCATCCAAGTGATGAATAGTGCAGTGAAAGATAAATGAGGTGTAGGCCCCGATTCAATACAAACACAAACCTCTAAACATTTATTGATAAAGAATAGAGATACATGTACAGAAAAAAACAGAAATAAAATTAGATATTAATCTGTTATCAAAAACAAACAAATACAAAACAAAACAATCCAATCAAAAATATCAAAAAGAAACCAACATGAATGCACCTTTTATCAATCTGTACATATAATTTTCATAAGAGATACAGGTAACTAATTTACCTGGAAATTTTACATACATTTTGTATCTATCATATTAAACAATGAGTGTATCTTGTTTTCAAAGAAAACATTCAGATAGCTACATTGCTAAAAAGAGGTAATAAAAACGTAGATATCAAATTTAGTGCACATGAACGTTTCTGGAATAACCTTCATCAGGTAGCTCAAGATCAAAAGATTGGAAAGCCAAATAATTTAATAGTTTTGGGAGCACAAAATCTATGGGTATTGATGTTATGTAGGAGTTTCTTTTTACACCTGGTAGAGATATTGAGAGTGCTGTTTTTATGATGTGGGTTTTGGTGCAGTCGGGGATGTTGTCGTGTGATTCTACGGTGAATACGGACTGACACTGTTGGGAATGTTGGATTTTTGCTTCGTGTCAACTGTGATCTGTCCATCGCTCCTCATTGGTGTGACATGTTTTGTCTGTACCTAAGGATCTTATATATAACAGCTTCTTTCATCACATATTGCTTAAGATTTTAACCAAGATATAGTTTTCCTGGTACCTGATTCATGTCGAGCGACGCCGAGAAACTTACAATATAAGCACGGACGTCTAAAACGCTTAGAACGATGTCTGTTTCTGCTCTTTTTAGACAATTTGCCAGTTGTTTTTTTAACCATAAGACATTGCAGAATAAACACAATATACGTACATTGTCGGGGAAATATAAAAACTGTACGCAACAGCTTTAGTGAGTGAGCGATTGTTGTTTAACGCCAACTCAGCAATTTTATAGCTATATCATGGCGAGACCAAGTTAATGAAATGATGATGATGTCCACGTTTTTCTAGACCAACACGCTTAGTTGTTTTTTGTATAGTGTTAGCTAACGGAAACAACAGTCCGCGGATGTACATGTCGCTCCACTCTGACACATTATCCTGATTCCGAGGCAACCAGTCTTTGCTCTTTCTCCTTAATTCTGCGTGCTTTGCATTATAAGCAACAAATACCAGTTGATAATCTTTGGTTTGAAATATGAATTTGTTTATATACGTGTACTCAAAAAGTCGCTTTTTATGTGTCTTCTGCCGAAGGATTGTGAAAGCGCGAAAAGTTGACCGTGCGTTGCACAATGTATTTTGTATTGTTACGTTATCTATTGTCATTTATGTAGACAATATATGTATTCGCTGAGAAACAGACCAGAAATGCTCATCAAAGACTATCATCGGTAGTGTAATCGTTAGCGTGCTCGCCTCGAGTGCGGTAGATCGTGGGTTCGAGTCCCGATTGGTTCAAACCATGTTCTGTACACATATTTTGCCATCTTCCACATTCTGTTGGAAATTTATGATTTAGGGTTCTATTTTTACAAAATCCAAATAAGAAATTGTCATCAAGAGTGTGCAAATAGTTTCAATTTCGAATTGAAATTAATCTAATAGCTACCAGTTCTTTAATATTGTAATAAATATACAATACTTGTGCACTGTCCAAACATATGGGTAATATGTGTATGAGGCTTAGAAACGCGGGAAAAGGCGAGGCTTCGCCGAGCCTTTTCCCGCATTTCGCGCCGAATACACATATTTACCTATATGCCTCGACAGTGCACATGTATTGTATTTATCCTGCAATTTTAAATCGTAAATAAACGTTTACTGGACGATGATAAAAGTATTTGAAATAATTTTATGTATGTATTTGAAAACAATATCCCCCGATGTGCCCCGTTTTACATTTGTATGTTCTATTTATAACTGACCAATATCAAAAAATGTTCTATTTATAACTGACCAATATCAAAAAATATATTAGGCGGGCTATATTGGTCGGTAAATGCTGTCATTGCAGGATAAATAAAGTTCCCAACTTTCATTATTAAATATATATGGAACATAATTTTATTTATTTCTTGAATTCAGAAGATAGTATCAATAAGTAAATGAATTAATTTCTTTATTTCAAGAGGGTAACACGGTTAGCAATAATAAAAGTGTGATTAATAATTATCATATGTGATCTTATTAAGTTAAAGAAAATTTGTATAGTTTGAACATCACATAAATATTAAAGGGAAACTTCGCAAAAAAAACAAATTTTTTTATATGTTTTTCCTGATGTATAAATATGGATGTTTATATGTATATTAACGTTTTATTATGTTGGATAAGGGAATGAAATCGATTTTAAAATTCTGTTAACGGTACATGGAAGTCGCCATTTTGATAGCATCTCAATACCAAGTATCACGTGACGTCTAAATACCACCAGCGTAATATATAATATGTCTCTGCGCAACATATTTAGCTCACCTGACCCAAAGGGTCAGGTAAGCTATTGCCATCACTTGGCGTCCGTCGTCCGTACGTCGTAAACTTTTTCAAAAATCTTCTCCTCTGAAAGTACTAGACCAATGGAAACCAAACTTGGTCTGAATCATTACTAGGGTGTCTAGTTTCAAAATTGTGTCCGGTGATGCCGTGCACCAACCAACATGGCCGCTGTTGCTAAAAATAGAACATATGGTAAAATTGCAGGTTTTTGGTAATAACTCAAAAACCGTTAATAATATCAAAAATCTGACACGAGGTAAAAATGATCAGCACATCAAGATCTACCTACCCTGCAATTTTGAAGTAAATCTGATTTCCCATCTTGGAGTAATTGCCCTTTTTTCATCAAATTTGTAAAATTTTAATACTTTTCGTCTTATATTTCAAAAATTATAAGAGATAAAGGTTAACATTAAATTGCAAAAATGTGCGGCATATCAAGATCTACCTACCCTGCAATTTTGAAGTAAACCCCAGTACTCATTTTGGAGTTATTTCCCTTTTTTCATCAAATTTTCAAAATTTTAATACTTTTCGTCCTTTATTTCAAAAACTATAACAGACAGATGGTAAGTTGAAACTGCAAACATGTTCAGCATGTCAAGATCTACCTACCCTGCAATTTTGAAGTAAATTTGATTACCCATCTTGGAGTTATTGCCCTTTTTTCATCAATTTTTTTTTTCAATTTAATACTTTTCGTCTTATATTTCAGAAACTATTTAGAGATAGATGTTAAGTTTATTGCAAAAATGTGCAGCATATCAAGATCTACCTACCCTGCAATTTTGAAGTAAATTTGATTACCCATCTTGGAGTTATTGCCCTTTTTTCATCAATTTTTTTTTTCAATTTAATACTTTTCGTCCTTTATTTCAAAAACTATAACAGACAGATGGTAAGTTGAAACTGCAAACATGTTCAGCATGTCAAGATCTACCTACCCTGCAATTTTGAAGTAAATTTGATTACCCATCTTGGAGTTATTGCCCTTTTTTCATCAATTTTTTTTTTCAATTTAATACTTTTCGTCTTATATTTCAGAAACTATTTAGAGATAGATGTTAAGTTTATTGCAAAAATGTGCAGCATATCAAGATCTACCTACCCTGCAATTTTGAAGTAAATCCCATTACCCATTTTGACCGATTATGCAAATTAGAAAAAAGGGGGGATGAAATTAAAAAAAAATCTTCTCCTCTGAAACTACTGAGCCAATCTCAACCAAACTTTGCTGAAATGATCCTTAGGTGGTCCCCTTTCAAAATTGTGTCCGTCAGCGCCGTCCTGTATCCAAGATGGCCGCCATTACTAAAAATAGAAATTTCTTCAAATGGCCAAAACTGCTCTATTTTAAGCCAGAAAGTGCCCAAATTTGAACTGTGTAAGCATAATGATGAGCTTTTTAACATATATTACGGGATTTTTTATGAACTTTGAAATTTTGCCGATTTTGACCGATTATGCAAATTAGAAAAAAGGGGGGATGAAATTAAAAAAAATCTTCTCCTCTGAAACTACTGAGCCAATCTCAACCAAACTTTGCTGAAATGATCCTTAGGTGGTCCCCTTTCAAAATTGTGTCCGTCAGCGCCGTCCTGTATCCAAGATGGCCGCCATTACTAAAAATAGAAATTTCTTCAAATGGTCAAAACTGCTCTATTTTAAGCCAGAAAGTGCCCAAATTTGAACTGTATAAGCATAATGATGAACTTTTTAACATATATTACGGGATTTTTTATGAACGTTGAAATTTTCTCGATTTTGACCGATTATGCAAATTAGAAAAAAGGGGAGATGGAATTTTAAAAAAATCTTCTCCTCTGAAACTACTGAGCCAATCTCAACCAAACTTTGCTGAAATGATCCTTAGGTGGTCCCCTTTCAAAATTGTGTCTGTCAGCACCGTCCTGTATCCAAGATGGCCGCCATTATTAAAAATAGAAATTTCTTCAAATGGCCAAAACTGCTCTATTTTAAGCCAGAAAGTGCCCAAATTTGAACCGTATAAGCATAATGATGAGCTTTTTAACATATATTACGGGATTTTTTATGAACTTTGAAATTTTACCGATTTTGACCGATTATGCAAATTAGAAAAAAGGGGGATGAAATTAAAAAAAAATCTTCTCCTCTGAAACTACTGAGCCAATCTCAACCAAACTTTGCTGAAATGATTCTTGAGTGGTTCTCTTCCAAAATTGTGTCCGGCATTTCAGAACACCGACCAAGATGGCCACCACAGCCGAACTTAATTTAACATAGGACCCTATGGGAAATTCCCATAAAAATCTTTTTGTGTGAAACCATTTGCTCAATAAGAACAAAATTTTGATGAAATAGTCTTTGGATGGTTCTCTTCCAAAAATGTGTTTGGCGGTTCGACCCTTCGATCCATTTTTTTTTTACCTGCAATTTTGAAATAAATCTGATTACCCATCTTGGAGTTCTTGCCCTTTTTTCATCAAATTTATAAAAAAAAAATAATACTTTTCGTCTTATATTTCAAAAACTATAAGAGATAAAGGTTAAGTTTAAATTGCAAAAATTTGCAGCATGTCAAGATCTTCCTACCCTGCAATTTTGAAGTAAATCCAATAACCCATTTTGGAGTTATTGCCCTTTTTTCATCAAAAACTATTAGAGATAGAGGGAAAGTTTAAACTGCAAAAATGTTCAGCATGTCAAGATCTACAAAATATTTCCCACAGTTAAAAATGTGCGACAGCTGTGAAGAGTTATTCCTCTTGAAATGCATTTTTTTGTTGACTCACTGCTTTTGGTTACTCAAATAATCAAAGGGAAGCAACTCTATTACAAAATGTGAAGTCGGAAAAGCTAAATTTTGATAATCATTGACATAACTGTTTTTTACAGCAATTTTGATAACTTACATTAAAGGGGGAACCCCTGCCCACATTTTTTTGTAGAAGGGGTCTGCAATGACGAAGGCTACATTTGTTAATTTTTTTTACCGAAGTTATCAAGTTTTATTGACTGATGTTGTTATTATACCCAGGTGAGCTATACAGGCTCCTGGGAGCCTCTAGTTTGTTTATTTTAATCACGTCTTTCGAACTGGTTGACCCTTCTGATTAATCTCAGAATAGTCATAAAAAAAATTGTTCGTCACAATTATTGATATTTCACCGCGAATATTTAGTTTGATGTATTGTTGTTGTGTATCAATCATAATTGTTATTTGTATATGCCCTCCTGGGGCCCTGATTTAGTTAATAAACTTATTTTAATTTCTATTTCTAAGAAATTAATTAGCGTTATATTTTTGACAAACTTTTCGTCTGCTAAATCTATTGATTTTATGTTATCGGATAACCAAGATATTTAAAATGTCCTTTCGTAAAAGTCGCTGGCGTCAGCTACATTCCTTACACGGTTTAGCTATATTTACTCGGGTGAAACCAAATGACGTTTATTTTACAGGATTTGTCATTGTAAAATTGATAGCTCAGGATCCCTTTCACTGGTTATCTGCCCCTTTACCGCTATATTTTATTTTCATGGGGAGCCCATCAATAATTACACAACCATGGATTACAGTCTTCAAGATGAACTTTTACTTTTTTTTTTTTTAAAGCTTATACCATGTCCGGTTACCGAGGAACGGTAACAAATAAAGGTAATAACAAAACTACCGAACTCCGAACAATCTTACAAAGGGAAAGCCAAAACTCATAATTATATAAACAGACAAAATCAGTCAACAACCGGAAAACTGTGAAAACCGTAATGACCCTGACTTGGTACAGGCATTTCTAAAGAAATGGTGGGTTGAATCAGATTTTAAGGCGCCAAACCTCCCGCTCTCATTACGGTTCAAAGGTTCCGGCTGTCACTGTAACAGTATTTAAATACAGGAACAAAATAGGTAAAATAGTTGTCAAAGCAGTACCATATTCGGTGACGTAAATGTCAAAAATACTTTTACGTCACACATTGACAAAAAAATTATTGACATTTGCGACTTCTTTATCTTTATACATTTTCACTATATGAAAATGCATCGCTTATAATTTTTTCTGCAGAGACGGAATATATTTCGACAAGATATTGGTATCGGAATATAAACTTTTTAAGAGATCGAATAAGGCGAATCTTTTTATAGCCCTGGTCCAGTAGCCTGTTTCTCAGATGAAGATGACGTTTCAGGAAATCAGAATAATTGCTACTGGCCCTTGCATAGCGAATCAATTGCGAGATGTAAACACCATATGCAGGAGAAGCTGGTATATTGCTGCACATGTTTGGAAAATTTATGATTTTAAAATTGAAGTCGTCCCGCTTATCATAAATTTTAGTACTGAGTTGACCACTGTCGTCAAATTCGAGGTATAAGTCCAAAAATGATGCGGACGAAGCTGTATCGGTGGTCTCTTTAACTTCCAGCTCTGGAGGATATATCAATGGAAGAAATTCTGCAAATAACACATGAGGACAAGAGATGGTAGATTATTTATAATTGGTCAAGGGTAGGGTTAGGATTAGGGTTAGGGATAGGATTAGGGTTAGAGTTAGGGATAGGGATAGGGTTAGGATTAGAGTTAGTGTTAGGGTTAGGATTAGGGTTAGAGTTAGGGATAAGGTTAGGGTTAGGGTTAGGGTTAGGGTTAGGGTTAGGGATAGGGTTAGGGTTAGGGTGTTTAACACCACTTTCATTATTACCAATTAAGTACACAAATTAATTACAATACACTTATCAAGATATATTAATGACTTTGTGATAATCTGTCAGTGCTGTGATATATATATTTGTCCATTTGTTATTTTTATTTATTTTTATATTCAATGGAGATTCAGTTCAATTCGTTGTTAAATTTTATTGTCAATTTTCTTATTTATTTTTAAATTTTCTTTTCTATTTTTAAATTTTCTTGTTTATTTTTAAATTAATTTGGAGAAAATCTATTCAGTCGAGTGAAAGACGGAGAACCCGTGGACTGGAGATATGACCTGGGAGAAGACGTCTACGTTATCATCAAAGCTCCTCAACTGACAATTCACATCAGGAAGCACTTCGTACCTCATGGAGAATGGACATTGCACCCTACGAAGATAGGAGTGACCCTGAGTCTTTACGAATGGAAAGAACTGAAAAAGACCATACCTTTATTTGAAGACAGAGAGTCAGAACTAAGAACAATGGACAATAAAGTGACTGGAGAAGATTAAATGAAAGAGACTGAGAAACAGAACTTGAACTTAATGTAAAGTGAACAATAAAATATGAAACTTGATTTCTGTGTTAGTCATAATTACACCTAAAGAGACCTCTTCCTCCCTTTTCCACCACCACCAACAACACCACAACCACCCAGCAGCAGACACCACCGCCGCCATCCCAGCAGCAGCCGCCGCAATAGCGCTGAAATGCCACCCAAAACACGAAAAACGTAAACAAAAAACGTTAACAAAACGAACAAATAGCCATTAAAAAGTTAAATGAACACAAAACACGTGATCAAAACTGAAATCATAACGTGACAACGTGATTAGAACGTGAAACACGCGCAATCAATACGACAAAAACTCGTACAGAGCCGTCATTTGAGGAGGATCAGGAGGGGGAAATGGTTTAAAATAGGGGTCAATAGCGCTATACTGGCCCGATACACTACTGCTATTCTAGTCACGGGTAGCGTAATTTGTTTTCATTTTATTTTCTGTTCTTATTATGTTTTTGTCTATTTGACTTGTGTACATACGTTGTTTGTATATATTGCCTTTACTTGGGGTAAAATTTTAGTTAGTTAACGGGTCACAAAATGTGCATTGCGTTTCTGATTATTGCCAAATATTGTGACACAGGTATTCGGTCAGAGGCCCGTCGACCGGATGTAAGCAAGCAAGTAATTTTTATTTAAAGTCGGAAGTAGGAGTTCCACAGTGTTGCTGCCTCATATTAAATAAAACTCTTTTTACCATACCTTGTTTTTGAACCTCCATTGTGTAATACAACTTCACACAAATGTAGTTTTTTCCCTAATGTAATTGACAGTTGGAATTTACTTGATGTAGACACACAAAATCAACACAGTAGACTAATGTTCAAAAATCAAATAAGATCTAATATATCTGTCCCTCCCCCCTATTTTGCCTTGGGTACAAGAAAATACAACATATTCCATTGTCAACTTAGAAACTAGGCAAGTAACTTGAATCAACACAAGTTCTTGTCACACTTGTCAGATGATTCAGGGTGTCCTTGTGGGGATGATGTTGAAGACAACTTTCACTACTTTTATGTCTGTTCACTTTTCATTTGCCAAAGCATTTTGCTGTTTACTCAACTGAAAGATTTAGCCTACTTCATAAACATTGATGTACTCTTAAAGGGATCACTTGACCTTTCTTTTGATGATAATGTACTTATTATGAACTCTGTCTACATCTTTATTTGTGGAACCAAAAGACTTGACTATTAATATTAACATTTTTCAATTTGATTTTGTATTATTTGCTTTGAATCTTTTTTAATTTATTGCTTAAGATTTTAAACAAATATATATCTATATTTATGTGTACATGTGTAGTATGCATATGTATGAATATGCCTTCTTATGTGCCTATATATACATGTACATATGTATCCTTAATATACAGAAGAATATATTAATTACAAGTTAACTTATTCACACTCTAAATTGGCAAAATTCACAATTATAATGAATAAATGGACCGTTTTAAAATTACTACAAAATTTTGAATTTCTCCTAAATACAAATTTTTTGTACACTTAATTACAATGTAAATCAATTAATTATTCTTATCATTATACTTGATGTCCTTAGTTATTGAGGGAGAGCACTTACATAGGCTATGCCTGATGTGCAATCCCATTGGATATTGTATTTATGCATTTATTCAATAAAATATTTGAATTGAATCGAAATTGAAGGTGAAAAAAACAATAGTATTCTGAATATTTTATGTGGATCTAAATATAGTTTTGCAAGGATTTAAATAGTTCAGTTTACTTTACAAATGAATTGGATTGGTGTCTGGTGAACATTTATTCCACATTTCAGTATTTTCCATTGTAAAACTACTTTTCACACCTCTTATGTACCAACTATACTAAAAAAAAATGATCATGTTACTGGTAAATTCACATAATTTTTGCCTCATCAACCTGATGAAAAGCCAGTCGCCTTGGGGTTGGTCATATGACATGACATACTGACAAACAATATAGATCATGAGTTAGCATATAATTAGAAAACTGACAGGTCATATTGGGCCTTGCTGATATTCAAAGGGATTCTTAAGTTATTAACTTAATAGTACAAGTCCACATAGGTGTGGATGGACTAAGGGATACAGTGATCTAAAAATTAAAAATTATTATTTTTGATATTGTATGACTAATTTGAGAATAGCAAGATCTTTTTATTACTTTCAAAACAGTGAAATTACTTTGTTTACTCCTCAACAATATTGATATCAAGAACTGCATGATGGTCTCTGACAGATAAAACTGAAATAATGTTTACTGCATTTTACACAACCAAATACAGTTTCTTTTCTTTTTTTTCTCACCATGCTGTGGATATTGTTTACAAGTTGTTGGCATTAATATAGCTTAGAGAATTTGTGTAATATGGAATTGCTATTTTATAATGGATAACAAATTTAAAATGTATACTGTACAATGGTGGATCCAGCAGGGATCAGGAGGTTCGGACCCCCACACACCCCCTCCCCCAAACCTAGAATGTTCAATGTATATGTTGAAAGTGGTAAAAAAAAAACATTGAATTTGTTTGATTTAGTCCGGACCCCTTAAACTTCCACCTCCCCCTTCCCTGCCAGAGACAATTCTGGATCTGACCCAGCTGTCTGCAGTAGAAAAATTAAAACTAAAAGTGTCTGTAATATCTGGTAGTTCATATTTGTCGCATTCATCAACTATCATTTTTATTGTCATAATTCAATAAACTGGAATGTGTTATCTTCTACTATTACATTTGAAACTTTCTCTTGATCTTAATTCTCAACAGTCCTAAATGTCACTCTCTTTTCTTTATATTTATATATGCTATAATTTGATGACTACAAATATTGTTGTGTCGAAGTCCATGACCAACTTGTTCCATGTGAAATCATTGTGATTTCTTTAAAATAATTTTTGTGTTTTATGATCCTATGCAATGTTATTACACTGAATCACAATCAACATCAACTTTCAGAAGTGGCATTTAAAACTCTTCATGATCTACTGAGATGACATGGTCACACCTGTAGAATAAAAAACATTAAGTTATAGAGAAAGAAAATGAAGAACTAAAAATAATAACTATCTTTTCCAGAAATAGTTTATCATGTATTTGTGCAAAACGTTTATATAAAATGCAATTTAAAAATTATCTTTATACATATATGTTTTGGTGGCAACTACATGAAAAAATAGCATTATTCCAGAAATGTTTGCTGCATGTATCATAATGTCATACCAAACAAGTGTGCACACAATAATGATTGTACTGGGGAAAAAATGTAATTATATCACAGGTATGTTACATTACACCAGAATGTTAATACATGTTCATACTGTAATGTATGCATTACACATATATTTTGTAAAGCTTCCCTGATACCACTAAAATATGATAATATATGTTTTATCAAAAATTGTTTCAAAAATGTTGCATGGAAATTCATGTTAAAATAGACATATGTACATTTTATTTGTACAAAAGACACTTGGGACTTAATAACAAAAAATGTATACTCATTATCTCAGTTTTCATGAAGAAAATTTCATTAAAGGAACAAAATAAAAAGAAATTTACACAAGATACCCTCTTTTCTAAACAATATCAAAGAATATCGGAACAGCTCATTTAGATAGATGTATTAAACAATCCCGATATTTTCGAACAGCCATAATACGTCATATATAATCTCTGATTGGATAAAGTTATTAAAGGTTGGGAGAATTTTATAACTTAATATGTATGTTTGCTGTTTTCGACATTTTCGGGTAAAAAAAACAAATTCGTGAATTATATTCTATCTCTTATTCATTTATAGAAACAGAGATCTATATATTTAGTTTGTGTAAATTTTCTGTGCGATTTTTGTTCATCTAAAAAAGACATCTTTTTGTTTCAAATTTAACCCCATTGGAAGGTCCTTTACAAACTTTGTGTTTTTTATGTTGATCGGAATTCCAAGATGACTACCACTGCAGGACATAGTTTTTACATAGGACCAATTGGTTCTTTTTATAACCAGGTGAACGATACAGCCTCTTGAGAGCCTCTGGTTTAGAGCCTGATTTGCAAATATATTTAAAAGTAGATTATCATTACCTGATTTCCCCTCAAGAAGCATGTTCCTCACTATTTATCAAAGTACACATATTTCATTCTTAGTGGAAATGGAAATGCTTAAATAGGTAGCCATGACAACATTTTTTCATTAAGGGTTGTTATACAATATTCCAAACACTGTTAAATAAAATTCATTGTAATTTGACCTAATTTTTCAACTATTAAAGTATACACCTCAAAATTGTTGTTATTGTGGTAATTTATCAATAGAAATGAAACCAGAATTTCTTTGTAATCCCCAAGTTGTTATTGAATAATTCTATAGATTTGTATTTTTCTTATTCGTAGTGTGTTTTACCAGTTGATTAAATTTTCATGGTATTTTTAATCACCATGGTGGTTAATTTTCTGTCAGAAAATTCCTGCCAATTTTCTTTCGACAATCAATAACGAAGGAAATTAACAACTTTAAAATGTTTTTGACATTTTGGTCATAGGAGAAACATACCGGTATTCTCTTCTTCAGCTACCAGTGAATTATGATATTTCTCCACTCTCCATAGTTAAATTTTCAATTTTAAAGCTCTCGCTCAAGTGGAGAAATATCATAATGCAATGGTAGCAGCAGGAGAATCTATTATTATATATTTTTAACACTAGAGATATAGATTGGACTTTTGTTAAGTAGTGTTAGCTTCATCCAATAATCTACCAGTATTATAGATTCAATATTCAGTTACAATAGTAGAAAACATGTTAAAATGGAAATAAAATACACTAAAAAATAAAATGTTTCCATTTTTAGCTCACTGGCCAAAAAAATCACATTAAAATCTTCAGCTCAGAAATTTGAGCTGAAATGATCTTTGGTTAGCCCACTTTCAAAATTATATGTGACACCCAACCCTCCATCTAAGATGGCTGGCATTACTATTTGTAGAAAGTTCATGAAATGACCAAAAAAAAAATTTTAAATGACTGAAACTTTTCTATAAAGGTCAAATTTAAAACAAAGTGAACTATTACAGGCTCCTGGAGGCGTCTAGTTCATTTGTGTAGAATATTTCATTAACGTTTTGATATTGATGGATGTTTTTGTGTATAAATATTATGTCAAAGTATGTATATTGGGATATATTCATGTGGGGCAAAATATAGCAGTTATTCAAAAACATTAAAACTATGAAATTAGAAAGCCAAATGGCTATGTTACAGCAATTTGATCCTGATCGCAAAAATACGAAACAAAAAATACGTTTTTATGTTTTTTTATTGACAAATCGTGAAATTTTATGATGGCTGAAATAACAGGGTATATATACAAAACAGTGTTCTTGTATATTGAATTTTGAAACATGAGTCTTAAGATATATAATGCTTACCTATTTACTAATAGATAATATTTCATATTGCATGTATATTTTTTTTTTTTTATAGATTAATGCAGTCAGTGTTGATACAAAACATCAAACATTAACTGGAGTAGCATTTCCAATATCTGACCCAGCATTGCAGAAAATTGAGGCATTAAGACAGAGAGAATTTAATTATCTACAATTGGTAAGTATTCACTGTTTTTTCTAGTCATTCTGTAATAAATTATAATTGTTATTATCTTTGCTGTACAAATAGGTATTCATTGTTTTACAAGCATCACTGAAAATGGGTTTACAATTACATGTATTATAAATTTACATTTATTGTACTGTATAAATAATGAAAAACAAAATCATTTAGAATATCTGTCCATACAACATTTTGTTTCTTGTCTCTTTACGGATGCCAAGGGATGACAAAAGCTCACACACATGACCTAAATATTGCCCTCGGGATCCAAAGTTGAAACAAGGAAATTTTAACGAAATAAGTTAAAAGAGGTACATGATTACCATGCTCTGTCTTTGTTTCCCTTTATTGATCTCATTTGTTCAATAATATCACAGACAACAACAGTCTGAACAGAAGGCTGTGGTGGTAGTTCTTGTCAATATGAGTTATCAAACAAAGGGCATACTAAGGGTCATTACGGTTTTCACAGTTTTCCGGTTGTTGATTGATTTTGTCTTTATTACTTATGAGTTTTGACTTTCCCTTTGTAAAATTGTTCGGAGTTCGGTAATTTTGTTATTACCCTTATGTTTAATGATTATATAAGTGAGATTGCTATATATGATAAAAAGGGTCCAAGAAGGGACTTTAAAGTCGAATCGATTTAGTTGTTCTCATCTAACTGTGAAGCGCTCTAGTTTAGAGCGATCTAATTTAGACCACATATTTTATTAAACGACAAATATGTCATCTGGCAGTCAACCCCCAAACAACAAATATGTCGCTTTGGCAGTCAACCCTCAAACGACAAAAATGTCGCTCTGGCACTGAAAGGGTTAATAGTTTTAAGAGGTATGTTATAATAATCAAGGGACTTTGAAATATAGAAGTGAATGGTGCCACTCATGTAACTGGTCTATTAAAAATGACCTAAGCGAAGTTAACTAAACAAAAAGCCACAATATATCATAAGACTTGTGTTTGAATGTAAAAGTAAAGGGAGAAGAAGCAACATGGATAAGGAAGGACTTTTGTTTTCAAAATACATTATCTTGAGTCCACTAGGGCTATGTTACAAATATGATTATGTCCACACATACTTTATTACACATTGTTATAAGCAAAAGCAATAAACAGTAAGGATTTTTCTATCTACAATGTTCCTTTATTCAAATCTATTTGAAATTGGGTATGGTTTTTTCGTCGTGGGTCTCAAACAGGATGATGAAATTACCGTATAATTATTTATGTATAATACTCATATTACTGATTGCTATAGAAGTACCAGTATGTAATAATCCTGAATTCTCCTGTTTATTACTTGCCTAAAAAAAATGTTCTAATCCCAAATGTGAGTTGTATACACAACATATGGTAAATCAGTAAACAGAACACAAAGTAACTCTACATTGTATCAATCTTATCAGTAAACAGAACACAAAGTAATTCTACATTGTATCCATCTAATCACATACATGTGATAGAGTTGCTATGCTACAACTGGAGATTTGCAAATTTTTGGCTGGAGATTTGGTCTCATAACTGGAGATTTTTTATCGACGTATTTGATGCTTGTTTTTATTGTTTATTGATGTTTTCCTTTTGTTTGTTTCAGTATTGAACCAACTGCATCCCATTTCAATATGTATTGTTTACATTTCTGTCTTAAGTAGTGTTTCATATGATGAATGAAGGATAAAAACTGTATTTATAATTTATTCATAATCATAAGGTTATAACAAAGCAATAACAATGAAGACAGAATGTTCTGAACGATAAAGTCATAGAGCACTAAAATTAAAAAGTCACTATTCATCACATGTAGTCACAGAATTTACCCTTTAAAAGTCACATATAATCACAGTAAGTGAAAGAAAGTAAACTTAGAGAAGTCACAAAACTGAACATATATAAAAGTCATTAAGCATCAGTCTACTTGGCACTGGCACACTGGTTCAAGTAGGAGGTACAAGCCTTCTTTGCTGCTTTCACCACATCTGTATCAGGTTTGTACTGGTGACACTCTGTTGTATTGTTTATCTTAACACTGAGAAGACTTGACCTTTACTGCTAGCCTGGCACCACTTGAATTCGGACTTAAAGGCATTCTGGAACTTGGCAAAGTCTTCTTTGCTGCTGGTGCGTTGGGTGATAGCATATGTTTTGACATTTTTGTGGTTTATCAATTCCATCCTGGAACTTGGTCCTTGAATAATACTTTGATCGGCTTTGGTCCCAAACAAGCCATAACAACTCAATCCGAGATGAATTCATTGCACGTTTGATCGAAATAAGAAGTTTTCCTCAGCATCAAAGGTTGTCCGACTCCTGTTTGCACAATGGTTTATAACTATTTTTAATTGCCGCTATCACACTTCTAATCATCTAAGCGTGTGCCACAAACACACTTCCTTATCCCCAATTAACTGTCAATCAGTGGATAATTGTTGTATAATCATCAATACCTTAATTAATCACCATGACCCAATTTACCTGTAAAGGTGTCAAACAGATCAATAACCGGATATCATTAAATATGACATTCACCTTTACCATTCGTATCTCTCTGCATTTTTCGGGAGTTCAAAATGGGGAATTTCCAGAAATATTGATCGCAAAATGTAGGTCAAGATTTTTTTGTACTTGATTTTTTTGACGGGCGGAAGATTTTGAAAGTTGACGGAAGGGACCCTCAAAATCGGGAGAAAAATGTTCCCGCCGGAAGGTTCACATGTATGTAATCAGTAAACAGAACACAAAGTACCTCTGCATTGTATCAATCTTATTAGTAGAGAACACAAAGTACCTCTACATTGTATCAATCTTATCAGTAAACAGAACACAAAGTACCTCTACATTGTATCAATCTAATCAGTAAACAGAACACAAAGTACCTCTACATTGTATCAATCTTATTAGTAGAGAACACAAAGTACCTCTACATTGTATCAATCCTATCAGTAAACAGAACACAAAGTACCTCTACATTGTATCAATCCTATCAGTAAACAGAACACAAAGTACATCTACATTGTATCAATCTTATCAGTAAACAGAACACAAAGTACATCTACATTGTATCAATCTTATCAGTAAACAGAACACAAAGTACCTCTACATTGTATTAATCTTATCAGTAAACAGAACACAAAGTACCTCTACATTGTATCAATCTTATCAGTAAACAGAACACAAAGTACATCTACATTGTATTAATCTTATCAGTAAACAGAACACAAAGTACCTCTACATTGCATCAATCTTATCAGTAAACAGAACACAAAGTACCTCTACATTGTATCAATCTTATTAGTAGAGAACACAAAGTACCTCTACATTGTATTAATCCTATCAGTAAACAGAACACAAAGTACATCTACATTGTATCAATCTTATCAGTAAACAGAACACAAAGTACATCTACATTGTATCAATCTTATCAGTAAACAGAAGTACCTCTACATTGTATCAATCTTATCAGTAAACAGAACACAAAGTACCTCTACATTGTATTAATCTTATCAGTAAACAGAACACAAAGTACATCTACATTGTATTAATCTTATCAGTAAACAGAACACAAAGTACCTCTACATTGCATCAATCTTATCAGTAAACAGAACACAAAGTACATCTACATTGTATTAATCTTATCAGTAAACAGAACACAAAGTAGCTCTACATTGTATCAATCTTATTTTTGTTGACAGAGTTTAGATTTCGACAAGGAAATAATTAATTATGAAGAAGCAGAGGATGTAAATGTTGGAGAATTGAAAAAACATGTACCAACAGACCATGCTAGATATCATTTATATATATTTAAACATACACACGAAGGAGATTATACCGAAAGTACAAGTAAGTACTACTGTTTTACAGTAAAAACCTGTCTAAACTGGACACGGGAAAAAACAATCCTGTATCAACCAAACTTTAAATAAAGTCACAATGTAGGAAATCTATGTTACTTTAACCTGTATAAACTGAACACCTCTTCATTGTAAACTCAAAAGCTGGTCCCAAGGAGGTTCAGCTTAGACAGGTTTCACTATAGTAAGTTATACTTTTACTGTAAAACTTGATTAGCATTTGATTAATTTTCCATGAAAAATAATTTGTTGTTTCATTGTTGTCAACTGATCTACCTTGAACATCTTATCAAAAGAAGCTATCAACAGTTATTTTAGTTTAAACTTATTTTTATTTGTTAAATACAACAAATTCAAATTTGACCAGATATTTTTTCTCAACTAACCCAATATAAAATATACACCCTTTGTGTTACAGTATAGATATAGTCCATGCCAGGATATAAATGTTTATTTGGTGGTTTGGTTGGGTTTATGCTATTAAAAGCCACTTATATTTCGGTTATATGGTGACGGTTAGTTTTATTGGTGGAGGAAACCGGAGTACCTGCAGAAAACCACCGACCTGTGGCAAGTCACTGAAAATTTTAGGACATAATGTTGTATCAAGTACACCTCGCCATGAATGGGGTTCGAACTCACAACATTAGTGTTGATAGGCACTGATTGCATAGGTAGTTAACCAACTACCATACAATCATGATCACGACGATGTTTATTGAGTTGCAGTATAGTTTGTTATTCAGTATGGATATATTCCATACCAGGATTTAAATAGGGGTTTTTTGTGTTACAGTACTGATATATTCCATGCCAGGATATGATTATTTATTTGTTTATATTTCAGTACTGATATATTCCATGCCAGGATATGATTATTTATTTGTTTATATTTCAGTACTGATATATTCCATGCCAGGATATAAATGCTCAGTAAAAGAAAGAATGTTGTATTCAAGTTGTAAAGCTCCATTTATAGAAAGTGTACAACAATTAAATATAGAAGTAGTTAAAAGTGTAAGTGGTGATATTAAACATTAGATTGACGAAAATTATTTGTACCATGAAAAGATAAATCATGAAATCATGGTATACAGAAATCCCACAATGCACTAATTTTGTAATGTTGACCAATGACATCATGGTATACAGAAATCCCACAATGCACTAATTTTGTAATGTTGACCAATGACATATGGTATACAGAAATCCTACAATGCACTAATTTTGTAATGTTGACCAATGACATCATGGTATACAGAAATCCTACAATACACTAATTTTGTAATGTTGACCAATGACATCATGGTATACAGAAATCCTACAATGCACTAATTTTGTAATATTGACCAATGACATCATGGTATACAGAAATCCTACAATGCACTAATTTTGTAATGTTGATCAATGACACCATGTTATACAGAAATCCTACAATGTACTAGTTTTGTAATGTTGACCAATGACATCATGGTATACAGAAATCCTACAATGCACTAATTTTGTAATGTTGACCAATGACATCATGGTATACAGAAATCCTACAATGCACTAATTTTGTAATGTTGACCAATGACATCATGGTATACAGAAATCCTACAATGCACTAATTTTGTAATGTTGACCTATGACACCATGGTATACAGAAATCCTACAATGTACTAGTTTCTGAATTGTTGAAAATGGATACCAACATTTATATTTTTGGACAGCTGACTTTGTATCAATTTAGAATTTAAATATGTATAAATGACAGAAATAATATTATTGACAAATTTTGTATTTGTTAAAAAGATGAAGCTTAAGGTAATAGCTTCAGTTCATATTTATTTCTAAGCCAATTTGATGATGAATTCCATTAGAGGTATTTTTTTTACATGATATATACCTTGCTATCTAGAAGTTTATTTAATTGTACATAAATTTTTTTTTCAGTTGGAAATAGATGACCCAAATGAATTAACAGAAAATTATATTTATGATGAAGTACATCCAAAGAAAAATGTAGCCAGAACAGCCTTTCCCAAACCAAAGGGCCCTACTGGACGGGGTCCAAGAAGAATGCCCAGACCACAAGACTCATGAGATGTTTTTGTTTGTTTATAGTCCACTTATAAAATGTTTTATGGTGCATTTAAACACAGCTTATAAACATAGGAAAGTAGACTTCGACAAGCTTAAAATAAACTTGTACTTTCCTGTAGATATACATCATTTAGTCTCAAACTTTATTTTCAAATCTTTTATACATGACATATAATAATTCATTCTGATTGGTTGAATGTTTACTTCATGCCTATTTCAGCATTTTTTCAGTTGTAATGTAGTGGAAGAAGTCCTGAGTTCCCAGAGAAAACTAACAAATGGCAGTAAATACCTGATAAATTGTCTCACATAAAGTACAAGCCAGGTACAACTGGCATTAAGCTACACCTATTTGATGATAGGATAGTGGTTATTGCAGGCAATTGATATCTTTAAGACTTAGACCAGCATGCTCTCGTTAATCCATGTTGAATGAGTTTAAATATTTTAATGATAACAGATAAATGTCGCTCAATATCAAAAAAGCACAGTGTATAAAGATTCTGTGATATTGTTTTGTGTTATAATCTTTAAATATTTTATCATTTTATTTTACTGTCCTAAATGTTGAACTGTGTGTGTACCAAAGTGTTTGATATACAGTGCTCCCTCGGTCTATCGCCCCCCGTTTTATCGCCAACCGCCAAAATTCTCGTCTGTCCCCGATTTCCCCCATTAAAAATACCCTGTTATACTGCCAAACTCAGCTACCGCCATCCGCCACAGGTTTTCAGACACAAAAGTTGTAAAACCAATTTAAATTCCCCCGTTAGTACCGCCCACAACTACCTTTTGACAGCTGTGTATTGATCGGTAATTATGGAATGTCAAAACTGGTCATCGGACACGGTCATTGATCTCATAGTTGAGGGTCGGAACAGGTGATCAGTTGTTTTGATTAGAATAATTACCTGTATTTACTTTTCTAGTGATTACATTTGTACTTTTAATCCTGAGTAAAATTTGTAATTTAATTAGTTGTCATGAAAATGTTGTGCTTGAAGAGAAAGCGAAATTAATTAGACGACAAACAAAAATGTGCAATTATAAGTTATGCAAAGGAAAATCCAAAATTAACATAACAACAAATTGCCGATAATTTGACAATTAAATGGGATTTCCCAATAAATGAAGATGAACTGCTGCTGTCACGTGTTTATAATGACCTTGATGTCCTGAGCTACAAATGACGGTTCAAGAATTTGTCAACATTGACAAAGATCTGCAAAGTGTATAGGACATTTCCGATGTGAATATAATTATTCTAATTTATTTATTTATTAAACTTGTATTATTTATACTTATGTATTTGTACAAGTGCAAAATGCATGTCAGTCAAGTTGAAAGTTTATCTTTTCATATGATCACATAACTTCCGGTTTTCAATGTCCCTCAGTTTATCGCCAAACTACCGACTGCACAGAAGGTGGCAGTTTAACGAGGGAGCACTGTACATGTAAAATATCTAGATTAAGTTCAAGATTATATTTCAGTATTTGTCAATAATTTGGAGGAAAGGTTGGAGGAAAAAATAGCTACAATGTAAAATGTTTATATACTACGCCCCTCTTAAGTGGCCATGTTTCTTATTAACTGAGATAGTTACATACTGTTAAATTATTCCCATCAAGAGAGGTCATGCCTCATACAATGCCACTTTTTGATTGCAGTAGGTGTGGCCTTATAAGAGTGGAATTACTGCACATTTGCAAACATTTCCACTCTTTATTTTAATTAAACAAAGTGGATGTTTTAATATGATTTGTAATACAATGTTGAAGTTATATAGTAATCTTGATTTGTAAAACTTTCTTTATATTATTTATAGCATACTTTTTCTAAAATTATAAAAAATAAATAACAACATTAAAGCACATTAAGAAACTGTCTCATGTTACTTACTTTAACACAACACTTTACACCATATATTTTATTTAAAGTCTATAGATATCACAGCACTGGGAATAAATATATGACATATTTGTACTTGTTTATTTTGTATATTCATTAACACTGCACTGTAGTATCAGTTGTGGTATTATTATATCTATTGATAAATTACATGTATTGTTTTATGAAGAAAAAAAACCAGTTAAATCCTGAAACTACTATAAATAAATCAACTTTGTTTTATTTATCAAAATTCCATTCAGTCTATTTTCAGATCTTACTCCATGTTTGCATTGTTCATATCAAATCCCTGATAGACCCTCTCCCTCCTGAATTATTAAACATAATCAATAAATACCAGTATATAATGGGATAAAAAAGTTATAACAAGGTGCCCGTCTTTAACTTCATCACATCAAACTGTAGTTGTTACTGATATTTGTTATTATACGCTTTGTTTGATTTGTTGTGTTGAGGAATGTGTTTTGTTGAATCCTAAGATTTGATTGTTTTAGTATGTACGTTAATAGATATACAATGTATATCTATATATACACAGTGAAACCTGAATAAAACAGAATCCTGTATATTCCGAACCAAAAAGTTGTTCTCAAGGAGGTTTGGTTTAGACTGTTTTCACTGTATGTTTTAAATGGCAAGTCCATAACCTATGTATTTATTGTATTTATTGTATTGTTAAAAACAGGTTCATTTCAGCACGTATGAAATGATTGGAGTTAAATACGCCGCCATCACTCACACACGTCCAAATTTCAAAAAAATAATGTAGTTTTTATTTAAATTTCTCCATAGATATATTGCCACCCTCGTCTATCACTAAAATATAGCTGGTCCTAAAGGTGGTGGTATAATGAGAGTGTATTGTACATTTGTATGTTACTTCAAGAATAATGATTTTTAGACCATTTTACAAATATATTTTTCAATACATTTATGGTATTAAAATAATTTTGAACTGCAACATCTTTTTATATGGTTTAACATTTTGATACAAAACATATTTTTTTAGTTAAAATGCTACAAAAAAATCATTCAAAGGTGAATTTGATCCCATTAAGACAATTATTGATACATAAGAATTATGTTAAAAGACTTTTGACAAAAGATATATCAGAATAATTAATACTTGTCATAACTATGGTAATGTACTACAGCATGATTCCTCAGGGTGTTATGGCTATTATTAGAGCATATCACTAATTTGAAAAAAAATAAACTTAATCTAATAAAAATGGATTTCTTTAGATGCTCAAATATATTATATAGTAAATAAAGGTTGCTTTGGTGCAAAGACAGGTAAATATTGAATGTTGGTTAGTTCTGGAGAAGAAATCGAAAATATGTCAGCCAATCAGAGGCCAGGACAACCATCTTGGATTTCTAATCGCTTCAAAATGATACGACTCTTCTTCAAGACCACTAGAGGAACAAATGTGGTAAATTTGGTGGCTTGGCAGTTCTACAGAGGGACGACAGCGGTCGTATGAAAATGTGAAATGTTAATGATGATGACGCACACAAATTATGGCAATAGCTCGCAAGACATTTTGGGTCATGTGAGCTAAAAATCAAAATGAACAGGATGAAAGTTAACATACATATCAAGTCAAAAATCAGGTTGTTTATCATTTATTACAACATAACATGACTTATTACACCATATTTTGAAATTATATTAACTGATTATTATTATCCCAGTCTATTCTTTTGAAATTTTAAAATTTCTTAAAAAAGGAACCTTAAATTACGAATCATAGTACCAGATATCTTAAAATGTTATTTTCATGCACATCTTCAATTTTCAGAGTTATTGTGTCCACTTGACACCTAAGCATTCACAGACTAATAAATGATACATTTAATTGGATACTTCTTCATATAACAAGACCAATCAAAAATATATTCTGATGTGTACATACATAGATATCAGAATATACAAGGTAAGGAAGAAAATCAAATTTTAATAATTTTTTTTTATTTCAGGATTATTTTAAAACAGAAAAAATTAGAATGACCTCAGCCGATTTTGGTTATCCTATTTAGGCACTTTGGTTTTATTGCTCCCAAACACTTTAAAATTATTTGTCTTTCCAATCTTTAAATTTTTAGCGTCACCTGATGAAGGTTATTCCAGAAACGTGTTGTGTGCACTAAATTTGATATTTACATTTTTATAAACAGAAGATATCTGCCTTGTCAGCATGCGTAAGACTTTGTAATATGCTAATAATAATAACATTCTTCAGAAAAAAAAATTTGTACTGAAATATTTGTAAATGAATCCCAAACTATACAGATAAATGATCCTATGAGGTACAATTAAATACATTTAACACAGGTAAGCATAATCAGCAGGTAAGACAAACTAAACCTCAGTGTCTGTATGTAGTAATATCAGCTTCAAAAGTTATTACATATATTATACATATTGCCAATATACTACATTAAAAAACACAAACACCATTTTATTTTAACTCGGAAATTACTGGAGTCAAAAATTACATAATTACTGATAATAATTTCTTAGAAACAATTCACTATCTACCAATAAGTATACTGTAGCTGTGGAACTGTAGCTTTTCTCTTTTTTGTGACCTGTAAACTTGCTGAATTCCTACTCCACCTGAAGTCAGGCCTTTCAGGTATCACCTCATTTGTGGATTTCGTTGAATAAGTACACTGATAGTGAATGTTCAGTTCAATAAATATTTTTCTACATGCTTTCATAGTTAATCATCTGAATATTTCTATTTAATTCCTAATGGGATAAATATCTATTGTTCTAAACGCCGCCCTTTGCTTTGCCATCTTAATTACGAGAAATTAATAGAAATATATACCAGTAATCCACTTTGCACATGCTTATCCAGAAATTTTTTAGTCGATTATATATTTCTACACGTTTCTTTAAATATTTATTGAACAGAACGGTATCAATGTACTTATTCAATGAACCTCAAATGATATTATACTATAATTTATAGTACCTGAAAAGCCCAACATCAATTGGAGTCAGAATTCCGCAAATTTACAAACGGGTGAAATCTGTAGCTTTATGGTCACAAAAAAAAAGAAGAAAAAGACCATAACAGCAGGTACCAAGAAGTACAAACAATTATAAAACTAGAGGCTGGCCTGACCTTATATTTCTCACTTGGTTATTCATGCATACCTTGGATTCAATCGAGCTTGTTATTTATATTCCTATAAAGTTCAATGGTAAACAATGTTCTGTAGTGGTGGTGGCCAATTTGGGTTCAATCAAATGTAAAAAAAAATTATTTATTTTCTAAAATGGTACTATGCTTAACTTTGTCTTGTGAAAAAAAACCTACAAAAACTTTTTAGAAGGTCATATAAGGAACATCCCTACATGTAAATATTCAATCACACATGTGGTGTCTGATAAAAAGATATTTGAAATTTCAACCAATCAGAAAGGATAATTGATGTAGCATCTATCTAGATTTCAGCATGAAATTAAATTAAAAAAATAATGTTAAGGATCGCCCAAGAACATTCCTGCGAAGTTTAATATCATTTGCTATAGTGATTTCTGAAGAAAAAAACAACAACATTGAAATGTCAAAACCTTAGGAAAAACGACAATAATGACTGATGCAAAGTGGTGAAAATACCTTTGGTCTAGATGAGCTAGTAAATACCCAGTAGATCAGTAAAAATATATCTGCATAGATAACTGTATATACAAAAGCTTACTATTCTATACATTTTTATTTCAATTCCATATTTCACAGATCTACAGAGTTATAGAACCTGGTTGGGTACAGATATGTCTACTGTATAAACACATTGCCATTATATTTATTTTTCTATCCTTCCATGTATGCAATGGATATAATTTATAAATTGTTAATGGCATGACCTAGTATTTTCATTAAAATGCACAACTAAATATATAATCTATGCAATATTTAGACATCTATTAAAAATTAAGTGTTTGAAACATTATGTTGTAATAAAAATGTTATTTGGAAATGGTACCATTCATAACTTTAAAATAAAAAAAAGTTGAAAAAAAATTATAAAATGTTTACAAAAATATTGCACAATTCAATAGATAATGAATTATTTATACAATATAAGAAGAGTTGGTCATATATATATATATATTATCTAATACAAATGCTGTAAATGAACTTTATTTTATTAGTAAGGTGTATCTATGTAACTTTTGAGGCTTTAAATGATTTTTTTTAATGGATTTTTATATAATGCACTTCTTTAAAGTTTTATGAATATTACAGCTTGCAGGAGATTTGTACGCACAAGAAGATTCAAGAAAATTAAAATACCTACATGTATATGAATTCATAGTATTGTGACTATTATCCTAAATTAACAAGTAATATTACAATAACATTTCTCAGGTTGACTGCTTTATTTTCAACAAACAAAAAAATTAGTTTTTATTTTCACTGTGAAATTATTGTTTTTATACTGGACACTGAAAAATGATGGTATTTCAGTCATTTATATAACATACCTAGAAATCTGGTAGTTTATAACAACATAACAAAAAGCACATATCGTTATGTTTCATCACAATTTTACTATCAATTACAATTATATATATCAATGTTTATAATACAATACAAAAGGCAGCATGATCATGATAACTTTGCACAAATATATTAAAGTTGATTTAATCTAAAAATCTTCTTTTTTTACAATGAACATTAATGAAAATACAGTCAACAATTTTTTTAGCTTTCTGCAAAATTACATATCTTGACAAGGCTATAATGAATTTCTTAAGAAATGATGAGAGATTCTAGTACAGTGATATCTGTCTAAACTAAATCTTGAATAAACTGGTATCCTGTATAAACCAAACCTTATATAAAGTAAGTCCTAATGTAGAAATTCTTTCTTAATTTAACCTGTATAAACAAAACAGGTGTACTGTTAAAAAATCTTAGTTGAAATGATACCATGTGATAGTAGTTTATGTAGAAAACATATGAACATTTAACAAATATGAATGATTATCAACATATATTATGAAATTAAATAAAATTGTTACCAATACAGCATGGCACTTCAGACTTGAGAGCAGTTCTCAGCTCATTCAATTAATAAAACTAGTCACTAACATAAACTAGTGATCTACCTATTTGTGGTCACTTCTTGTTTCTTTCTTTTACATGCAAAATCAGCCTAGAATCATCTGCTGAGTAGTGTCATGTCAAAGGTCATTGTGAATATGTGATATGGTCCTTCTTCTAGTACAATATCTTTCCTGGACATTAAATCAATTTGCCCATATTTGAAGCATTTCTATTGTATATTAGCACAAATTTAGGTACCATTGATTTGCAAAGTCATTTTAAATGCTTTATATATGGATATTTATTATTAAAAATAATCACAATTTTTTTTATGAACTTTAATATTACTTAAATGGTGGCTTTTTAAGACACATTCACGAGATGTAAAATTTTGACCTTTAAAAATCGTCCATACATATTCAAATATAAAAGCATATAAATTATCTCCCTTTGAACAGTCTCTTATAACTAAAAACCATCGTCAGCATCTACACAAAAGTATACAAATTATCTCTTTTTGCATTTAATCTAAATCAAAATCACTGTCTGTATCTTCATCATCTGGTAGAACACAACGATTCTCTCCAGTATTTTTATCTTTTATACATTTGTTGATTATATCATTATTTGGCAAAAAACTATGTCTGAAAAAAAAATAGATCAAAATTAATTCTAAGCATTATTTTCTCTTTTAAATGACATATTTTTTGTACTGTAATTTCATATGGACAATGTGTAATTGTTCTTATAGTGGGCAAATTATTTCTAAAATGTTGTCATCTGAACATATACTAGTGAAAATTTTTCTCATCTCATCTAAAATGTATCATAAAATGTAAAGCATAAAAACAACTGACTTTTGAAAAAGACAAGTGTGGACACACACAGATGTTTATAATGATAGTTCGTGGATGATGAAACAAACATATTGATTTGGTATGTAGATGTTACCACTACAGTGATATTACCCATGAAAATTAACTAAATTTGGTACAAAAAGTACTTGGGTAGTCTCTTTTGAAAATTATGTTTGTCCACTTCTTCACCTGTCTAGAAATGACTGCTATTGTGGGTATACAAATAAGCAATGGTTTTTTTTATGTTTGTCAGTATCATAAATAGATCTACATAATATCATTTGTAAATTGTGTTAAGGTGTAAAGTATTAAATCATAAATGGTTGACTTTTGCATATTGGGTTCTAAATGGGATTTTAAAGAGGGTCAAACTATGAAGGTGCTCACCATATTAAACTGAAAAATATAAGCTTTGCATATACAGTTATTTTGATTTTGATTTTGTTCTTGTCATCCCTGCCGCAAATTTATTTTTGAAAGGTGTCCCAAAAGATATTTTTGGGAATCTTGGATGGTGGAAAAATGAGGAGGTGCTTTCTATTTTGCACAATCCCAAAATTTGAAAACTTGAGTTCACTCTCTTACACTGATAATACTGTAAGCTAAATTGATGTATAAAAAGTACTGGTGAATGATTACTGGCTCTCTGGAGCATATTGTTTTAAGAAATAATTTCCAAAACAAAGGTATGAATTATAGAAAACAGGTTTAAAAATCACAATCAGGACCAGGTACTTCAAAAGAGTCAATATCTTATGTTCCATGAATGAAAACCCATTAATATGCACTACTGCCATCAGTAGGTTTTGTGTCCAGTAATAATCCCTCTACTTTAAGATTCATCAATTGTCTGATTTGATTTGATTTTTTGGTGTTTAACGCCACTTTCAGCAATATTTCAGCTATATCATGGCGACCAGTTTTAGTGGTGGAAGAAGCCGGAGACGGAGAGAACCACCAACCATGGGCAAGCAACTGGTAAACTTTATCACTTACGGCTGTGAGTCAAGTGCACCCTTTTTAGCTCACCTGGCCATAGGCCATGTGAGCTTTTGTCATGGGTAAGCGTCCATCAGTTCGTCCGTCCGTCAGCTTTTCACATTTAAATCTTCCTCTCTGAAACCACTGAACAGATTTCAACCAAACTTGCCAGAAATGTTCATTGGATGGTCCTCTACCAGATTTGTGTTTTTGGTGCTGCTACCAGATTTGTGTTTTTGGTGCTGATTTGAAATCCAACATGGCTGCCAGGGTCCATAATGTGTTCTCATTGGCTGAAATTTTAAAAATCTTCTTGTCAGAAACCACCAAGCCAATTGAATTGTGACTTTGCAGGAATGATCATTGGGTGGTCCTGTACTAAACTTGTGAATCGTTTGCCGATCGGAAATTCAAGATGGCCACCATGAATCGACTTAGTTTAACATTGTACCCTATGGGAATTTCACATTTTCATCTTTTTTTCTGAAATCACAAAACAGATTTGATCCAAACTTGCCAGAAATGTTCATTGGATGGTCATATACAAGATTTTTGTTTTTAACGCTGATCGGAAATCCAACATGGCTGCCAGGGCCCATAATGTGTTCTGATTGGTTGAAATTTTAAAAATCTTCTTGTTAGAAGCCACTAAGCCAATTGAATTGTGACTTTGCAGGAATGATCATTGGGTGGTCCTGTACTAAATTTGTGAATCGTTTGCCGATCGGAAATTCAAGATGGCCACCATGACTCGACTTAGTTTAACATTGGACCCTATGGGAATTTCACATTTTCATCTTTTTTTCTAAAACCACAAAACAGATTTGAATCAAACTTGGCAGAAATGTTCATTGGATGATCATATACAAGATTTGTGTTTTTGGTGCTGATCGGAAATCCAACATGGCTGCCAGGGCCTATAATGTGTTCTGATTGGTCGAAATTTTTAAAATCTTCTTGTTAGAAACCACTAAGCCAATTGAATTGTGGCTTTGCAGGAATGATCATTGGGTGGTCCTGTACTAAACTTGTGAATCGTTTGCTGATCGGAAATTCAAGATGGCCACCATGACTCGACTTAATTTTAACATAGGACCCTATGGAAAAAATGTTTAAAAGTCTTCTCCTCTGAAACCAGTAAGTCAGTTTAAAGCAAACATGGGATGAATGGTCCTTAGGTGGTCAACTTTCAAAATTATGTCCTGTGACCCCGACCTCCATCCAAGATGGCAACCATCAGCGAACATAGTTTTAACATAGGACCCTATGGGAAATATATTTAAAAATCTTCTTCTCTTAAACCAGTAAGCCAATTTAAAGCAAACATGGCGTGGATGGTCCTTAAGTGGTCAATTTTCAAAATTGTGTCCAGTGACCCCGACCTCCATCCAAGATGGCCACCTTCAGCAGACATACTGTAGTTTTAACATAGGACCCTATGGGAAAAAATGTTTTAAAATCTTCTCCTCTGAAACTAGTAAGCCAATATAGCAAACATGTCATCGATGGTCCTTAGGTGGTCAACTTCCAAAATTGTGTTCAGTGATCCCGATCTCGGTTCAAAATGGCCACCGTCAGCAGACATAGTTTTAACATAGGACCCTATGGGAAAATTGTTTAAAAGTCTTCTCTTCTGAAACCAGTCAGCCAATTTAAAGCAAACATGGCATGGATGGTCCTTGGGTAGTATACTTTCAAAATTGTGTCCGGTGACCACGACCTCCATCCAAGATGGCTGCCATGAGCAGACATAGTTTTAACATAGAACCCTATGGCAGTATGGGATTTGAATAGTAACTTAGATGTATTCAGCATGCAGACATTCTTAAGAGGACTTATTTATGTCAGGTGAGCGATACAGGCTCACCTGAGCTTCTAGTTTCTTTACCGTTTAATGCAACTTTTTTTATATGTATCATTTATGGCATGTCATGTTCCCATAGAGTACAAAGAATTATACTTTAAGTTTTGACTCCTAGTGTGAAGTTTAGCTAAAAACATACCCTTGTGATGGATCAGGCAGTCCCGGTGTAACGGGAGCTTTCACCTTAACGCTACCAGACTTTCACCACTGTTGTAGAGACATTGTGCTATGAGAGAAACCATTTTTTTCTCGGTATTTATGACAAGTTGCTCAATGAGTAGATTCACGGCTTGGAATGCAAACATTGCATGCCCGCTTCTTATCTTTCGATGATTACAAATTATTTTTGATTGGATGTTATTGATTAAATTAAATTTATTTTCTTTTCTTCAAAGAAGTATTAATTATGCAATCAAATAATTATCAAAATTGTAACAAGCTGATAATGTACAACAATGATCCATATTTGTTTGGCGTACTTGTAAATTTACTTAAAATGAACACTTTACCGTAGAATCGTGAGACGCAAAATCTACGAATTTAAAGTGAAAATCCACGAATTTAAATATTTCAAAACCTTTTTTTTATTTTTTGTAATTGGCAATCCACGAATTTAACTATCCCACAAAATGCCTTTTTTCTCAATCCACGAAAATTGGTACCAACGAAATTAAATGAATTCACAGTAACTGAAATATTGTTGAAAGTGGGTTTCAACACCATAACCCTAATCTTAATCCCTACAGTTTCAGCCAATAAAAAAAACCCACCTACATGAATGTGGGGCTGGAAAGAAGTACCAGTACTTTTTGTACAGGAACTTGCAAACATAATTCCTGCAAAGCTTGGTTCCAATGGGACTGGTAGTTTCAGAGTAGACGATCAAAATGTGAAATGTTATTGATGGTGACAGACAATGGATGATGGACACAGAGTGATGGCAATAGGATTGTTATAATTTACCAGAAAAGAAAATTTGTTTCAAAGTATTTCTTTCTTATAAATCATTGATATTCCAAATTAACCACAGTCTTATCAAATATTTTCTGTTGTCTTATTTTTATATTTGTTATGAAGAACTATCCTGACATATTATAAGGTAGTATCTGATCAAATGTAAATACTAATAGGGACCAAGTCTACTTTATACTCACTCCTCCAAGAAACTCTCAACATCTGTGGCAAAAAAATCATCACCTAATTCATCAGAGATTCTTATAAAGTTACCAACCATGTCTCCTCCTTTATATATCAGTAATGCTGGAACACCATTTTTAGCCTGATAATAATAAACAAATAATGTTGCTTATAGAGAGAAAATTCATTGAGACTGTGATTAATTAAAAGAATGATACTATTCAAATTAAAATACTATTTCAAACAGCATAGATCGCATCGGTGGTTAGCATACTCGCCTCGAGTGGGGTAGATCGTTGGTTAAAGCACCTGTCGTGTCAACCCAAAGACTATAAATTAGTATATGCTGCTTTAAGGAGCAAGAAGAAATGCTGGTCTGCTCGGAATCAGAAAATATGTCAAAGTGGAATGATATGCCTACCAGTTGACTGTTATTTCAGTGAGCTAGCACTATAATAAAGATCCAAGTCAGCATGTCCCTATTATACACAAGAATTCAGAAAGCAGATATTCTTCTGCTACAAAGTCAAAGATTGGTGTCTATCATACACCAGATATTCTTCTGCTACAAAGTCAAAGATTGGTGTTTATCATACACCAGATATTCTTCTGGCTCTGCTACAAAGTCAAAGATTGGTGTCTATCATACACCAGATATTTTTCTGGCTCTGCTACAAAGTCTAAGATTGGTGTCTATCATACACCAGATATTCTTCTGCTACAAAGTCAAAGATTGGTGTCTATCATACACCAGATATCTACAGTAAAGTGAACTTAAATTCTAATGTAGTTGTTTAATATTCCTGGTTTTTGATTGGACAATGCTGTAATTTTCACGGTATCAATTCCACGGTTGAATTATCACGAGATATTTTTAGAATTTTAGCTGATTACCGCTTACATCATCTTGTCAATAATGTGGCAATACACACCTATACACATGATTACATTAGAATGGAGATAACTGTATTGTAATTGAAAATTTCATGGTCACAAATATCCGTTTACTGGCTCCGCTAACATATTGCCAGTAAACTCAATTTACCACCATCAAATCTCCAATTGATGCCGTGAAATTTTCAAATACAATACAATCTCCTAATTCTTCAGCAATACTTACAAATTTCATGCTAAGTTTTGTTTCAGTTGCTTTGATTTTACAGAATTTCACTGTAGGATATTCTTCTGCTAAACTCATCAAACACCCATTCATAGTTTTACATGCTTCATTCCTCTGAAAAATGTCACAAAAATATATTATTAGTAAATTTGTGGAGCATATAATATAAAAGTTATCCAATCTTTATCAGGAATGACGCGACACGTACAGTGAAACCTGTCTACACAGAACCCTGACTAAATCATAATTCTGTATTATCCCAACTTTATGTTAAGTCCCAATGTTGAAAATATCTGTTTTTTTAACCTGCATAAACCAAACACCTGTCTATTGCAAACACAAAAGTTCCAAGGAGGTTCATTATAGACAAATTTCACTGTAATGCTATTTAATACAATAATCTATTCACTTCTTTCTAATTTAGATATGATAACATATAATGTAAGTAGATGGCTTCTATGAAATTCTATTAAAGTGAATTATCTGACATATTCTTGCAGATTCATAGCCTAACCTGACAGGGGATATTACTGTCAATTCAAACTGGCACACAATGTTTGCTGTTGTGATTTTTCTATCTTTAAAGTGTTGTGCTGCTAAAACTTATACAAGTCTGAATAATTCACCTGGTAGTGGCTGTATTTTCTTGGGGTTAGGTAGATTGGGATGATAGGTTCAATTCATATTCTTTAAAATTCTTAAAAATTAGATATTGGGCCTGATATTTTTTCTGACAGTTGTGTCAATTTATATTAGGCACTAAAGGAACCATTGAAAAGTAACAGGTGATATTGGATCAAAAAAATGTAAGAAACACAATAATTATTCTTATTTAGTAATTTGAACCAATAAAAGATTAAACTTTACATTTTATAACATGAATTGATTAAGAAATAATTGGTTTGATTTGTTTGTTCTATTCATGTCATAAATTGATAGCCTCCATAGCGGGTTATGGTGTTTAATGCCACATTCAAAAAATATTTCAGTTATATCATGGTGGGCCTCCACAGTGAGAAATCACTTTATAAAATCATGTATCTGCAGATTCAAGTCACTTACGATCCAAACTCTGATCATGTTTGAAACTACAGATATAATAACCATGATTTTATAAACAGATACAATGTTATGAAAACAGTATGCTAATTAATATTGAATGCTTCTGAATAAGGCAAACATAATTTAAAATGCTTTAATTAATCATTCACAATCAGTACTTTAATTACTTCAATCTAAGTATACTTAAAACTTTAAACATTGACTAAGTTAAAAACAATTATATTCTACAAGGTCAATGAATCACTGATATTTTAAGTAATAAGTAGGTAGTAGGTAGTATATTTGCAATCTACACCAACATGGTTGAAAGAAAGAATTATACCAAACATCGATCTATTAAAGCAATCTTATTAAGGTTTGTCTTAACAATTAATAAAACTAACAATGGACCGTACTTGGAATGCATCATGCATTCCAAGTACGGTCCATGCCCAAAATGTCTACCTGTTTTTTTTCCCCAAAATGTCTACTGCAGAATATTAGGTTTTTCCCAAAATGTCTAAAAAGATTTTATATTTTTTTATATGTTACAATAATTATTTTATCATACATATTTAATTTTCAGGACATTTTTCATTAAAAAAATTATAAAATTTCCATATAAAATTAGACGTTTATACAATAAATTAAAGCCTTACAACTATTTGACAACTGAAATGTTTACACAACATTTAGACATTCAGGTCGACATTTATAATTAATCAAGCCTCATTAAAGATAACTTTATTTTTTATTTGTAAAAGTGAATAAAGATCAAAGGATAGCATAATCATGATAAATGTATATACAATACCATTTTGATTGCTGCTTTTAAAACATTAGTTTAATAATAAAATCATGTTAAATATTGAGATACTAACATCTTCATAAACATGTACTACAATGACAACTTGTATTTTCTCTTTGTCTATCTCATCAACAAAATCACTGGAATTCAGAGACACAACTTTACCAAACTTTGGTCTGAAATAACAAAACACAAAGCATATATCCTTTCTTTTTTTTCTCATTTTTCAAAGATGGTCGAACTTTGACAAGCTGCTTCTTTCTGGGAAATCTACTAAATGCCCATGTCAAGTCTGATGCTTCACAACAAAATATTTAAAAATAGACCCCACTTTTTAAATGGAGAATTGGGAACAGGACAAAAAGACCCCCAATATTGAAATAATCATACAATCTTATTACATTTGTTTTATATTGAGGGTGATATTAAAAGACATCTTAAAGAATTAATACAAAATATAAAATACTGGTACTTTAAAAACATATTTTTCCACATTTTGTTCATTGCTATGTTCATTTATAAAGTGTAAATTAAATAAAAACCACTGCTTAATTCCTTAAACTGAAATTAATCAGGTAAAGTTAATCAGGAATTGTTTTTATTGATAAACCATAATTACCTTTTCAACCTTTGAAGTTCTTAAAAGTAATGAGTGAGTTATTTGCTCACTTTGTTTATTTATATACTACTATGATTATTTTAAGATAAAAACAACTTTATTTTTGTTTTTACTTTCTTTGATGAGGGTTATTATATTTCTTAAACAAATACTTCAATTGTTTATGATATCTTCATGTTCCAAAAATAGATGTATTAAAATACAGAGGTTAAAAAAAGTCTTGATTCATGTTATAAAATATAAATAAAATTTTATATATCCAAACAGTTAAACAAAGACACAGAAAAAAAATATATATGAAACAAAAAAACATTAACTTATACTTATTCTTTTTATTATTGGGGGGCTTTTTGTCAGGGGGCTTTTGTCCGGGGGTTTATGTCCGGATTTTTTTTGTCCTAGACCCGGAGAATCATATTACAGTGAAGTGAGAAGAATATACAGAAGTAGAAAATCATCACAAATCTGACAACTTTTAACTAAAATTAGACTAAATTCAAGTGACCATAGCTTAGAAAATGACATTACAAATATATACCAAGAGAACAGAGTTAAATGTAAGGTTATCAAAATTGTATTTAATTTTCTCTTTTTTCACATTACTGGTACATGTAATAACAATGTTAGAACTTTTTACTTTGATGAAATAAATCAAATTTCAACATCCTCCACACAATTATCTCCCCTTGAAATACCCCCAACTTCACTTTTACACAGTTCAGTAGCCTTTATCCAACAATCATTAGAATTGTGAAAGTGAGGTTTATATGTACTGGCTAATTGGATTTAAAATAATTTTGTCAAAATTATACTAACTTGACTTTATATTAATTTGTTTGTTTTATATGTTTTGTGTGGGTTTGAGCCCCGGTCGAGTCAAACCAAAGACTATGAAATTGGTATTTGCTGCATCTCTACTAAGCATGCAGCATGACGAAGAAAGAGCATTAGGCTCGGAATCAGATAAATGTGTTGACGTGAAAAGTGACATATGTTGTTTCAGTGAACTAGCATTATAAAAATCAAGAGTGATGGTCTAGCTAGTACAAAGCAGATTGCAATCTCATTGAACACAACTTCTTCTTGCCACAATATAGCTGAAAAATTCCTCATTCACTTACTTACTAACTTCATATGCTTGCTGTTTGCATTTGCTAAATTCATGTATGGGTAATAATGGGTAGTTTGTAATGAATAAAGAATACTATACCAACATCCTTATTACGAAATATATAATACATACATTACAACAAAATGGTACAGAAATGTCTTACTATAGCCATTTATTAGATGGAAATAATCAGGAGTAGCTTGGGACATATCATACTATTCGGGAATGTCATCTTAATACACCAAACAAGCTGAAGAAGGGAGACTTTTTGCCCTGGTTTCAATAACATTGCCCTATTTCCATCTCTAAGGAGAAGTTTTATTCACAATGTCAGTTTTTGGAAGTCATTATTTTTTTCACCAATAACCATACATTTTCTTCCATATTCACAGATAAGGAACTCCCATGTTCCCCAAATTTGACTTATACAGGGTTTGATTACAATATTTTATTCTAAAATTGTTGATTGCATCTTATTTAAGATCATTGTTTGTTTTGTGGAAGATAGGGGTACATGTGGTAGCAGGGAAAGAAACATTAAAATATCTAAGAAGTCTCCCAGATTTTCTCTCACTTCACCCTTAAAGGGAATGTTGGGGAATTTCTCTTAATTGCACCAAAACATCTATTTGAGTTTATAAAACAAGATTATTTGTAAACAACTGATAAATTACACACTGTTTATGTTATTTTAATGATTTTATCATCAGATTATCAAGCTACTGGAGACTGTAATATTTAACAGATGGCACTTTTTTGTGAGGTAGATTAGGCACTTCCCTTATCTTGTAACATTCTCAAAATATTTACTGTTTATTTCTGTAGATTGCACATAATAAGAATTGTATTTGATTGATTTTACATATAACTGTCACCTGTGTGAGAAATACATTTTAAATTATTGTTCTACAATTGTCAGTCAGAATCTGAACAAGAACTTGAATCAACGTCATGAAATCCTTCATATATTCCATCAGGATCTGGAAATGTTTTCCTTATTTAAGATACTACACAGGATGGTAGAACTACTCTTTTCTTTTTGCCTAATGGTTGATCTCTTCTCACCCAACATAGAAACTGTCTGTATGCCATTAATATGTATTGTCTGAAATTAAGATATAACTGCATTAATATTATTTCTATGTGTTTTTCTTTCAATCTACTTTACATTTAGATGTATGACTGTTAAAGAGAAAATCAATCAATGAAATTTGATCTGTAAATAACTTAGATAACTACATGCATAAAGTACAGTTTCACGAACAATTAATTATTTAAATAAGTGTTCAGAGAGTTAATTGTTTTATCAACAGATTATATGTATCACCATCAGGAATTTACACATAAATTTATAAGATTGGCATGTTTGCACTTAAGTGGAAGATATTATATGTTATTCAGCTATCAGACAGGGTATATAATGTGACATTCCCGGCTTAGGATCTATATTCCCTGAGGCGCAGCCGAAGGGAATATAAATCATAAGCCGGGAATGTCACATTATATACCCTGTCTGATAGCTGAATAACAGATATATTACGGATTTAACCTAATTTTTTTTTTTAAATACAACATCCAACTGTATTAAATAAATTTGCCTCTTTTTTTTTTTTCATTTTTCGTATCTCTAGATGTCCGTACCTTTGACGTCATTCTTCAATGACGTCAAAATATGTGTCACGTCATATTTCATGTATAAGGGTGTCTCATGAAGGAAAATACTGTACTAAATTTCTAAATCAATACAGTTTCATATGTAGTAAATTTTATAAACTTTATAAATATAACATTAATATATCACATAACAAAACAACGGGTTTGCGAAACAGTTTCAATAGTTTAAATGTTAACTACATGTAAATAAAACCTTGGTGTGGCCCCATGATGTCGAAAGTTTTCAAGGCTCAACGTTTTGTTTATTTGTTATGGTACAGCCGTGGAACATAGGAGTTTGCTGAATCGATCAGGTATTTGTGACGGAATTAACTGTTGTAATATTTTTTTTGTTCATGCAGCCGTTTTGAGTATAAAAACAGCATTTAATTTGGTGAAAATACATTTATTATCCCGTATTATACCATTGATTCATTGAAGCCTAATGTTTTGTCGTCCATGTTTTAATCGTTTTTGGGGACTGAAATATATACCCCGTCTGTTTTCCGAATATATGCTGTTATTCAGGGTTGAAAAACCAATGAAAATATGTGTAACAAACTAAATCCGTAATATAAAATGATAATTACACACTGATTGTTTTTGTGTAGTCATAACATGATATTTTTCTTACCTTGGATTAAGAGTTTCAGGTGCTCTCCCTGTAAATCACTTGTATCTCAAAAAACATATGTATGCCGTTTCCAATACTGTACGATTCAAGCAAACTGTTTCAAAGTTTTGATGTAAAGTAATGCATATACAATCATCTCCAATATATTGGTCCACAACATGCTGAAAATCCTTACAACATTTACATTCATCTTGTGTTGGTAATACAAAATGTATGACACAGTTCTGACAGGTACAAAACTCCATGGTTAATTCATCAGATCTTTGGTCATTGATCCCATCTTGTAATTGTTCTTGATTCATTTCTAAAAGTTCAGTTTCTGAATATTCTGGTTCCCACTGATATCCTAAGATTTTACTATTTGTATTAAAATAAAATTCCTCCTCGCTTTCTGATGATGACATGTTGATAATTTCAGTTTATTCAATGTTTTGTAATTTAATAAATGTTTACAAATACAAACTGTCTAATTGACATCATCACCGGAAGCTGAAGATGCTGATATCAGCAAAGGGAGGTTATAAATCTTATCAATATGGCGACTCCCACAGACAGATAATTGTATTGTTAAAATCTACCATATCTTTTTAATTAAGATAGCATACCTGTTAACCCTCCCCCTTTTCGCGGGAGTCTCCCGCGTAAGAGCCTTATCTCCCGCATGGACTGGGTCTCATGCGCGGGAGATATTAATCTCCCGCACACACCTTTTCCTCCCGCACGATATCCCCCCAACAAAAAATCAAGTACAATAAAATCTTGACCTACATTTTACGATCAATATTTCTGGAAATTCCCCATTTGGAACTCCCGCGCTGATGAAAAACGCCGAGATATACGAATGGTAAAGGCGTTTAAATGATATCCGGTTATTGATCTGTTTGACACCTTTACAGGTAAATTGGGTCATGGAGATTAATTAAGGTGTTGATGATTATACAACAATTATCCACTGATTGACAGTTAATTGGGGATAAGGAAGTGGGTTTGTGGCATACGCTTAGATGATTAGAAGTGTGATAGCGGCAATTAAAAATAGTTATAAACCATTGTGCAAACAGGAGTCGGACAACCTTTGATGCAGAGGAAAACTTCTTATTTCGATCAAACGTGCAATGAATTCATCTCGGATTGAGTTGTTATGGCTTGTTTGGGACCAAAGCCGATCAAAGTATTATTTAACGACTAAGTTCCAGGATGGAATTGATAAACCACAAAAATGCCAAAACGTATGCTATCACCCAACGCACCAGCAGCAAAGTGACTTTTTAATTTTAGTGCTCTATGACTTTATTGTTCAGAGCATTCTGTCTTCATTGTTATTGCTTTATTATAACCTTATGATTATGAATGATTATGAATAAATTATAAATACAGTTTTTATCCTTCATTCATCATATGAAACACTACTAATAAGACAGAAATGTAAACAATATATATTGAAATGAGATGCAGTTGGTTCAATACTGAAACAAACAAAAAGAAAACATCAATTAACAATAAAAACATGCATCAAATACGTCGATAAAAAATCTCCAGTTATGAGACCAAATCTCCAGCCAAACATTTACAAATCTCCAGTTGTAGCATAGCAACTCTATCACATGTATGCAACTACAAGGTACAATTTTGTGTGTTTAAAGGCGACGCACAAAATCTCCCCCTTAGAAGAGTTGGTAGGGGGGAGATCTCCCCCCTAGCAGTTCCCAGAGGTTAACAGGTATGAGATAGATAATACTGAAATATTACACACACTTATTTATTATGACATTTAGAATAAAACTAAGAGTAAAAATGTGTTTCCCTAACAATCCCTTTAAGTCAACTGAAAGAAAAGTCATGCCGCCCTATTTTACCAATTGTGGTGAGCCATGTGCTTGTCAAACTTTTCTTCAATAAATATGAAATTTATGAGATATTTAAAGACTGAAGTTATCATATTTACACATTTTGTAAAGCTTTTCTCATTTCTTCTATTCTTTTTTCTCTGTAGTGTTTCATAAATTCTTCTTCTATTTCATCCATCTCTCTTTCTATCTGTTCCATAAATTGGTCATCTTTCTGTTTTTCTCTCTCATCATCTAACTAGACAAAACAAAACATTACTTACTTAACAAATCTATTGTTGTAGGACAAAACTAGATATTGTGAATATAACTGATATATATAGGTTGATCCCATGGCCAGCACCACATGTTTAAACTACATAAACTTGTTCTTGTCATGAATACTATATATTTTAAATACTGATCATTTCATATTTTAACCTCAATCAATCAATCAAATTTTGTTTTATTTTAGGTTCCATCAAGTTTCATTTATATTTTCTTGGAAAAAGCTTTCTATAAATGTACTATATTAAACTACAGTCGAACTTCGCTAGCTCGAACTTGTATGGCTCGAATACAATGGATCGCTCAAAATGTATTTGCCGTTAATTCTTTGTGAAATAAACCCTGATTTATAAATAAATATCAATAGACCAATTCATTTAAAAAAGTCTGGTTTTCAAATAAACATGTCATAAATTACACTGTAAAAAGCTAGGAAGAATGTTGTAGAATTATTGGAGTACTACAGAAATGTATTTAGTTTGTTTTAGCTAAGTATAATGATTACCAATTAAAGAAAAAAGACTCTGTAAGCTTACATGTGACCGACAAGTTATAGACAGTTTCTTAAATAAGGCTTGTTTCTCCCTTTCTTGCTCTTCTTTTTTTTCTGATTCAAGTCTTTTAAATTCTCTCCAATCATTGATCACACCTTTAGGGCCAGTCTGAAAATAAGTAAGTTTATTCTCTTGATAGTGTGCAGCCTAATATAACAGTATTTATAACAATATTGGAACAAAATAGGTAAAATAGTTGTCAAAGCAGTACCAAATTCGGTGAAGTAAATGTCCAAAACACTTATACGTCACACATTGATAAAAAAATATTTTTGACAATTTTGTTGACTTCCTTATCTTTATACATTTTCACTATATGAAAATGCATCGTTTATTATCGTCTCTGCAGAGACGGAATATATTTCGACAAGATCTTGGTATCGGAATATAAACTTTTTAAGAGATCGAGTAAGGCGAATCTTTTTATAGCCCTGGTCCAGTAGCCTGTTTCTCAGATGAAGATGACGTTTCAGGAAATCAGAATAATTGCTACTGGCCCTTGCATAACAAATCAATTGCGAGATGTAAACACCATATACAGGAGAAGCTGGTATATTGCTGCACATATTTGGAAAATTTATGATTTTAAAATTGAAGTTGTTCCATTTATCATAAATTTTAGTACTGAGTTGACCACTGTCGTCAAATTCGAGGTATAAGTCCAAAAATGATGTGGACGAAGCTGTATCTGTGGTCTCTTTAACTTCCAGCTCTGGAGGATATAGTAGGGTATAGTGTAATACAAATTAAACTACATGTACCCTTACCCTTTACCCTCAGTTTTACTGCAATTAATTTTAATTTGAAAACCATAACATATAACCCACTGGTTGAAATTCGTTGAAATATAAAAATTGTGCATACCTTCAGGATCCAAACAGAAAACTTTCAGAAATTTTTCCTCTTTCACATAAAAAAAATACTCATTCGCTTAACAGACTCATAAATAACTAATAAAGGTGAGCATTTTGCAAAAAAAAATGGATGAAAAATAAGAATGTTCAAATAATAGGAATTTTCCTAAGAAATACCTTAAATAAAATATCTCTTTAAATTATAATTTGATGAAAAATAAAACTCTCAACATACAAACAAAATAAAACATTCTTTTAGGTACCTTGGGGCTTCTAGTTTAGAAACTGCAACAGGTAGGGCTACAATGTCAATCCCAACCATTATTCTGTTCCAAGGATTAATATGTTAAGAATTCAGAAGGATCGGTCAACTAGAACACAATTTACTGCACAGAAACCATTGTGTCCACAACAGACACATAAATAATACAACTTTTGTGTCAGTTGTTATGATTTTCCCACATTCATTATATTAAATATAACCTGTATAAATAGTTGTTGAGTTATTTGTCTTTGTAAGTGTAGAAATAGACAAGTTTGGCTTTTCCTAAAAATTGTTGCAACCTTTTTAAAATCGAAAAATGTATGCCCTCAAAAAATTGCAACAATAAGAAGTTATATAAGGTGGGGACACCATATAAAACTTTTTATTGGTGCAATTTTTCCCTATAGTTTTCATTTAATCTTTCTTTCCTTGTTACAAGCTTAAAGTATAACAGAACAAACATTTGTAGAATATCCACTGTATTCTTTGATCTCAGGCTCGGGTACAAATGTTGGTTGTGAGGGTGCTGAGGACCTAGGACCATCATCTTCTTCATCTTCTCTTTCACCTTCATCACTGCTACAATAGTTATCTACCTTTTCTCCCAAGAGTTTGTCATCTAAACTGAGTGACATTTTAGCAAATTATCTTTATCTAAAAGCTCCAACTGAAAGATGAAAAAAACAACATTATATACATGACATATTCTACATATTTGAAAACATGCAATTAATCTGCTTTAAAAAAATGCATAGTTGCTAGGTACTTTTCAGAAAAAAGGTTTGAGAGCCTTCCATGATTTTTATTTGTTATTTTTAAATGAAATATATGGGGGGGAAATTCACTATTGCACATAGACATGTATTCATTGGTCTGGTCCAATTTTTAGTCCTCTCATTCACTTGTCACACGACCCAAGCTTTAATTAAGTGTCCATTGTTCTTGATTACCTTTGATCTCATTTATCCAAGTTTTATTTTTAATATCTATTTTTTATATAGTTGGATTAAATGGGAATGGACCAATAGGACAGTGAAACTAAAATAGAGTAAAGAGTTATGCTGAGGGCAGCATGATACAACCATAGCATGTTCACAACAGAAAGTTGAACAAGTGTATATTAAAAGCAAATGTGAACACAGTAAATTACTGGACTCAATAATGTGTTGACATGGTCAAGACTCACAACACTTGCAAAAAACAGGGAGACTAAAAGAAATCATACACACCATAAAGGAAAATAATTACAAAGTTTGCACATGGTTTCTTTTTTAAACATTAATATTATGAAATTAAAATATATACTTTTATGCTGAATAAAATTAAAGCAACATAAAAATGTACAATAGCATTTTCTATTTACTTCTATTTGAATTTATTTGGTGTAGACTTAACAATCATGACCAATTAGACATGAAGCCTTCATCAGCAACATGACAAAAGTGGTTTGTACATACATGTGATATCTAATGGCATTAGACATGAAGCCTTCATCAGCAACATGACAAAAGTGGTTTGTACATACATGTGATATCTAATGGCATTAGACAAAAACACTCCCTAGTTTCCAGGCATCTAACAGAATTAGAAAAGAATCTCACAGAAAGATAATAATGATGAACACATATTTAACCTTATTTTCCTTTAAAAACCTCTTGTACATGGATGGCAGGTGATACATGTAATTATAAGCCGATCATGACTTCTGTTGTAATGTGTTAACTGTTTGCATCAAAACATCTTCAGACATTTGATTGTATTGAAAACATTGACTTTGTTTATTCCATAACTATAGACTTTTATTATTGATCAAAAAAGGTTTGTTCCCACTATGCCTACTGAACTAAAATAACAACTAGTGGTATATTTTGTTATTTTAACAATTTAATTGGGGTCCCTGAAAGGTACCGGTAATTCAAAAAATTGATGAATAAATCAAATACATGTACCGGGTATATAAATCTTATTTATTAAGAAATATATGTATATATATGTATATAGATTAAAAAACAATAAAATAAAAGAGGAGTACTGAAATGTGTTCTACTAATTTCAAAAAGTCAAAAATAGAAAATTTGCATTAAACAACAAAGTAAACACAGGAGTTAATTCCCCTTTGTATGGTACTAATAAACTGTAAAAGACTGCAGTCAAAACATAATTAATGTTATTTTTTATATTTACCCTAAATAGCTAGTTGAAAATATATTCAATATCACTGGACCTGGATTTTTTAGTTATGTACAATTGATAGAAGAATGTGCATAGGCCTACTTTACAACGGCAATAAATTGTGTACCTTGCATTAAATTGGGCAATGTCACTTGAATGTGTATTTGAGAATATTCTGAAAATCTGACATAGGAACATATTTTTGTGGCCAAGTTGCTACAGCATTCATACTGATTGCTACAACATAGACTGAAATTTGACATCTTGAGTCACATGTTAAAGCATCTCATTGTCTAGAACTGAATGAATTAAATAAAGAATGTTATAAATTTAGTAATGGTAACCAAGTTACCTTATTATATATGTGTGTGTTCTTCTTTCAATCTATCACCATGCTTAACAACAACCATAAAACAGAAACAAAATAATATGGCTCATGTAGGCCTTAGTTGCCGAACCCTATGTCTAGACAAAAAAAAATTGATAGTCCGGTATTCTCTTTAGCATATTTATTCAAAGAATATAAAGCTACATGTTGTGGTAAATAAGCCATTTAAATATGGAGGACATTAGTGTAAAGATAGGAAAATTTCATTTTATCCGGGTTTGATGATGATTCATTTCAATTTTTGACATCACAGCAAAATAGAATGTTTCACAACACACAAAACATGTACCTTTTTTTGTATATTTGCATTATGTAATTTATTAATGTATACCTGAATATTTTTTTTGGGTTATTGCATGCAGAGGTGTTCAAACTAAACAAAATCGGCTTAAAATATTGCCAATTTAGAGAAAATCAAGAGACATACCATGATTGTGGCATCATTGGTATGTTTTCCATGCAAACAAGATCATACATTTTGCAATAACATATATATTGGTCATTAAATTAAAGCAAAACAATCACAAGAAAATAGAGCTTATTTTTTTTTACCAAATTAAGGGGCCAAAATCGACCCCTATTGAAATAGAAATAGAAATTAATTGGCATGGCTTCCAACATTTATTTCAGACACCAGAAATATTTAAACAGACAATACATTTGATTGATTGAATGATTGCTTTATATTTCAAATCATAGATACCACAGATTGACCAAACAAATATATACAATTGAAAAGATGACCCTGCATTGCACTTATAAAATTTTCCCTATAAATGTCAAAATTCCCCTAAAAATTTGAAAAAATCTCACAAATTGTTAAACTGAAAGTATCACATGTATGCTTGTGTGTATGTATTATTTAGGTAATGCCCCCACAATTTTACCGAAACACCCCACTTTTTTCCAAAACAAATATCATTTGATGAAAACGTCACCATATATAGTATTATTTTTTTTTGTAATTCAAAAGTTTTCAAATTATTGAATGTCTTCCTGCAATTCGTTTTTGTTGGAATATTTTTTTGCACTCAACTTCTGAAGTCGTGAACAAAACATTGTCATTTAAATATATTTCATTTTTGTTTTATCAATTCATTTATTTAAGTTATGAATTGTAAACCTTTTAATTAATGATGATTACATTTAATTACTGTAAGTTTATGTGTTTCATTATTTCAATTATATGTCTTTATCTGTGACTATATGGCTGGAGATATAGATCATCCCGATTTGTAATGAACGACTACAAACTAGTGTGTAACAACTATGTTGAATAAACTACAGACTAGTACAGTGGCAACCATTAGCCGAGAGAAGTACAAGATGTAAAGCTGTAATGATGTACAGAATAGTAAATGGCCTCATAGCAATACCACGGCTAGAGCTGCATACTACATCATCGGTAGCTAGAGGTCACATAGCCTGATTCCTTGTCCCATACGCCAGAACTTCAGTCTACAGGCATTCCTTCTTCCCAGACAGTATAAGGATATGAAACAGCCTTCCACAACCATTGCCATTGGTGGATAGTAAGTACCTCTCTGGATGCTTTCAAGCATGAGGTACTATACCATAATCGCACGATCAGACTGTTTTTTACATGCACCTATAAATATTTTTTTAAACCAGAATGGGCAATAGTGCGATAATACTCAATTAGCCTTAAGAATTAAATGCCAGCAATAACAAAAACATACAAACAGACTTGATTATTATGGATATTGTCAAAGCATTCGATAAAGTTTCCCACCGTAGATTATTATACAAACTGGAATATTACGGAATACAAACCCATACTCTAAACTGGATTCAGGCATTTTTAACAGATAGAACACAAACAATAGTAATCGATGGAATAACATCTAACACAGTGCCAGTAACATCAGGCGTTCCACAGGGTACAGTACTCGGTCCAATTCTTTTTCTAATTTACATCAATGACTTTCCGGAATATCTTACACACAGCAAACTAAGACTCTTTGCAGATGACAGTATCATTTATAAAGAAATAACATGTCAGGACGACTGCAAGAAACTACAATCTGACCTTGATGCAGCTGCAAGGTGGGAAGCCGATTGGCTTTCCACCCAGATAAATGTACAGTACTCACCATCACTCAAAAGAAAACACCCTTCAAACATGACTATATACTTCACAATCACATTCTCGAACCAGTAACTTCAGCAAAATACCTTGGAGTTACACTACAATCGAACCTTAAATGGAACACCCACATCGACAATATCACTTCAAATGGAAATAAATCTCTCGGATACTTAAAAAGAAATTTACAAATATCAAACCCTGAAGTAAAATCTCGGGCATACCAAGCACTAGTGAGGCCAAAACTTGAATACAGCTGTAGTATCTGGGACCCTTATACACATGACAACATAAACAAACTAGAAATGGTTCAAAGACGAGCTGCTCACTATGTTCAAAACAATTACCATAATACTAGCAGTGTCACTTCAATGATTGACACTCTAGGTTGGCCAACTTTAGCTGAGCGCCGTCTTAAAACCAGATTGATCATGTTGTATAAAATAACACACGCTTTAATTGCTATCCCAAACAACATACTCATCCCAACTGACAGCAGAACTAGCAGTGCCTGAAATGAGCCATTGGCTGGCCCGAAATTTTTTTTTTGGGCCAGTCAAATATTAGAGTCACTGGCCCAAATAGCATAATGGTGGCCCATAAATTTTGTGACATTTCTTTATGAAAAAAAGACATCAGATATCAATATATAAACAGTTTTCAGGTTAATTGTTTTTATCAATAACATTAAAATTCATTCTTTCACTAGTCTCACGGGGGTTGGGTCTCTTCAAGGTAATTTTGGTACAGTAACGGGTGTGCAGCTGAAATTGCGAAAACACCCCAATGCATATATTGCTATCAAATGAAACCTGAATTTACTTGTTATAAGCTTTTCGACAACCTTGACGCCATTGGCTAGGGTGGTCTCAAGAAACGATGCTAGTCCGTCGGATGGGGACAATAAAAGGCTGGTTTGTGTAAGGGGAGATCAAAGCCATGATCACATTAAAGACATCCGGAAAAGAGTAGACTAATGCCACTACAAGGACCGCTCTTGCACTCCCCAAAGGGAAGAGTGACATCACTTGTTTCAATCCACTATGAAGAAGTGATTTTAAAGTAAAATAACCTCTCAGTTCGGGGTAATATCAGTTGGTTATTCATTCCACACAAGTATCTCACTTTGTTGAAATAACAAACGGTGCTGCCATTTTCTGTTATATAAACAACTGTTGACTTTTCCTGTTATTTTTTAATTTGTAAACAAAAGTTCTGGTTCCAAAAAAGAAAATACTCCCAATGCATTGTCATTAAAATGTAGCCGTGTACGTATAGAGATGAACTATGAAAAGTTTAAAAGAAGTGACAGGCCAGATCGTTTCCGTAGTTTGACATTACTGTCAACGATTTTCTCTCCATTGTCGGGGAAAAGTTTTTCAATGATTACCTAAGGATTGACACGAAAAGGTTTACGATTTCTGTAAAATGAAATTCGTACATGTACATTTTGCAGCAGATTGAATGAATAAATTTCCGAACCGTGGAAGATACCAGATCGCAAACATTACAAGTTGACAGAATTCTCTTTATTGTTCACAACTTTCCACTTCGTCCGTGAAAGTTAACAATTTTAATAATTAAATCATAAAAAAACAAAAAAACACGTTTCTTTTCTAATATTTAGTGAATACTTGTGTATTACATGAAAACATGTAGGAAACGTGTATTGATTGGCTCGATAAAAATAAATAATTGGGGAGAACAGTAAATTACATTAGCTGTGTATTCATTGGCTACAAAAATGTATTTGGACCAATCGCTGTGCTCGTAACAAACCGTTTTCGACTAGAACAGAAGAGTTATCTACCGTTGAAGTTCCAGTTTATGTCCGGTTTCGGTAGAACAACAATTTTTAATGGTCTTTTAGGCAATCGCCTAGACGTTTTTTGTTGGGCCAGTGACTACCTAATTTGGAGCAGCTTTTGGTCACCCAAATAAGATATTAGTGGCATTTGGCGACTGGGCGACCGTCCATTTCAGGCACTGACTAGAAAATCACACAATCAGACATTTAGGCATATAACAACACAAAAAGATACATACAAATGGTCATTTTTTTCCACACACTATAGTACAATGGAACATCTTACCACAGACAATTATCTTAAGTCCATCTATAGACTCTTTCAGACAACAGCTAACACCCGCTGTTCTCTTAAACAATTAAATTTCAAATACAACTGTACGTAGTTTTAAATTTTTTGTTTTATTCACACTACTTATTTCACTTTATGAAATTTATGTAAATACCCATGCATGCAACAGTACGTAATCTTCAACGTCTTGAAGGAGTACTGTATACCTAAAGAAGAAGAAGAAAGAAGGGGACTGCACTGTTGCTGTATCTGGTATTGGAAAACGAAGAACATTTCTTCGAAGCCTACTCTACTAGTCTACGTAGTTTTAAATTTTTTGTTTTATTCACACTACTTATTTCACTTTATGAAATTTATGTAAATATTTTTGTAAATACCCACGCATGCAACAGTACGTAATCTTCAACGTCTTGAAGGAGTACTGTATACCTAAAGAAGAAGAAGAAAGAAGGGGACTGCACTGTTGCTGTATCTGGTATTGGAAAACGAAGAACATTTCTTCGAAGCCTACTCTACTAGTCTCAACGAGATTAATAATGCATGTGTATGGAATCATTTATTTCTTTTAATAGATTCCATATTGACAACTATGACCTGCATTCTACCTTCGCTTGTGTGCTTTCTTTCGATGACAGTGATATAATTTAAATCTCCGACCCCAGCACCTATATCCTACTTTTGTTTATGACAAATGATAAGCCATAGTTTCGAAGGAATTATTATAGAACTATTATTTTAATTTGATTTTACAAATTCATACAGAATTTCGATCAATATTAAATCAATTAAGAATAAATTATATCCATGATATGTTAAGTTAGTTTTTCTCTGGTTATACGAAAATTAATTTGCAAAAATTGAGGGAAAGTTACACTCGTCCCAACTTCGATAACCCGAATAATCCAGTCGTTATATTACTCTCCCGCTAGTCGCAATCGTAACTACTCGGCCATTCTCGCTACCCTGCAAATAACTGTTATTTGCAGGGTAGCGAGAATGACCGAGTAGTTACGATTGCCGCTAGTCGTCAATCGTAACTACTCGGCCATTCTCGCTACCCTGCAAATAACCTCGTATGCATTAGGCGTATAAATCGCACTACTTTTCACATGTCAGTTACATGAAAGTTTGATAAAGTTATATTTTAAACAATTTTCTATATTTCAATTAAAGTTTTAATTAGCTTTGCATGATTAGATTTTACTTAGTATGTCTTCCATATTGGATTTTCGTGGACTATCTTTTTGTGCGGCTTAACTTAACTTAACTTCCGGCAAACAATTTAAGAAGAATTTCTACTATGTACGTACGAGGTTATTTGCAGGGTAAGCGAGAATGGCCGAGTAGTTACGATTGGCTAGTCGCTGCATTAACGCCCAATCGTAACTACTCGGCCATTCTCGCTACCCTGCAAATAACTGTTATTTGCAGGGTAGCGAGAATGGCCGAGTAGTTACGATTGCATTAACGCCTGGATGCATTCATTGAAAAAATCCGTCAAACCGGAAATAGTAAATCGCTATGACTTATGGGTATTACGACATAAAATAGGAGGAGCTAAAGTGTTTGTAAATAATGTCCAATGGAGCGATCAGATGATGTAATGTTGTATGCAATACACATATCCGGATAAATACAACCAAACATGAAATAAAACTTAAATGAATAATTACTATTTTTTAAATATTAAAACATAATGATTTTTATTTCAAAGTTGGAAAGTAAATAAAAGCTTGAATTGAATTCACTCTTATAATGATTTTTTAATTTCATTTAAAATGAAGATTTAAAAAAAATGTATTTTATGATACTGATGGCTGATTAAAATTGTTTGTCATGCATTAGCTGTCAGTTGTAATTATACAGGATGTAACCAATATACAGGAAGAGCTCCTACTGTGAAGCCATCTATTTTGAGATGCCATTCAATGAAAATAACAACCTGACCATATTGTTACATAATAAGAATAAGAATTAGTTAAGAAATTAAAATTGATAGAAGGCAAGGATTTATATAATTAATACATATAAGTCACATATTTCATTTATTTAGGCTAACTTGGGTCAGTTATCAATTAAAGACAAAAATGGGTTTAAAAAAATCAGTCTAATAAGTATTTACCTAAATAACGATATTGTGATGGGTATTTCTTTATAAATTGTATTAAAAATCATTTTAATTTATGAAATAATCAACTTTCTGTTTACATATTTATTTTCAATAAAATTTCTTTATTATTTCATCCCATTTTCCTTAATTTAACTTGTGCATATCCATATTTATACAATCTTATGTTAACGGCAAGTTACGTGTATCAACCCTATTATCCACAATAAATTCACTTTTATTGTCCCACATACATTACAAAAATACATGTTAGATGTGTATTGCGACATTTTAGCAAATTTAGATTAAAACATAAAAACTTCAAAAAATGATTACACAGTGTTTTATTTTTTTAAATCTTTAAAGATTTGTGAATCTATGGCAATTTAAATCATAATTATGAGAATAAAGGTGTATTTGTTTTCTAAATATGCAAAGGCACATGCACAATCATTCTCGTGTTTATTTTGTCAATATTTACAAACGGAAGTAAAGGGATTCACTAATGCGCATACGCGCTAATATCTGACATTTGATTGGACGGCTGTACCAGCCAGCAGCCTGACGGATTTTTCCCACTAAGAGGTTCAAGCCCTCGTCCAGCGAAAGTGCCGATAGAGGGCGCAGTATTATTCAAGTTAGTCGTTATATTACTCTCCCGCTAGTCGCTGCATTAACGCCTGGATGCATTCATTGAAAAAATCCGTCAAACCGGAAATAGTATATCGCTATGACTTATGGGTATTACGACATAAAATAGGAGGAGCTAAACTGTTTGTAAATAATGTCCAATGGAGCGATCAGATGATGTAATGTTGTATGCAATACACATATCCGGATAAATACAACCACACATGAAATAAAACATAAATGAATAATTACTAAATATTAAAACATCCAGCGAAAGTGCCGATAGAGGGCGCAGTATTATTCAAGTTACAACTTCGACTGATTCCGTATCTTCATTATTGAGGGAGAGAAGCGGACTCACCCGAGGTTTGCCGATTGCGAAAGTTACTCTGAGATACAGTCAAATCGTCCACAAGTTAAAACGTCATCCCTACTCAAAACGTCCCAGTTAAAACGACCAATGTCAAAATGACCTCAAAATGAAAATAGGCAAATCGACCACAGGTACTTGTGGACAGGACACAGCATCCCCCCCTTTTTCCATTTTTTTTTTTTTTTTTTTTTTTTTCATTACCATGGCTTAGAAATATGTAAAACAGCAATAATATGCCGTTTTCTGATTGCATAAGTCGACTGATATGTATATAGAGATGCCGTTTTCTGATTGCATCAGTCGACTGATATGTATATATATAGAGAAGGTATCTCACTTCCACATAAATTTCACGAAAACTATGCTACCTGCTCGGGGAATCCCATGTCTAAATCAATAAAAATGCATCTACCTTTGAGTTGGTGAGCACGCTTCGTCTCCGCTAATATTTCTTTTTTTAAACGGTCGGCATTTTTCACGAAAATTTTCCTCTGAAACGAGAAATCCGACGAACGTTACATCGTATCTACAATTTTGGATTTCTAATCAACGGAAGTCTACTATGGACGATAACTCTAATATGGCGCCAAATCCGGTTCCCTGAAAAAAAATTTCCGAATGTTACTGCAGTCACGATAAGGTAAGAGAATTTCATTTAACAGTCGAATAAAGTTCGGGGAAAACATCAAAAAGTAAACATGCTTGATGAAGATCAGCAAACTGCGTTCGATTTGGCCAAGGATGGCCACAATTTAGTTGTTATTGGTCAAGGCGGTTGTGGGAAAACATTTCTTATCAAACAAATCGTGAATTATTTACGTTCAAAGGGAAAAACTGTTACTATAGCGTGTTCAACTGGCATAGCTTCCACACATTACGGCAAGTTAGGGGGTACCACGTTACATAAGTGGTCCGGAATTGGCGATGACCGATACTTAAATGAAGAGATAGTTCATTTAATAAAAACCGATGAAAGGTTTAATGATGTAAAGAACAATGTGCAGTCCACTAATACTTTGATCATAGACGAGATATCAATGATAAGTTCAAAAGTTTTAGGACAAGTGCAATTTATTTGTCAGAAAGTCAGGAGTTCGTCAGTTTTATTTGGAAATTTGCAAGTAATTTTAGCCGGTGATTTTTTACAGCTGCCTCCAGTGGCAAATGAGCTTGTGGGTGATCGTGGTTTACATTACTTTAATGTACCATGGTTTAACAGATGTTTCCCCCACAAAATTAAATTAAATTTTATACACAGGCAAAGTGACACTACTTTAATTAAATGTATTAATGCTTTGGAAAAAGGAAATGTGTCAGATGAAGATGTGGCATTTATCAATTCCTTGTCAAGGTCTCTTGAAAATGAGGAAAAGTGTGTTCATCTTTTTTCCAGAAATATTGACATGGATATACATAATTACACAAAAATACAAACTGTTGCAGGTGAATTAAAAATATACAAGTCTGTGGATGAAGGTTCAAATTATTATTTAGACAAATATTTGGCACCGAAAAATTTAGGTTTGAAAGTGGGTTACTTCACTGAAAATATTTATTTCAATCATAGCCCTGTTACCATTTACAAGATAACCGGTGAAATATCCCACAATAATATTGTTTGAGGTATTTGAAATAACAAAAAAATCAGGTGGTAAAACTGAGGCCATATTGTTAAAATTAATAATTGCATTGTCACAGGGTTCTTTGTACCAAGAAAGACCATAATATCTCTGTGTAGATTTAGCAGAGTTATCCTTGCAACGACCAGGTTTTATTTTCACACCATGGAATAATTTTGTAATTAAATTTCCAATTGTTCTAGAACTTGGAACTTCAACCAAGACATCAGACTGAAATTTGCTCTTAATTTCTGTCAAATCTATAAAATTTGTTTCACTCGACTCTTCCACATATTGTATTAACCATGATGTCAGTGGGAATTGGTCACTTCGACTTGAAGCCATTTCCAATAATTGCTAGCCCGTTTACACTTTCGGTGATTTTTTTTCAGTTTGTATAAAACCGCGCTAACGTTATTCGACTGTTAAATGAAATTCTCTTACCTTATCGTGACTGCAGTAACATTCGGAACTTTTGTTTCAGGGAACCGGATTTGGCGCCATATTAGAGTTATTGTCCATAGTAGACTTCTGTTGATTAGAAATCCAAAATTGTAGATACGATGTAACGTTCGTCGGATTTCTTGTTTCAGAGGAAAATTTTCGTGAAAAATGCCGACCGTTTAAAAAAAGAAATATTAGCGGAGACGAAGCGTGCTCACCAACTCAAAGGTAGATGCATTTTTATTGATTTAGACATGGGATTCCCCGAGCAGGTAGCATAGTTTTCGTGAAAATTATGTGGAAGTGAGATACCTTCTCTATATATACATATCAGTCGACTGATGTAATCAGAAAACGGCATCTCTATATACATATCAGTCGACTTATGCAATCAGAAAACGGCATATTATTGCTGTTTTACATATTTCTAAGCCATGGAAATGGGGGGGAGAAAACAAAAATGGAAAAAGGGGGGGATGCTGTGTCCTGTCCACAAGTACCTGTGAAATCGACCACATAACTAATATGAAACCGGCACGGCCATGATTGCTTGTGCATCTGAAAATTATCTGGCAATTTCACGCTCATCCAGTGCATCAAAAAGTGTCGAGATTTTTTGGGCCGAGATATATTGGGGACGACTTTTTTTTAGGGCCAAATCTAGTCTCATTCAATCTAGTCTGGTACTCGTGATTTTTTTGCTGAATGAGTCTTAAGGGAGTGTCAACAGTCAGTAACCCGAATAATCCAGTCGTTATATTACGCTCCCGCTGGTCGCTACATCATCCAGCGATAGTGCCGATAGAGGGCGCAGTATTATTCAAGTTACCACTAAGAGCGTTCAAGCCCACTCGTTGCAACTTCGGCTGATTCCGTACTTTCATCAAACCTCGTCCGTATTACGATAGCTCCCATTGGAACTACTTTCGGAAATCTTCAATGAAGGAGATATTAAAATAATTTCACTTTCGAATATTCGTTCAATAATAATATATTTTCATTCGTCGCAATGTCGGCCGATTCTGTACCTTCATCAAAGACCAATATTTTTCAAAGCAAACTCTATACACTCATCTATCGTCGCCATTTTAGAACTTATTCGCGGTGTGCAATGTTTGATTGAAGTGATACGGTCTTCCGGCGAAGAAATGTGACGCGTAGACGCATATCAAATACCGTATTACAGCCGAGGTATTGAGGAAGCGAAGCGAACTCACCCGAGGTTTGCCGATTGCGTTCAAGCCCTCATCCAGCGATAGTGCCGATAGAGGACGCAGTATTATTCAAGTTAAACAGTCAGGGGCGTTGGGCATGCGCCAATACTAACAAGCCTTACAAAGTCGGTGACGGATCTGTATTTATTCCGGATTTCCCCCGCTTCCGTTATGAATGATGATGTGCATGTTTTAATAAAATAAAATGCAGGTGCGGATCCAAAAGTTCTTAAAGGGGGATTTCCAGGAGGTTAAATTGTTTATATTTGTAAAATTTAGTTGGATTAAATTGGCAAAATTTATGATCAAACAATATTATAAATCAATCAGAGTAAAAAAACGTAAACAAGACGTCATTGCATTTGTAAACACGGTGACGCAGTTTATTCATCGTGGCAGTTATGCACATATCGTCACGGTCGTAAGGAAATTTTCGTGAATTTGTTGGTTAGGAAAATAATTTATGACTACATGTATCCCGTAGATCTTGAAAATAATGAGAGATCGTGTGAATATTCATCTATTATAGTAGTTCCAACTTCCAAGGATATTGTGACACAACCTCGCGAATAGTACTGTTTACAAAACATCCTAGACCTGCAAGAATCAATAAAATATATCATCCTAGCGGATATATCGATTAACTTAATCTAAATCTCGTATATTTTGTTGTCTGACTATCCTTTAAAAAAAGGAGGGGTCCTTATAAGAAAGGGAAATCAAAATAAGTCTTTTCTCCCTAAGCGACTGGTATGTATTCGTACAAAAACCAGCTTTGTAATGTTAATGCTTTAAAGTTGGCATTATGTTAGACTTCTGCATGGTTTTATAGTTTATCATATTTATATCACATTAAACATGCAATTTGTAAATTATCATATTATGGAGCATCAAATAAACTTTTTAAAAGGCCCAACTTAAAACTGGTATGCCCCTTTTGTTAGAGAATGTATAAAGTCTGTGTGTGTAAGACACTTTTGATGTACTAACTTAATAATGACTTAGTTCAACTATATATCATTTTGTGATTTTTTTTAGAAGTCAAAATCCTGTAGGAATGCACACCTTTAGTATTTGTACATTAAACACAGTACAAAATATTACAAAAAGGGAGGGACAGACAGGGGTTAAATAGTATGCCCTGATACAGGACTATACATTAACAGTCATGTTCCATTCTTACATGTATGTCAAGCACATTATTATGGTGTGGTTTCTGTTCATGAGGCACTCCATCCTTTCTTGCTTATGCCAATGTCAGGAGACCAATAATAACATACAAGGATTAGTATGGAAAAAGTGCTAAATTCAGGAACAAGTCAGTCTTGGTTGGGAAAAATATGTACGGATGCACATGTACTTTGTAAATGATTCAACGGGTTGTACTAAACTACGAAACGAAATCGAAACGCAACGAACGAAACGAAACGAAATATTACGAAACGCAACGAAATATACTAAAATGAGAAACGAAACGCAATGAAACGAAATATACTAAAATGCGAAACGAAACGAAAATATACTAAAATCCAATAAGAACAACATGAATGGAACGAGAAGTGATGAAAAAGTCTAAGCAGAATTTTATACTGATATGCATGTATAAGATTTATGAACCATTCTTCAAGACAAAAATTTAATGATTTAATGTATAAGATTTATGAACCATTCGTCAAAACAAACAAAATAAAAATTTATCAACGACCATTATGCCAGATAGGATCCTCCTTTCTATAAGGAGCACCCTCAATAAATGAGGTAAGAATGATATCCAGGCAATCCTGTCAGGGTTTCTGTAGTATTTCCAGAGTCGGACCTCAGGGTCTATGCGTCTGGTCTAACAGCTTAAAAGGGGGTGCAGGAAATACTTACATGCCACTCCATGATCATCCCTACAGTGATGTGAACAGTATTTACAGTGTAGTGCAAACGGGGGAAAGAACCACGGACCGGGGGACAAATTCAGCCCCAAACATTAAAAGGCTCTGTAACGGGGAATACCGACCTGGACAACTACATACTATCCAGTCGAGTAGCCCCAGATACCACTGATGCCGATGTACATGCACTATGTACAAAACCGGCTGTATTAAAGATGGAGGAAAGCGGAAAATCCTCAAGGGGTTTCCGAAAGAAACCATCGAACTGTCAGAGGAGCCACCCCAGCGAAACCTGCAGACATCAAGTAAATGAGAGGTCTGTTTGACTTCCACAGCGTTCAATGAAAGTCAACTGACAGCCCCACGTTTTCCAACTTCACAATAAAAAAGAATAGAAATCCGTTCGTTGTAAAAGTGAATCAGTTTACCACAAAATTTAAAAGCGTTTTCGATTCGCATTATCAGATGCATATATTCGTCTGACACACAACTGATCTAGACGTTTTCATATCAGTGTGGAAACAACGTTTTCATATCAGTGTGGAAACAAATTTATTATTCGTGCACATTTCAGTACGTACATATAAACTTATATTTGATATGCGCATACAGAGTACGTAATAACGCATCATTTATTATAGTAAATCCGATTACTATGGATTCAATTATTTTTGTGGGTATCGATTTTCGTAAACTGAAAAAAAATGGCAAGTTGTGGATACTCAATTTCGTGGTTTGTGGAATTCTACCAGATCATCTTTTATAGAATAATAGAATAAACAGGTCGTTGGAAAATTGGTACCTATCGAAATTAAATGAAACCACAGTTAATAAGAGTCACGATGATATCTTAATAGAATATCTTTTAAAGAACATCTGTACGTAAACGATATCTTCTCAAAACTCGAGAAAAAAAACTTCGTTTGTTGTTATTTTACATTCGCATTTTTTGTTTTTATAATGTTTAGTCCGTTTCGAATTACGAAGAATAAATGTTGAATTTTAGAGGACCACTTTGTGGTGCAAGGACAGTGCAATTTATTTTTCAATTTAGAACTGATTAGTTTCCTAATTAACTCGTATTTTTTCTGTCGTATTACCGAACTATTACATGAGCAACGTCTTACCGGACTATGACACGAGCAACGTGGTGGGTGTTTCATGAAAAACAGAGAACACTTACACAACCGGTGCATCTGGTGTAAGTTCCACATATTTGGCAGAGTTCGAGTTGCAGATTACTCTTTTGTTTCTGTTGTGTAAATTTCAAGTTTTTGAGAGTTGAATTTCGTCTTTGTCATTGCTATCTTGACCTTGTCCTTGTCTCTGGATTTTGAGATTGATTATCATTAGAATCGCGGTTTTTCATGACCTCTCTTGATTCGATATACATATATGTAACTACTTAAGTTTATCTAAGGACCGCAAAATGTCACTTTGACCTTGACATTGAAAAGAAACATTCATACAATCTCAACGATTAATATTTACAAGTTTGATTGAAATCCATTGAAAAACACAAGCTTTGTTGTGTCAACAAGGCTGTAAAAGAAATTAAAAATATAACGGGGACCTTGGCATTTTGACCTATGACATTAAAAATATGATAAACTTCTTGCTCTCTAAATGGATAATGTTCTAACCAAGTTTGATCGAAACCAATTAAAAAAGCTATGTTGTGTCCGCTAGGCTATACCGGTATATGAAAAGACAAAATGTCAACATGTCCCTGACCTCTGAATTTAAAAATTAAAAGGCTACTTGCATTCTCAGTTGTTGATGTATTCTCCAAGTTTAATTGAAATCCATCGAATGAAATAAGGAATAAGGAATAACTTAATATGTATTCATGATCTTAACCTTTAGCCTATGACATTGAAACTCGAATAGGGTTTGTTGCTATTATACTGAATATGTTTACTAAATTTGATTAAGATTGGTTGAGAAACATCCAGGATATCCACAATAATTAATGTTATGGACGGACACACAACAGGACTGGTATTGGTATGCAGGGAGTGAGGACAGTCCAGATACAATACACCCTGTGCAACCTCGCTGCATGGGGATAACTAAGGTGCTGATAAATACATGCATGTTGGACACGTTATGAGAACCGTATAAGGTCTATTTCTGTCATGTTTGGTTTCAATCCATGCAGTGATTCTTTTGCAACATATTTCAAAAGGGTCCAATTTTAAACTCTATTCCAAGAGTTTAAAATATTTTTAAACTCTATTCCAGGGCCTTGGTGGCTCAATGAGTTAGGTAGTTGGATTATCTAACAACTCATACAAGCCTATCACCAATACGGCGTGTGTTCACTCCCGGCTTTGTAAATTACAAAAAGGGTGCACTCGACTCGCAGTCGTATGTGATAAAGTTTACCAGTTGCTTGCCCATGGTCGGTGGTTCTCTCCGGCTTCCTCCACCACTAAAATTGGTCGCCATGATATAGCTGAAATATTGTTGAAAGTGGCGTTAAAACACCAAAAATCAAATCAAATCAAATCTAACATCACAAAGTTCAAATAATCACCAGACGGACGACGAACGCAAAGTGATGGGGGTTCTTTTGTCTTATAATCTAAAGATTAAAAGCTAAAAAGCACTAATGTTTTAATGCCAAACTCATGTAGCAGTCAAAAAGAATTACAGTGAAATGCCGGAAGAAAATACAACTATTTGTTTATACATGTCCACATTAATTCCCATTGCTTTCAGCTTTTCCAAAATTTCTGCGGGTATGATTGCCTTACTTTCTCCTGAAATTTTAAGCTGTTCTTTCTTGAATTCCGGAAATTTCTTCCGGGCACATGTGCTTTTCAAATGAAAGTAGGCAAATTGCCACTTTGATTTCTTTTCACTCAGAACAACATATTCTCTTTTACAATAATGCCTAATTATTAATGTATTTTGTTCAGCTTCACAGACAAATTTGATCCCACAACCATAACATAAAGATGCCCGGGTCTGATAAAGGTAAATCAGTTCAAAGGGATGATTTTCGTCAATATTTTCAAGTGACTCAAGTGTCGCTTTAACGGACGGGTCTGCAACTATTGACTGTCTATGGATTTCTTGTGAGAAACTGACCCCTGATATTGCACCTTTGTTATCCTCTCCACGTAACTCCTCTCCGTGTGTGGTAGGTCTTCCCGCAATCCGTACTGCAGAGGTTCCAGTATATGGCTTTTCACCGCCGATTTCTGCACTCCAAAACTTGTCAAGAGCTTTCTGTCGATCATAAGCTGACAGCCCGTTCCAAAAAAATATGCCTTTCTTTCCTGAAAGCTAAATAACTGTCTGAAAGTTCATAGGTCCCACTAGCATAAATACTCATCTCAAATTCCTGTTGTTGTGCCTCAACTACTTCTTTAATCTTGTTGTCGAGCTGTGGAATACTAAGATTTCCCGCTCTACCTATCCAATCCTTGATATTGTCGTTGATGATTTCCGTTCTGTTATTGGAAAAGCGTTCATCTAATCTGGCGGACCTTGTTTGCTCCCTTATTAAGTGTGATTTGAATAATTCCGCTTCGTTTGCGATAAACCAAGTATGGAAGGTAGGTACCAAATTATCCCATGTTGCCTTGAAATCGCGAACACATTTGTCAAATTGCCTCGTGTCTTCCGAGTCGATGAGTTCCTTTTCGTATACGCTTCCCAGTTTTCTACCGAAGATATCAGATAATACGTGTTTTGTTGCAGCTTTCGTTGCCTTGTATTCACCAAGTTTTCTCTCAATGTTAGATTTCTTGTGATCTGATCATGTTAAATGCAAGGGCGAAGGATAACAAATTGCTACCGCATTCAACAATGCTAGATTGCCATCAGACCCAAAAGCTTGGATATCTTTGAATTCACTATTCAATTTCTTCAGGACTTCAAAAAAATTAACATAATTGTTCTTCTCCCTGTTAGTATGAACAAACGTAGGACCAATTTCAAAGGGATACTTTCCTCTGTATTCCCCGGCTGCGTGTACTACCTCTAGATTTGGAAAACAAGTGGTTGTCACATAGTAATTACCAATGTAAAATGTGGAATCAAATGAGAAGACAGAAAATTTAAATGGGTTTGTACAAAAGATTCTCATATCATTTAACTGGTTTTCATTAGCAAGTATATATTCCACATTTCTGGAATCCATGCAGAAATTCCTCACAAATGAATCATCTTTCAACTGGGAAACAAAATGCAAAAAGTCATCTGGCTTTTGCCTTTGCGATGCCCTAATGTTATATATTTGTTTCATATTTCTAGGCTCAGACGCTGCTGACGTGGTATGCAGTGGACCACCTGCTTGATCAACTAATGTTTTGAAAAGCCTTTTTGGTTTAGTTTCTAATAGGTCGACTTTCACGCTTTGAAGGACGGATGGGTCGCTTTTAAGAAAAGGTTGTTTCCGCTTGTGGGCATTTCCATGTGGTTGGAGAACAACATCTTCCTCAGTACCGTCCCGATGAATATACTGTACAACAGCATATCGACTCCGTTCGTTATATTTGGTTGTAAGCGAAGAAATTATTCTTTGAAAAGTCACACCTTTAGATATTAAAGTTCCTTGGTGAGTCCCATATTGTCTTTTAATGAAATGGGTATAGTTTACTGCGTTTGACATTTCAACACGTTCTACCTTTCCTTCGTTAAAACAAACCATAAGATGACTCTTGGGACAAGATGTCTTCCATACTCCGTTATCGTCCGCGTAAAGGGACTTCATGTCAACTCTGTGTAGGTCTATAACAAAAACCGCATTGAATCTGACGCTTATAGGTTTGGTTTTGCATATGTATTTATCTTCTACTCCCCCTACACACAACTCAACAATTTCGTTAGACGTCAAACTTGTTGATGGCTTGGAATATATAGGTACACTGCCATTGTGCAGTTCGACTGTGGAAGTATAATCTTTGGGGTCCTCAATGCAAAATGTCGACGTTGGCATCGTGACAGTTGGGAAATCATCATCCACATCGATTGGTTCACATTTAAACTGCTGAACAGGAGATGATGTCAACCCTGGGAGAAAATCGGACTCCTGGTTACATTCATAGCCACGGCGAACTTTCTTCGGAGGCTCAAGTATTGGCAAATCGCCCAAATTGCGTCAGAGTTCGAGTCTTCAATCGTGATGTGCCTTGGGTCCGGTGCATCCGAGTCTGAACTTCCAATTTTAATGTGCTTTGAATTTGGTGCATCTGAATCTGAACTTTCAATTTTTATATATTTTTGATCCGGTACATCCGAGTCTGAATTTTCAGTTTGTGTATGCTTTTGGTCTGGTACATCGGAGTCGGGAACTTCTATTTTTATTTGTTTTGGACCATATGTTCATCGGATGCCGATTTTAAGTATCGCAGAGCTGGAGATGCATCATCTAACTCCACCTCTGTAGTAGGCGAAAATCCATATGAACCACCCTACAAAGAGACAATAATTTTTAATCGATATACATGACTGTTTAAGTTTAAGACTTGTCATATTATGCATTACAATGTATAAACGTTTTGGTGGTCATGACGGTAACCAATCAAATTCAACATAATAGGCAGGATTTGAATTGTTCAATTCTTTAGGAGTGGTACCTTAATGGCGTTTCAGAGTTTGATCAAAACAAGACTTAACGCGATGTCATGCTAAAGCATATCCCCGCTCATTTCAAAGTCTTGTCAAACAGGACGTTGATGGTAGACAGATCTGAAAATTGCTTACACGTTACAACTGATTAATTAAAGGAACAGGCAAAATATCAAATCATTCTGACATGACGAAGTCTAGAAAAGTGTGTCGAAAAATTTCATCCCAACTTTATATGTTTTCAACTATCTAAGTATCGTCAAACAGGAAGTAGATGTTGTACAGATATGAAAATCGCGCTCATAATAAAGCTACAAACCAAATTTCAAATCGTTCGGCAGTAGATGCTGAGAAATCTGATACGGAAATTTATGTCGGACAAACGGACGGACGAAAAGACGGACGACCGGACGAACTAACGGACTCACAGACCTAAAAACTATATGTCCCTAAACTTTCGTTGGTGGGACATAAAAATCAATACCATACTTCGTTTGTGCTAGATACTATTGTATTAATTAAGGTTTCATGAAATTTGGTAAGGGGAACTAGAGTTATCGTAAGGAAACCAAACTTTCTACAGACGATAGACCCATGCAATACAACAACAAACAAGAAGTTGTACGCGTTGTCTGCTAAGCATATTCCCACTCGTAACCTGACATATCCGAAAAGCGCACACACGTTACAAGTCATCACTGCTGAGCTGCTGACCAAATATAAAGTCATTATGTTCAGTAGTATTGGAGAAATGTGTGAAGAAAAATTTCAAGTTCATTCAAAATACAATGTATTGAAAATTTCAAAGTATCGGCAAACAGGAAGTAGGTATCTGACAGTTCCGAAAAGTGCTCACACGTTATAACTCATTACTGGCAAACTGCTGACCAAATATGAAGCCATTCTGTTTAGTAGTTATTGAGACAATTGTGACGAAAATATTTGTTGGACGAACAGACGGACGGACGGACAAGGTGAATGCAATATACCCCCACTCCTACCACTCCTACAGTGATCAGAGTGGGGGTATAATTATTTGCGGTTATATAAACTTTTCGGAAACGTTTGGAAAGGACACTCTACATCTGTACATAATTTGATAGTGGATGGCGTCCTTGATAGTGGATGGCGTCCTGCAACAACGGTTAAGACAAAGATTGACCTAGTCCCCTAATTCTAATTCTTTTTTTTTATTAAATATTACTCCAAGAGAGTATGAAAAGGGGAATAGTTGGTTTGATGAATGAAATCAATTTGCAGACGTAAAAAATTCCAATATACTTACTGAACTGTAATCATAAATTTCTGTTTCATTAAAGCTTTGATCTTCATTTGTCACAGGACTATCTTTATGGCTGCAATGTAAGATATTAATTTATAAACACCTTAGTATAGACAAACTTTTTACACGTACATGTAGCCTCAATAGGACATAAATGAGTCCTGTCCGGGGGGGGGGGGGGGGGGGGGGGGGTTACGCCCTAAATCATATGGAAATAGGGACGTCTGTGGATTATATTAAACATAATTTGTGTCTCTTTTTCGGCATTACGTACTGCGCTCTCAGTATGCTGGATTATAGCCTCTTTTCAGCATGAGAAAATTTTTTTGGAGGGCTATGGTCAAATTCAAAATAAAATGGTAGGATATGAATTGTTCACGAGGTAAAATTCGAATCTAATGGACATGGCCATATTTAAATCTCAAACGAACCTGTGACCGAAATGAATTATTTCTAAAATAAAGAAGTGTGCGTGAGACACAAATGCCCTCGCCTAAGAGAAAGGGTAACATGGGCAAGAACTCCGGAAACAGAAAGTGTCTAAATGGAACCCGAGCAAAGTTAAAGTACTTTCCATGTAAGGATCAGACAGAGTTTGGCATTTCAATTTTCTGTTTTTAAAAGTCTTCATTTCACCAAAAAAACAATTCCTGAAATGTTTGTACACCTGATTATGATTGTTTTTTTTGGAGAAAATGGACTAGTTATATAGTGAAAATATTGAAAGAAAAATGTTCTAGTACTTTTCGCTGTATAATGTAACTAAACGTCCTTAAAAACAAAGACCGCCATTTCTTTAATTGATCGTAATGAGTGTAATTGGTCTGATGAGTGCTACGGGGTCTGCAGGGTGCATTTCCGTGATAGCTTTTTCGGGAAAAAATGCATTTGTCATCATTCATTGGTTCTACCCGATTCTTACATGAACCAATACTTACAAGGCCATGTTGAATGATTTTCGAGTTGTCATTAGGTAACTACTTCAAGGCGGGCGGACGGACAAGATTTATACTTACTGACCCATCCACTAATAGAAGGGCACAAAATCCCGCTTTTAATGTGATTATGCAGAAAAGGGGGGGGGGGGGAATCCTTAGGGAAAAAGACTTTGCCAATTCTGCTATACTTTACATGATGACGTACATTTATTTTTATATAACTTAACAAACGAAAGCTTCAGAAAAGATTGTTTACATTTTGAATAGGAGAAAATGATGTAGAAATACTTCAAACCAATCTGAATCCAACAACTTTTTGTCAATTGAAGAATGCAGTTTCTTTTATAATGAAGATAGGAGACTAATAATTATTCCACTATTTACATGTACACCACCGCCCCCTAGGGGGTGGGGTATATAGTTATCCACACGTCCGTCCGTCCGTTCCTTTGTTCCGTCACATTTTTTCCTTTCCGGATGACAGAAAGAAAACCGTTCGACATAGGATTTTGAAATTTACATATGTTGGGTTTTTTTTATCAATAAAGGAAAGTCAAGTTCGATTTTGAGAAAAATCGCTTTTGCCGTTAAGGAGTTACTGTTTTTTTTACCAAACTTTGAATAATACTTTCGTTTCCGGATGATAGAAAGAAAATCGTTCAACATAGGGTTTTGAAATTTAAATATGTGGTTTCTTATCAATAAAGGAAGGTCAAGTTCGATTTTGACAAAAATGGCTTTTGCCGTTAAGGAGTTGTTGCCCTTTACCAAACTTTGAATATTGCGGGGAGAGGTATCTGTGAGGGTACCGGTAAACTGAGAAACGAAAAGAAACGAAGCGAAACGAAACGAAAACAAAATCCAACGAAATCTGTAAAGTAAGAAAACAAAATCCAACGAAATGAAACGAAATCTGTAAAGTAAGAAAACGAAATCCAACGAAATGAAATGAAATCTGTAAAGTTAGAAAACGAAATCCAACGAAAAGAAACGACGAAATCTGTAAAGTAAGAAAACAACATATATCGAAAAGAAACGAAATCTATAAAGTAAGAAAACAATATCAAATGAAAAAAAAGAACGAATTCTGTAAAGTAAGACAAGAATCGAAACGAAATAAACGTTTATTCTTTGTAAGCACTACTAGAGATATCCAATAAAATTACGTAACTCGACCTAAACTACCTATCGAGACGTATCTTTACCTATGAATTTACCTATTGATTGAAAATTACAATAACAATCAGCATTCATTCAAATACTAGTATTCCACATCTCAGTATTTTCTATTTGATACCGACTGGATGCGAACTTCGGATTGATTTATTTATTGTTGTTTGTTTAACGTTCAGGTGCTAATATTTCATGCATAATCGGGACGAGAACAAGTTAAAAAAAATCAATTTGCAAAATACACAGGCGGGTATATACCCCATGCACAACAACACCAACGCCCATAGTAGTTCACGGAAAGACACAGGGAAATACCGGTATCAGTTGCTAGACAAACAAAATTTTGAGTAGCCCAATTCTATCAGTCTAAATAACTAAAATAAACCTCAATTTCTGGTAGCCCAGCCAAATTTTTAGGGGCCTTGGGCAACTGGGCCCCTGCTAATTTCCATCCCTGAGTATTTGATGTTTTGATGGAGTAGTATGTTGATAATTTTTCTTTTTTATGGGGGGTGTTTTTTTTGCAAGCCTACATATGTATATCTCAATAGCGAAACGATCTTCACTCACAATACTACCCGATGTGCATATGTATAAGGCAGTATCATCAAATTTCAGGGTTGCATTTATGGGCAGTTTTCCGTCGAGGAAATGTGGTGATGGGAATCGATGTTCGGTGGGTGTCCAGGGGGAGGAGGTATGTTGTTTGTTTTTATCACAAATGGATGACAAGTCATAACTTTTTCGATTTTGGAGTCACCTGTTCAACTTTTATTTCACTTTGTCCGAATAGAAGGAACACCGGGCTTTATTTTTATCTAGCTTTTGATTTTTTTAAACATCGGAAAAATGGAGAAAATGTCTTTTCACAAGGACCAAAATAGCTTCCAGATGTAAAATGCACCCTCTTTCGGTTGAAAACTAATCTGATAGTATACATTCTTATATATATATCTTCTTAAAGTGACATTTTCCCTATAAAAAGAATGAAGTTGTTATTAGAGCAGAATTTATTCAAATTCTACATTAGTAGTGCACCTGATTTGTCGAAATCATTATTTTTCCAATAACAGTTCATAGCTCGGCCGTCTTAGGTTTGTCGAAAATACTATTTTGCCAAAATAATGGAAATACTGGGATGCTGAATAAATGTCCACGAGACAACGATCCGACAAAACAGCAAAATACAAAGCCTCATTTATATACATAACGCCCAGCATTCTTGCCAAAATAAGTTTCATATTGGGTCCTATATCAATAACACCAATAGTTTACAAAAATCAAGTAAGAGGACATGGTTTCTGGACTAAATTTTTCATGGTTTTCTCATACACTGTATTTCTCAACAATATGTTTTTAAGATACAGGGGCGTATCCAGGATTTCAGGTTAGAGTAAAAAAAAATTATTATCGGGGGGCTGAGCGAGGCGAGAATTTTTTTTGGTATCAAGATTTCATGCAAAAATCGTATTTTTTCTATTTGTACGCCCCATACCCCCGCCTGACTAGTAATCCATATATCTATTAGGATATTTTGAACCATTCATTTACAAAACAACAATTCTAACTTTTAGGTGGTAATCAGTTGGATTAGAGTCAAGGCCTCAATGTCCGCCAAATGTCAATGAGTTCCATTCAAACTCCATATTATTTCTAAGGACAATAATGTATGCTTTAAAACAATATAGATACTTTACTGATCTATTCTAGGTCTACATGCCCGTGCCCAGACATTTTCAAATGGGTGTGATTCCTATGGAAAATTGGATTTTAGTGAATTTTCTCTACAGATTTAATATGCTCTTTTAAAACTGAGGCAGGGGGTATTTATTCAAATAAAACAATGTTTATCAATGTTTTGGTGAAATGGTTTAAAAAAACAAAAGTACATATGTTATCTATAAAACTTTCAATTAGTAAATTTCAGATAGTTAAACCTTCGGACGTCTTGTTTTAAATTTTTGCTTTAGTATTCCTCATACGACATGTATCTGAAACAAAATTTCGCCTCTAAGGGACCAGGCAATAGGGACCAGTGCAAAATGCCATGGGACAAAGATATTTTTGCAACTTTTTGTTTCATTGGACCTCAGTCACGTTTTCTTGGCAGAATTTGGTAAAACCTATATTATTTTCATTGAAATTAGGCATGGGACATGTAGTTTGTTTTCATAAATATTGAACCACAGGCCTGTGTATTGAACATGGGACAAAGACTTTTTAAGAGGCAAAATTGAAATGCATCGGTCCCAACCCCTGATAAATTTTGCCTGGTCTAACTACCGAACAGCCCGTGCTTAGGGCACGTAGCTCCCAAAATGTGCACTTACTGACTTATCCCGTTAAAGAAAATATTCAAGATGTAATATGATGAAATTATATTGTTAATGTGCATAATTTTGACAGAGGACATTTTTCAAGATGTTGTTTTCCGAAAGCCCTGTGCGAATCCCGGGCGTCATAAAGAATAGGCCTGAAGCAGATCTCGGCTTGTCGTAAAAGCCGATTAAGAGTACTTAGAGTCTGGCCGGGGGTCGGATGTTCAGCCCCCCGAGCAACTAAGGTGTGTAACTTAGGTGACTCGATGGCTAAATAGGGTAGCCCTCGCTTCGGGAGTTGTCAGGCTATTAGAGGAAAATCTTACCGCGGACCATAGTAGGCCAACGTGTGTGGAGGGTGCCACTCTTCATGCACGTAAAAGATCCCATCTGTAGATTTCGTAAGAGTATGCCCCTATGCTACCTTGGGGCCGCTGCAGATGGCAAAATTGTCCGCCTCTATCCAGCTCTCCCCTTTTCCAGGCCATTGCAGTCAAAAATAGTTTTTCCTGTTTCCCATCCCAACCTCGTTTTTCTTTATCAATTTGATTTTTTTTAACTTGTTCTCGTCCCGATTATGCATGAAATATTAGCGACTGAACGTTAAACAAACAACAATAAATAAATCAATCCGAAGTGTGCATCCAGTCGGTATCAAATAGAAAATACTGAGATGTGGAATACTAGTATTTGAATGAATGCTGAATGTTATTGTAATTTTCAATCAAACTTAAATGTAGGATCCCGTGAGTCATGCTTCGTGACCATAGGTGAAAATACGTCTCGATAGGTAGCTTAGGTCGAGTTACGTAATTTTATTGGATATCTCTAGTAGTGCTTACAAAGAATAAACGTTTATTTCGTTTCGATTCTTGTCTTACTTTACAGAATTCGTTCTTTTTTTCATTTGATATTGCTTTCTTACTTTATAGATTTCGTTTCTTTTCGTTATATTTTGTTTTCCTACTTTACAGATTTCGTCGCTTCTTTTCGTTGGATTTCGTTTTCTTACTTTACAGATTTCATTTCATTTCGTTGGATTTCGTTTTCTTACTTTAAAGATTTCGCTTCATTTCGTTGGAATTCGTTTTCTTACTTTACAGATTTCGTTGGATTTTGTTTTCGTTTCGTTTCGTTTCGTTTCTTTTTGTTTCTCAGTTTACCGGTACCCTATCTGTGATCATTCGATCACTAAATCTAGTTTAATACTGTTATCTATTTCTTTGTATGTCCGTAGCAATTTATTGTGTGGTTTATGTCACAAACTATGGCAATAAAGTTTGATTTTATTTAACTTGAATTGATATATTACGTGTGTATTTATTATCCTTTTTTGGGGCACATTCTTCATCGTGCTACCGACGCGCGACGTCGGTACGGTCATGCAAATCAAACCAATAAATTTAAACATCCAATACAATAGACTCCGTTTTGTTGAAAATAAATAATTTGATGCAGCGGGTTGAGAAAATAAATAATTATTTGCCCCAAATGTACCCTAATCTTCACTCAAATCGACCCTTATATGAAATAATTAAATTAGATCCCAGGTACATAGCAAATAATTATTCTTACGCCGACACCCCCCCCCCCCCCCCCCCACCCCCCGCCCCGACATTCAATTTAACAGAAATATATTACGCTGGGAACGGGTAACTTAAAAAAACCTCTTTTCTTTCATCTGTCAATCACCTTAACTGAAGCAAACCATCAAAGAGAAGTATGTCCCCTTTATTCAAGGGGAAAGCTAGACCAAACTAATTGTTGTTTTCTCGGACTGATTCGCTAATAAAAAATTTCAATACGATGTAAGGGCCCGGGTGGCTCAATGAGTTAGATAGTTATATTACATAACAACTCATACAAGCCTATCACCAATACGGCGTGGGTTCGCGCCCGGCTTTGTAAATTACAAAAAAAAGGTGCACTCGACTCGCAGCCGCAAGTGATATAGTTTACCAGTTGCTTGCCCATGGTCGGTGGTTCTCTCCGGTACTCCGGCTTCTTCCACCACTAAAACTGGTCGCCATGAAATAGCTGAAATACTGCTGAAAGTGGCGTTAAACACAAAAAATCAAAATCAATCAATCAAATCAATACGATGTACCTTTTGTGAAATCAGCATTGAATTTTACAGTACTAGCACAGAAGCTCCTTTTGGTCAATTGATCAAACAAAAGGTTTCGAAAAAACTATTATTACTAATAACTATTTTTATTATTATGACAATGCACTTCGTGGTCTGATATATTCACCATGAAATGTATGCCCGCTTTATTTTGGACAGGGGCCACATAGACAATATCCATGTTTGTGGAAACCACATTATTTGTTTGCATGTGAAGCGACGGGGTTTTCATCATAATAAATGATCCTCAGTGTCTTAAGATATTTAATTTCTTTTGACGCCAGATAATGTATATACTATAGTACTTGAAACATGTTCGCTGCTCCGTTAATTACGTAACCGATGTCTATCAGAGAAATTAAAAGACAGAGTATTGTCACTTTAACTATTAGCTATTAGATTACATTGAATTCTGAGTTTTTAATTAATAATGAGAACTGCCTTGCTTCTGATGAATGATAATTATAGGGAAAACTTCATCGCGTTTCGCTAAATTCCGTTTCGTTCTATTGCGTTTCGCACTTTAGTATATTTCGTTTTGTTTCGTTGTATTCATTTCCTTTCAATTCGCATTATAGTAAATTCAGTTTCGTTGTGTTTCGTTTCGCATTTTAGTATATTTCGTTTCGTTGCGTTTCGTTTCGCATTTCAGTATATTTCGTTTCGTTGCGTTTCGTTTCTCATTTTAGTATATTTCGTTGCGTTTCGTAGTATTTCGTTTCGTTTCGTTTCGTTTCGTTTCGTTCGTTGCGTTTCGATTTCGTTTCGTAGTTTAGTACAACCCTGATTCAACGGATAACTTTTGTAAATTATAGAGCACAAAAATTAAACAAATATTCATTAACAAGAAAATATTTATTGCAAAAACTAAACATTATTAAAAGGTCAGCTAACAATGTTGAAAAATAACAAAACTATGAACTGGAACATTGAAGAATGGGTAATAAAACACATTCACATCATTCTGGTGAAGTCTTAAGTTAATGATTGAATGAAAATTATATTGCTTTTAACATCAAAAAGTTAATATTGGGGGACACTATACAATTTTATCTATCCTTTAGTTATTGGATTGAGAAGTTAAGAATCTGACACAAGTTCCACCCCCCCCCCCCCCCCCCCCCCCCCCAACATATTACATGTAATAAGGTTTAAAACTCCTTTAATTTCAAAATATTTGTCTAAGACTTTTCAGATAAATGAACAAAGCCCAAAATATTCAATAATTTTACATGAAAAACAACATTCATATGGGGGATAAAAACATTCTTTTCATAGAATGTTTAAACAATAAACAACAAGAAATATAAACTATAACATGTGATGTGTAAACTATTTAAGCATGAGCAACAGGAAACACATCTAGATACAAAAAATGAAAAGACCAACTCCCTTAGTTGGATTTTTAGAGTGCTAGTTCATTGAAACAACAGTCTGTGGGTAGATATGTCTGAAACATTATTCTGATTCTGACCCGACCATTCATTGTTCTTACTCCTTAATGCTGCATTCTTACCAATTTTATAATCTTTGGTTTGACTAGACAGGGGCTAGAACCCATGGATCTACCACATTCAAGGTGAGCATGCTAACCATTACACAACATTTTTGCGGTTGTGTAAAAATCACACTGAAAAAGGAGTAGTTCTTCAAAACTTTCATTAAGCTAGGGACTTGTGTCCAAGTTAGTTAATGCAGTCAACATGATCAAGCATATATTAAAATAAACCCATAGATTAGCTTCCAGTCAGATTTGAACTGACATCTTTTCAACATTATTGAAACGTACTACCTTGTACTATAGAAGCTATATACATGTATTGTAATTGTTAGTAGTTGACAAACCTAATATGTACTCAGATCATTAGCTTCCAGAGAGATTTGAACTGACATCTCTCAAACATTATTGAAATGTACTGATTCATTGACGCCATAGTAACTACAGCATTTTGTCATGAATTTGTTAGGAACATTTCAGCCATCAATCGTGTTCATCAAGCCTACCAGAATACATTTGAAGGGGGTCTGAAATTCCGGGGTCCGACCTATAATCCGACAGTCCGACAGTCCGATAGTCCGACGGTCCGATAGTCCGACAGTGCGATAATCCGATGGTCCGATAGTCCGACAGTCTGATAGTCCGACAAATGCTATATTTCTTTGAAAGTTAACACTATAACATGTGTAATATGGGGCCAGAAACCGAACCGTTTACTCACCAAAGAAAGGTCCAGAACATCGGAAACACGATATCATAGACGGACAAACAATTGGCAGGACCACACAAGAGCTAAAAAAAAACCACATATATGAACAACGCGGACTCCATAAAGACCTGGATCCAATCGTGATGAACCGGTAGTGTAAGTATCCCGTATATTTTTTAGTAGCGACTACTTCAGGCTTTATTTAAGTAGCGTGTAGCCGAGTCCAGCCAAGAAAAGTCACTATTAAAAAGAAAGATGAAATAAATGAATACACAGAAAAAAGAAATAAAAAAAAAAAGGAAAAGCCAAAAGGAGAGCGTACCAGTGTCCCCCGCCCTTTATCATGGAATATTTATGTTAAAAAGCAATGTCGACACACCAATAGAGCTGGATACAATAATGTGTACGAATTGATTGATTGATTGATTGCTTAAGGTCCAGCAAGCAATATTTCAGTCATATTCAGGATGAGAAAAGTTTGTAAACAAAAAATCAGAAAGAGGGGACTCTGGGATGGGTCAACATGGGCAACGGCTTAACACGGGAACTTGTTTTCCTGTCTCTTCCGACGACAAGTTGGTTCTATTTTTATTCCCCGGGATTCCGACGGGTGACCCTGCTATAGTCGCCTTCTACGACAAACGCATATATAAAAAGTTACGATTGAAGGAACTGTCCCTAAGTGACCCCTTATATCACGGAAAGAAACAGCATCGGAATATGACAAAATAAACAACTGTGCCATGATACGCCCCCCCCCCCCCCCCCTCTTTTATGACAATTGAAGGTCGGTTGCTCAGTGTGAGAACAGTAATTATTTATATTCTGCACTTTTTTAAACCAATTAATTGTATATACATGTACCATATGAAAACTGGCGTTTTCCAAACTGACTAAAATCACACCTCTCACTTGCTCCCCCTTTTATCAATACAATGTATGTCACGACGTGACCTATCAGTAAAAGGGGGAACAAGTGAGAGATGTTATCGTACGAGGCGTGGACGGACGGACGAACAGCGGTATGCCATAATAAGCCCGTATTTTGACGGGCGTATACAAATGAATGGCCCATATCCTGAAATTACGAATATATCATTTTTGACCAAATTATTTTTCAAAACTTTCATCAGTTTAAAGCATTTGTCGGACTATCGGACTGTCGGACTATCGGATTGTCGGACTATCGGACTGTCGGACTATCGGACTGTCGGATTATAGCTACGGCCCCGAAATTCCAGTCGCTCAAAATTTTGTTGTAGCACCTCTTGTTATCTTGTAAAACATAATCTTGTGATGGCACCATTTCTTTGTTTTTAATCTTTGCTATGTTTGTGTTTTAATTTTGTCCTTGTTTTTAAATTGTTTTTTTTTTTAAACTGGAAGTTAATCATTTTATTAAATATTAATATAGATAGCATGATTTCAATACTAATCACTCTTGCAATAGGGGCATAAAAATACATCTCTTTTCCTGATCACACGTTTTTCAGTTGAGTAGATCAAATGAACCCAGTGTTTGTATTGGTCACATTGTAGCCATTTCGTGAATATTAAACATGGGCGCTCTCTGATTTCTTTTGGGGTGAATAATTTGCATACACAGCACTTTTCAGCATCTCTTTGTTTGAGATATTGATTTTTATTGTTAATAACTGTTATTTTAACAGTCATTGAATTTATGGTGCTTTAGAGGATTTTTTTATTGTGCTGTTCATATCGTCAATTAATGATTTTTTCCCGATTTTGACGCCATTTTCGTAAATCTGCCGTGTAAGGTATAAGGAACAAGCAATTTTTAAACGCAATTTATTAATTCAATGACTTTATATGTCTCAATGTTATTCTACCCCCTTTATGAGGTTGCAAAAAGGCGTGATTGCAAGATAAAATTATTTCATGATCCAACAGTCTTACTTCTTTGACATCCAATACAGCCTCCTCCAAAACAACATTTTCAAGCTGGAAATAAAATTATATTTATTAAGTACTGGTACTATAGATCATGATGAGTTATTTTTCAGAAATTTACTTAGCGAGCAAGTGTATGTTTTTTTCCTTTTCGTTAAATTTTCAATAATTTTACAAATTGTGGTCAAGTCATATAAATATTCAATGATAAACTCACTAACAGCACCATTGAACTGCAAAATGACTTGGGCATTTCTGAACACAACAGACTGGTTGTCTTTTTAGTGTGTTATTCCCTCGTTTCAAATTACAGAGTTATCTCCTTTGTGACAAGAGTTGTCTTTCTTGTTAGCAGGTACTTTGTATTGAAGAGATAGGGCAAAAACTTAACTTTTATTTTTTCTAAAGAAAAAGTAAGGACATTTAACCATTTGAACAAATGCAGAAATGTGTATTTTTACCATATACACCATTTGAAATTTTTGCTAGAGAATACATGGAATATTTTCACAAAGACAAAATTAATTGCAAAAAAATCTAAATTGTCCTATTGTAGCCAATGTAAGATACCTGCTGATATGGGAGGAACATCTGTAAAAATGGGAGACTCCAAGGAAAGATTCAAACATACAATTTTCTGCAAGAGTTACAACGTGATAGGTGCATGTTATTGGTAAAAAAGTCACAATGTGCACTGCAAAGCAGCTTCGTTCCTGTTGCAACTAAAATAACCCTGTGACCTTGATATTTGATCTTAAAAATCAATGGGTTCATATAAAGAACAATCCAAAGAAAAAAAAATAGCTTTAATTAGACTGGTTCAATGTCCTCCCTATAAAGAATATTTAGAAAATATCCGGTTTTTTCACATCTAAAGTGGCTGCATGTGTATTGTGCATGCTAGCTGCAATAATGTAGCTCCTGTGACAAACTTGTGTCTCGGCATCCCGTTATAACCCTTGCGAGTAAGCGATCATTTAGGGTTTTATTATTAGAACTATGTGCATGCATGCACAGTGACACTGAAAATAAACAGTAAACCAATGGACAGAATCTTATTAAAATCACATCTGTCTATGCAGAAATCAATTGATGAAGACCGATTGTCTATGTAAAATAAAGACAAAATGTGTCCATGGGACATGGATGCCCCCGCTCTCACTTATCGGCAAACAGGAAGTAGATGGCTGACAGATCTGAAAAGCACTTACACGGTACAACTCATCATGCTGAAGCTCTATACCAAATATCAAATCATTCTGTGAAATCTTTGACGAAAATTGTTTGGACGGACGGACGGATGTACAGACGGACATTGGTAAAACTTAATGCCCCCGACTGCCTTTTACTTAAGTTTTCGCTCAACAAAATTTTCATAGACCCAAAGTCTTTAAATTGAGAATGGAATTTTCGGTTTTTCACACTGCATTAACAGACGATCCTTTCACATTAATATGATCCCTCTTACGTTTTTTGTATTGAGGGCATATTGTTATAAAATGTGTAAATTCAAGCTTTTTTTAACGTACCTGTACAGGTAACTGTTGTGTGTCTTTCATCAATTCATTGGTCATGTTGTTAGGAGTAGGTTGGGATTCATCAACCAAATGGGGTATAGGCTGGTCAATTTCCATAGGGCGTATATCCTAATAGAATACTATACTTTAGGCATGTAGATAAATGATGATTTATACTTTATCAGTGAATGTCCTTGAAATTTTAATAACCATTATTTCAGGCCGAAAATAAAATTCTTTGTTCCCCCATGTCTTAATTTTGATGTGTTGATGTTATTTTGACTGCATCCTTGAATACTCAAGAAAAAATTGATCCCAAAAGTTTTGTGCCAGAAAAAATAATCCATTGCAAAGTAATCAAATTAATTATAATATTTTCATCACAACTAAGGTATTTATTTAGATCATGTCTGTACACTCAAATTTTCAAAACAAACATTAATCTTGGTCATCCACTTTTCAGGCATTTTTTCCCAGAAGATATTTATCAATAATATTATTGTATTTGTACAATATAATGCCAAATATAACATATATTTCCTGTTCTGTTTGGTTGTTTTGTAATACTATTGCAATGCACTTACTGAAAAAGAAAAATAGCTGTGATCATCTATCCTTGAATACATACAAGAGCCTGTTAAGAACAGGTTCAACGAGTAGATCTAAAAATTAAAAAAATATATACAATATGTATATACATGTATAAACAAAAAATATTTTGCAACTAATTACATAAGTTGTTCAATCAATTCTTGCATTTTAGTTCACATAAATTCAATAAAACAATAGCCCAGGCGACCGTTTCACTAAAGTGATCGTAAATCGTAAGTCTAAGATCACTCTTAAGATTTCCTTACGTGCACGTATACGTGCGTTTCACTAAACTAGTCCTAAGCTTAAGAGTTACGACTTACGACTTGCCACAAGTAACATCTCCTATAATGGAGGTAAAAAGATATTATATTGTATCATATATTTTATATATAAAAAATAAACCCAACAGCTCAACAGCTTATTAGGGGCCCGGGTGGCTCAATGAGTTAGGTCGTTGGATCTAGCAACTCATACAAGCCTATCCCCAATACGGAGTGGGTTCGCGCCCGGCTTTGTAAATTACAAAAAGGGTGCACTCGACTCGCAACCGATATAGCTGAAATACTGCTGAAAGTGGCGTTAAAACACCAAAAAATTTGGGTAGTTTTTTGCATCACTACATTCACGCATATAATTACAATATCAAACCTTAACATGTACATGTACTTTGTTGATTTATATTCATAGTGAGTGCTTAACGCTGTATATAATCAATAAAAACTACCAATGAATTTTAACATTTGGTCTGCTAAAATATTTGTTGCATTCAAAATTATTGTTTTTTTTTATACAGGTATGTTCCACTATTTTTGTTTAATTTATATTTCATATATTTGTATAGATGTTATTCATATATTTTTTGTTTTCATTTTAAAAGCTGACCAAAGAGACGAATAATCCATATTGCATCGTCAGTCGTGCTGCAAAATGCAGAAAATGTTATGAGTAAATCAAATATATTCTAAATAACAGGTAATCCGCGCATATGTAAAAAAAAATAGTCTCAGGTATATTTTACGGGCAATTGCAATGCTCTTTCTCCGTGCAAAAGTTATACCTGTTAATCCTCAAATCCACGGAAATGTAATGTGCCCTCTGTTTGTGCTTAACTTTATTTTTGAACCACTGTTTGTACATGCACCCGATATCATTGTTTTCTTGAAATTTCATCTAGGTACATACACTCGTTAATAAAATAGGTTGATATTGTAAATGCAGAACTGATAGAAAGTACACTGAAACAAACAATAATGTGTAGCTGTGTTTTAATGATTTTTTATGGCTCTCGAAATATAAAAAATGTTGCGTGCATCTAATATTTATTGATTGCTTCATTTGATTAATGTTCATATTAAAAAAAAATATAGATAGCAATTCTTCTCTTCAAAAATAGGTTTACGATTTACGACTTACGTGTACCTTCCACCACTCTTAACTTTGCGATCACTTTTTATCGTAAGTCGTAAATCCTAACTATTAGTGAAACGGTCGTAACTCTTAAGCGTACACTTACGTCTACGTTTACGACTTACGACCTTTAGTGAAACGGTCGCCAGGTTCCTATTTAATGGTATACAGCATGTCCAAGGTTGTGTGTTTCTATGTTCATCAGGCTTGGTTGAAGATGAAAAACAATTTCTATAATACTTGTTCTTATGTGAAATGAAGATGTCCAATTTATTATTAATATGTGTGAGCACCTGGACTCATTATTTTTATTAAGAAAAAATGCCATAGGTTAATATTTACTTTTTCATATTTGTCAAAGCTAGGATGTATTAGAGTTATCTCTCCTTAGACAGTGTCGTCTGACTCTCCACTGATACATTAGAAGTATCATGTTACAATTATATGTTTTCATTGTGCTGTATCCAATCAAAATAATCAATGTAAAAGATGTATCAGTATGTATGTATGTATGTATGCCACGGTGTGCATGTGTGTGTGTGTGTGAGAGATTTGTATAATATAATGTACCATGATTTATATACCCTCTTTGGGCCCTTATGATTATAGGTTTAATTAATAAAGATTTGAATTTATGGGTTCATTTCTCAGTAGTTTGAGCCACAGGCACTTGTCTTTGTGAAAAAATATACCCCTTTACCTTTAACATGATATAATATGTTATTCATAGAGGTATTGTTTTTTCACAGAGACAAGAGCATAGATTTTGATGACTTGTTTTAACAGTGCAGGTATATAAAACTGCATGTTGTGAGATGATCCATTTAAATAATGATATTTATCCCCACAGACTTAGAATAATTTTACACTATTCAGCACAGGCACTTGTTTCAATATCAAAAATTTAAAGGAGACTTAATAGTGAGTACTCACTATTAAGTATTCTTAAAATGTTTGATATTGAAACAAGTGCCTGTGCTATTTAGGGATGGAAATTCACAGGGGCCCAGTCAGTAACCCCTAAAACTTAAGAGGGGTTACTATTTTTTCAACATTCTTGCTTGATTATACATGTATAACATTGGGCCACCAACATACCGGTATTAAATTTTCATCCCTGAGCAACACAAATGTGTGTATGGTATTCACAACAATCATGACCACATAGATGAGGGGGACAGGGTGAAGGGAGACAGGGGGTGGGAAAAAGGAGAAAGAGGGTGGGGAAAAAATGAGGGAGACAGGAGATAAAGGGAAAAAGGGGGAGAAGGGAGAGAGAAAGGAGAAGAGGAGTGGGAGAAGATTACCCCCTGTCCTCTCCCTCATAGATTCAGGGACAGTTTTTGTCTTTTTGGAATCACAAATGCACATCACACTCCTGTCATTTGAAAATTAACAAAGTACAGCCCCCCCCCCCCTTTTCGATGTTGCCAATAAAGCAAAAGACCAAGACTCCTTTTGCAAAATATGACCCATCACAAGACCTTTTTAAGAGTAAATATGTATTTGTAAGGACAAACGATTACATGATTGTTTGCGGATAAATTCCAAAACAGACAAAGTGCTGTACCCTAGGCCACAGGGGTACCAGACAACTCGGACCGAGACAAGTCGGCCCGTATGTTAAGACAACTCGGACCGTATGAAAAGACTACTCGGACCATCAATAATTATTGTTGTCTTACTTATTTTTTTAATAAAATTGACGGAAATCATAAAGATAGTCTGACATCTGTCAAAAGTATTGGGAAATGTAAAAAAAACCAACCTATATAATCAACCAAAATCATATTTTTTTAAAAAAATTATTGTGAAGTCATTTCTGGATAGATTTTTACAAATGTTACACCAAAACATTCGGAATTGACTATAATTTGATTGGTTATTTACTCATTATGTTGTTATGAGTGATTTTTATTTGTACATAATTTAAACACAACAAATAAAATTTGATATTCCTATGTATTTCAACTAAAAATAAATCCTAAAAATTGACAATGGAAAAATTATGTACAAATAAAAACCGCTCATATAAACATAATGAGCAAATAAACAAACAAAATATAGATAATTCCGAATGTTTTGGTGTAAAATTTGTTAAAAATCTATCCAGAAATGATTTCACAATAATTTTTTGATAAAATATGGTTTTTTTTACGTTTCCCAAAACTTTTGACAGATGACTGTATGTGCAACTTCATTTCAAGGATTTTGATAGATAGTCTAGTGTTAATAAACTTAATATGTTTGGTTAGACCCAGGGTTCGCGAAATTGCATGTGGGCTTGATGGTCCTAGTGAAAAGAATGTCAGTCCTCATTAATTTTCTATTGCAAAATACTAAACTTGTGTCAGTCCTTGGTAAAATCTGCCAAAATTTTGCTGGTCATGTCTGACAGGACTGACACAAGTCGCGAACTCTGTTAGACCTATTTTGACCTACAATTCTGAAATATCTTTTATGGATTATTTTCTTGTTTACCATAGGGCAAAGCAAAGAGCTATACTAAGAAATGGTATCATGGACCATTTCACCTTTATTGATAGAACCCCCTTCGAAAAAGTTCACATGATGTTTTGTAAGCATCTCCTAGGAACAAAGAAGACTTCCTCAAATATAGGAGTGAGAGCAGAACTTGGTAGATTTCCTGTTGAAAATTTTATTAATTTGCAAGCAATTTTATATCTTGCAAGACTACATACTGACAATTTAAATCCATTATTGAAAGAGGCTTTTGAACTATCAAAATCTCTTGATTCACAAGGTGCTTCCAACAACCATGAAGCTTATACAAACAACAATAATACATAATGCTTATATGAAATTTCAGAATCTATAAGCTCTAAATATTTTTTTCTTTTTTTCTTAAATTATTTATTTTTAATTTTTTATATTAATTTTATTCCTGTAACACGGCACAAGCAGAACAGTCGGTTCTGCAAAGAAATTCGTGAGGATAACTTCCGGTTTTGGTGGAGGAGAGTTCACGAAAACGCTTCGTAAGGTATGTACATGTCAAAAATTGAAATTTGCTTTTTTACTGCTCGAATATTGCAAAATCAGAGAATGCTTATGCTGTGGCGAATGCTTTCACGATTAGAAACATATATAGTTTATTGTTGTATATGAACTGTAACTCTCGCAAAATCAATCGTCCCACGAAAAACATGACGAAAATTGTGATACTCTTACATTTCTAAGTTGTTCTTGACAAAGATGCAAGTTAAATTTTCAATATTTTTTCATCGTGGGAGTCTAAATGTAATCGGGGATAAATTCCGATTCGTCAGAAGTAAATTGAAGTCTAGATAAATCTACAAACTGTCAATTTTCTTTTTTTCCTGCTTGAGGAGATCGGTTCTGATAGAGCACATTGCGAATGCATGAGGAGATTTGCTAGTTTTGTTAATTGTTTTCTGCAAAATTGATAAATTGACACTTTTAAACATAAAACTGATAAATAATCTGTCCACTTTCAGGAGATGCCAGGATTCAAGGGAAAGAGGAAATGGGGACTGATATTGACTCTTTACAAAAAAACATTTCGATATAGATTGCCTGTATCACCACCAAGGAAACGAACAAAAACAAGTAGCAGAACACCAAATTTAAAATCCCCATCAATCAGGACACCAAGTTTATTAAACAAATCTCTTTCAATTTCAAAATATTTATATTCTTTCAAACGGGTTTCCACACCTATTCGGCGTTGAAGATCCTGTTAAAATGTCACTTTCATGTTTTGGGCTAGACATAAACCGAATGAAGCGACCACCAAATAACTTTCTCCCTAACCAAAAAAATTGGAGAGTTGATGGCGAATATCTCATTTGACGTGATTCATCTTTGTCAAACCATTCTACAATGTCCAAAAACAACTCAAATGCAATGTTATTCAAAGGGAATTTTCCATCTTGTACTAATTTAAAGAATTTCAATAGCTTGTCCTTTTCCCCAACATCAGAAAGTTTGTCAAGAACATCTTGAAAAACTTCAACTACTGAAGCTTCTTCCTTCGGGTCAACTTCTATCTTGCCTATACTTTCATCAAGATTCATAAAGGAAACATTTTGTAGATCTTTAGTAAAAAGGTTGCGCCGAATAGGTGTGGAAACCCGTTTGAAAGGATATAAATATTTTGAAATTGAAAGAGATTTTTTTAATAAACTTGGTGTCCTGGTTGATGGGGATTTTAAATTTGGTGTACTGCTACTTGTTTTTGTTCGTTTCCTTGGCGGTGATACAGGCAATCTATATCGAAATGGTTTTTTGTAAAGAGTCAATGTCAGTCCCCTTTTCCTCTTTCCCTTGAATCCTGGCATCTCATGAAAGTGAACAGAGAATAGTTTATTTTGATTAGAGTAGTTATCAGTGTTATGTTTAAAAGTGTCAATTTATCAATTTTGCAGAAAACAATTAACAAAACTAGCAAATCTCCTCATGCATTCGCAATGTGCTCTATCAGAATCGATCTCCTCAAGCAGGAAAACGAGAAAATTGACAGTTTGTAGATTTATCTAGACTTCAATTTACTTCTGACGAATCGGAATTTATCCCCGATTACATTTAGACTCTCACGATGAAAAAATATTGAAAATTTAACTTGCATCTTTGTCAAGAACAACTTAGAAATGTAAGAGTGTCACAATATTCGTCATGTTTTTCGTGGGACGATTGATTTTGCGAGAGTTACAGTTCATATACAACAATAAACTATATATGTTTCTAATCGTGAAAGCATTCGCCACAGCATAGCATTCTCTGATTTTGCAATATTCGAGCAGTAAAAAAGCAAATTTCAATTTTTGACATGTACATACCTTGCGAAGCGTCTTCGTGAACTCTCCTCCACCAAAACCGGAAGTTATCCTCACGAATTTCTTTGCAGAACCGACTGTTCTGCTTGTGCCGATTACCAGCCGTGTGTAAATGATACGTAATAGACCATGTTATGAGAACAAAATTACGTCCTAGTCACATTTTTGGTCACTTAATATTATCATTTAATAAATAATTCATTTTCACTAAAAGATAATAATTGTCTTTTAAATAAATCAATAATTATACACATATAAATATTGAACAATATTATAAAACAATAATACGGTCCGAGTTGTCTTAACATACGAGCCGACCAGTTCTCGCTTACGGGCCGACTTGTCCTCGCTTACGGGCCGACTTGTCTCGGTCCGAGTTGTCCGTCATTCGGCCACAGGCACTCGAATTCCGGTGTCCTATAATTTTTAGCTACCATAATTATTAGCTACTTTTTGACGTTCGGAATTAGATTTTCGTAAACCACAAAGGTGTTCCAAATGATAGCCATGAAAATTAGCTACCTTAATAATACATTAAAAGTACTATGCCAGTTATTCCCCTTTTACCATGTTTTGATAGATTCTTGGTAATTAGTATTTTTGAACGAAAAAAGGGGGGTGGATGTAGGCGGGGAAATCTATTTAATTAGATAGATTTATCCAAGAAATTGATAGCAAACTCCTATTCATTTATTTACACTAAGGATTTATATATATATATATATATATAAATCCTTGTTTACATGGAGCAAAATCTGGATGAAAATAAGTTATTTCGATATAAAATATATGATTGATTGGTTGATTGATTTATTGATTGCTTGGTTGGTGTTTAACGTCCAGCGAGCAATTTTTCAGCTATATTCAGGACGAGAACATTTAAAAATTTAAACGCCACGGGACTCGAAACAAGGAAAGGTGTATGGGTAGGGACGAATAATTTAGCCAGTGCAACAGGTCTCATCATGAGCATACTGGGTTCTTTAACGTGCGAAGAGGATGGCAATCTCTCAACACGGGACCTCGGTTTTATTTACGTCTCGTCCGAAGGACGGGTTGGTTGTGAATTTATACATCCCGCACAACCGACGGAGAAGAAGAAGAAGCTCTCGGTCCCATTTCTATACACCGGGGTTCCCGCGGGGTTATATATATATATAATATAAATAAATTCAAGTCTAATAATATTTTTAAAAAATTATATATTTATAGTGACATGAACAAGTTTCTATATATCAATCACCATATTATTTATCTGTACATAATGCATTTTCTGCTTTGCATATATACAAAAATGTGTATATCTATTCCATTTATATGTGTATTATCATAATGTGTAATATTGAATTAATTAATAAACTATGTTTATACTATATCCATTCCAAAGAAATAAGATGCTTTGTTATAACAAGCAATAACGCTCCTGTGGTGAAATAGTTACGAGTACTCGCATCATGTGCGGTAGATCGTGGTTTCGATCAACGATCTGATCAAACCAAAAACTATACAATTTATATTGGCACATGGCGTAAAAGAATAAAGGCAGAGACTAGTCAGCATAATTTCTTCATTACATGGGATAGAAGTCGTGAAGTTTTCCATGAATATAAGCTACCTTGCATCTGTCCAGTGTATGACATAGGTTTCAAAGTGTTATCCATGAAAATAAACTACCTTGCACCGTTCAAACATGAGCATAAGCATCTGAAGCTTGTCCATGAAAATTAGCTACTCGACCTTTCTTCATTGCATGGAATAGGAGTCATGACGTGTTCCATGAAAATAAACTACCTGGCACCATTCAAACATAAGCATAAGCATCAGAAGTTTGCCCATGAAAATTAGCTACCTCTCATTCCTTCGTTTCATGGTCCATGAAAATTAGCTACCTGCCCATGAAAATTAGCTACCTCGCATTCCTTCGTTTCATGGTCCATGAAAATTAGCTACCTGCCCATGAAAATTAGCTACCTCTCATTCCTTCGTTTCATGGTCCATGAAAATTAGCTACCTCTCATTCCTTCGTTTCATGGTCCATGAAAATTAGCTACCTGCCCATAAAAATTAGCTACCTCGCATTCCTTCGTTTCATGGTCCATGAAAATTAGCTACCTGCCCATAACAATTAGCTACCTCTCATTCCTTCGTTTCATGGTCCATGAAAATTAGCTACCTGCCCATAAAAATTAGCTACCTCTCATTCCTTCGTTTCATGGTCCATGAAAATTAGCTACCTGCCCATGAAAATTAGCTACCTCTCATTCCTTCGTTTCATGGTCCATGAAAATTAGCTACCTGCCCATAACAATTAGCTACCTCGCATTCCTTCGTTTCATGGTCCATGAAAATTAGCTACCTGCCCATGAAAATTAGTTACCTCTCATTCCTTCGTTTCATGGTCCATGAAAATTAGCTACCTGCTCATAAAAATTAGCTACCTCTCATTCCTTCGTTTCATGGTCCATGAAAATTAGCTACCTGCCCATAAAAATTAGCTACCTCTCATTCCTTCGTTTCATGGTCCATGAAAATTAGCTACCTGCCCATAAAAATTAGCTACCTCTCATTCCTTCGTTGCGAAGGGATATAGTAATGCTACCGTCTGATCTTCCATCCGTCCTTCCGTAACATCCTTGTGAACACTCTAGAATCAACATCCTTCAATGGATGTTGACCAAACTTGGTACATATTTAGTCCTATTGATTTTCAAGGTCAAAGGTCAAGGTGACTGGGTCAAATTTTTAGGGGATGGGATATGTCACGCTCTGCGTTGCCCTTGTTAATATAAAATTTATGAGATATGTTGCTGTTAATGACACATTTAAAGTCCATGGGGCTGTCATGGTCGTGATCGTATGGTTTTATGGTAGTTGTATTTCAAGGTAGTTGTATTTACAACTACATGTGCAATCAGTGCCTATTACCTCAAAAGTTATCGGTTTGAATCCCACTCATGGTGAGGTGTACTCGAAACAACATTCTGAGATACAGTTTGTCAGTGACTTGCGACAGGTTAGTGGTTTTCTCAGGTATTATTGTTTCCTCCAACAATAAAACAGACCACCATGAAATAGCTGAAATATTGTTGAAAGTGGTGTTAAACACCATAAACCTAAAGTAATTCATTGACAAATACATATTACCCTATAATATTAGTGATTTTTTTTTTTACAGCAAATGAGAAATTTTTCAGCTATAACCATGGCGAGAAAAAGTTAAAACGATGAGATGATAATCATGTTTGCTTTGTATCAACACACTTAATTGGATTTTTATAGTGCTACCTCACTTCACTGAAACAATAGTCTGCAGGTAGACATGTTGCTCCACTCTGACACATTATCCAGATTCTGAGGCAACCAGTCTTTTCTCCTTATTGTTGCATGTTTAGTGAAGAAGCAACAGATACAAATTTTTGTCCTGGGGCTCCAACTCACCATTTACCACATGCGAATTGAGAACGCTAACCATTACACCACCCATGCAGTTACCTAATATTAATAACATTTGAAATTTGTTATTTTTGTTAAGACTCCAATTATCATTAACACAAAGATTTTCAAGGATATGTGGAATTATTAAAGAAAAAACAATACAAATACCACATTCAGAACTGTTCCAAAATCGAATCAGAAAATAGTAGAAATAGAGGCAAAATCGATACTACACACTGTTCACTGTCCTGATCATATGTTTAGCCCTAATTACATTTTTAATTCCTAATCACATACTTAGCTAATAAAATGATTAAATTCTGTTGCTGAACTGTTTTTAATCAATGTATTAACTAATCATATTTAATCATTGCATTAGCTAATTATGTGATTAGGAATTAAAAATGTAATTAGGGCTAATCATATGACGGACCCATGGTAGACTCTCTCGAAAGTGCAAAATAAATTGTTCTTATGCAATCATGTAAAGCTTAATCCATTATCTGAACTTTCTTAATTTAGTATTTTATAGTAAATGAAGATAGATGCCCAAAAGTACAGTGGTTCTAGCAAATTACTGTGTCCAACACATCATTATGTGAATCAAAATACTGTGCCCACTCTTGCTTTTAATACACATGCTCTTGTTGCATTGCTGTGGTCCTATTATGCTTCACTCTGTCTAGCCGTTTATTATCAACTTATTTCCTTGGTCCATAGCTGTATGTTAATGCAAATAAAGAATATTTATAAGACCAAACTGATGAGAACTTTGTATTTTATTATTCTTAAATTTTTTCAGATGGCATTCAATGACTTTACATTGTTGCTGTGTCCTATAAATACAGGAGGTCATTGGGAAATTACATTTGCTTTCCCACAAACCAAAAAAATTATTTACATCAACCCTCTTGGAGAACGACACAGCAACATTGCAAAATTCATAAGAGGATGGAGATCCTTAGTCTATAAAAGATCAATGGAAGGATTAGACTATGGAAAAGGCCATCATAAATGGACAATATCATCTGTTCAGCATACACTTCAAAACGATTCTGTGAACTGTGGCATATTTGTAATGAAGGTATAAGATTTTGACCTGTGTGATTCCCCCCATATTTCTCACTTCAGATTGCTGCAGCTGGATACTGACAATATATGAATTGTAATAGCAGCAAAATCTTTTAATTAAATTATCTCCCTTTAAATAGAGTGGGTGTTTGTTGTTTAATTAAGAAATAATTCATGGAAGCCATATGTATATATTGTTTTTACCACGGGTAGGCCTTTATATCACGAGCGTTAGCGAGGGGTAAAAAACTGACATAAAGGCCTACCCGTGGTAAAAACAATATATACATATGGCTTCCATGAATTATTTCGATTCTAATATGTAAAAATTGGTAAAATTTCGTTATAAATTGTCGATGATGTCATAAATTACAATGGGTGTAGGTATATATTATTTTTACCACAGGTTTGAACTCAAAGCGTTTGAAGGACGTCATATTAGAATGCCAAATGAGAAATTTTCAGCTGTATCATGGCAAGAACAAGTTATATTTTTATATTATATTACACCACCGATGCAGATTTGCAAATGGTAAAAACATTATATATCATAGTATACATGATATGTCCAATACATTGAGTCGTAAAGGCCTTTCATGACGACAGAACTAAGTATGCAGCACAACTTTACGTGACTTGTAGAGATGATTAAAAATTCAATCTTTCAAGATAATTATGCAGACTTGTCACTATTAATATCTCACCATATAATCATCAGTTGTAAAATTTAATTCAAGTTGTCTAGATAAATATCTTGACAAGTCAATGACAGTTGTATGCCACCATATTTTTGATCAGTGGCGTATCTAGGGTATGTCAAGTAGGGCACATACCCTGGATGCCACTTGAAGGGGGTGCCACAGAGAGGTTTTAGCACCTATTAATGTTCCCATATGGGAACGTCCTAAAAAGATTTTTGAAATAATTTTCTTTAAGTAATTTTGCAAAAACCATGTAATACACATAGACATGAATACCTGGAGAAATTATTAATAAATTATAAATGTAAAACGCAATTTTAGTGCTCGCCATATGCGCTATTTTCCGTAGATATGCTCCTGTTTTCAATGAATTTGAAAAAAATGTTTTATATTTTTATCATTTCAGTTTGCAGAATTAATGACAAGAAGTGAAGAGTTATTCTTCGACATCAGAACCATAAATAATATTCGTAAAGATATGGCTTGCAATCTTTTAGCCGGCACTAGTGAGTATATATTGCAATTCTTTCTTTTGGTATTTATGCTTGTAATGAATTTTCTAGATCTTCTTAATTATGTCCATTTTTCAAAATAGTGGGCAACATTTTTGGTTTTGTGTGTTCTTTTTACGGACAATGGTGTCTGTCAACCCCTGAAACCTCCTAGAATGTTAACCCCTGAAACCTCCTAGAATGTTAACCCCTGAAACCTCCTAGAATGCAACTAGTTGTTTGTACCATTGCATGACTCCTTTTAAGCTTACCTTGCCAAAGGCAATGGGGGCTTTTGCTATCACTTGGCGTCCATTGTCTGTTAACTTCACATTTTAATCTTCGCCTCTGATACCGCTTAGACAAAGTGAACAGAAACTTTGTAGGAAGCATCTATGGAAGGCCCTCTATAAAGATTGCTCATTTGGGATCCGTTAACAAACATGGCCAGCACAGGCAATTCGTGTTGCTGATTGGTAGATTCCCTAAAAATCTTCTACTCCGAAACCGCTTGGCCAAATGAACCGAAACGTGGTAGGTAGCATCTATGGAAGACCCTCTATAAAGATTGCTCATTTTGGATCTGTTAACAAACATGGCCAGCACAGGCAATTCGTGTTGCTGATTGGTCGATTCATAAAAAATCTTCTCCTCTGAAACCGCTTGGCAAAATGAACCGAAACTTGATAGGTAGCAGCTATGGAAGGCCCTCTATAAAAAATGCTCATTTCGTCTCAATCCGTTAACAAACATGTCCACCACAGGCAATTCTTGTTGCTGATTGGTTGATTTCTAAAAAATATTCTCAACCTACTGAGCCTCTAGTCTATATATTGTATTGTATTATATGTATGCTAATGTTCCACCATGCCTGTCTGAGTTTTTCAATAAAATCTTTAATAAATAACTTGTGTTAAGATACTTTGTGTGTGAGATATTATCATGTATATATGGCTGTTATTTAATTATTAAATTGGCAAGTATGTGTGATACAAGTATCTGTACTTACAAAACATACCAGCATGATGCAAAATATTTATTTGAGCTATATTCAATGACATTACAGACATTTTCATATGTTGTACCAGCGTCTGGCAATCTACTTTCTAAAGGTTGAGTACATCATCCAAGTGATGAACAGTGCAGTGAAAGATAAATGAGATGTAGGCAGCTCTTTAAACCTCTCTCCCGTCAAGGCCCAGATTCAATACAAACACAAACCTCTAAACATTTATTGATAAAGAATAGAGATACATGTACATAAGAAATTAGGATGCAGGCACCCTAAAGTACTACTGTTATTCCAAGATGTATAAATTTGTAGGCCCTTCTGAAGTTATATCCTCAAAACAGAAAAAAAAACAGAAATAAAATTAGATATTAATCTGTTATCAAAAACAAACAAATACAAAACAAACCAATCAAAAATATCAAAAAGAAAGACAAAAACCCAACATGAATGCACCTTTTATCAATCTGACTTAGTTCTGTACACATAATTTTCATAAGAGATACAGGTAACTAATTTACCTGGAAATTTTACATACATTTTGTATCTATCATATTAAACAATGAGTGTATCTTGTTTTCAAAGAAAACATTCAGATAGCTACATTGCTAAAAAGAGGTAATAAAAACGTAGATATCAAATTTAGTGCACATGAACGTTTCTGGAATAACCTTCATCAGGTAGCTCAAGATCAAAAGATTGGAAAGCCAAATAATTTAATAGTTTTGGGAGCACAAAATCTATGGGTATTGATGTTATGTAGGAGTTTCTTTTACACCTGGTAGAGATATTGGGAGTGCTGTTTTTATGATGTGGGTTTTGGTGCAGTCGGGGATGTTGTCTTGTGATTCTACGGTGAATACGGACTGACACTGTTGGGGATGCTGGATTTTTGCTTTGTGTCAGCTGTGATCTGTCCATCGCTCCTCATTGGTGTGACATCTGTTTTGTCTGTACCCAAGGATTTTATATATAACAGCTTCTTTCATCACATATTGCTTAAGATTTTGACCAAGATATAGTTTTTCTGGTAACTGATTCATGTCGAGCGACGCCGAGAAACTTACACTATAAGCGCGGACGTCTAAAACGCTTAGAACGATGTCTGTTTCTGCTCTTTTTAGACAATTTGCCAGTTGTTTTTTTTAACTATAAGACATTGCAGAATAAACACAATATACGTACATTGTCGGGGAAATATAAAAACTGTACGTAACAGCTTTAGTGAGCGATAGTTTTTTAACGCCAACTCAGCAATTTTATAGCTATATCATGGCGAGACCAAGTTAATGAGATGATGATGATGTCCGCTTTTTTCTAGACCAACACGCTTAGTTTTTTTTTATAGTGTTAGCTAACGGAAACAACAGTCCGCGGATATACATGTCGCTCCACTCTGACACATTATCCTGATTCCGAAGCAACCAGTCTTTGCTCTTTCGCCTTAATTCTGCGTGCTTTGCATTATAAGCAACAAAATACCAGTTGATAATCTTTGTTTTGAAATATGAATTTGTTTATATACATGTACTCAAAAAGTCGCTTTGTATGTGTCTTCTGCCGAAGGATTGTGAAAGCGCGAAAAGTTGACCGTGCGTTGCGCAATGTATTTTGTATTGTTATGTTATCTATTGTCATTTATGTAGACAACAGGGGCGGATCCAGGGGGGGGGGGGGCGCGCATTGGCGCGCCCCCCCCCTAAAATTTGAAAAAATAAGATTTTTTGGCATAAAATAGTGATTTTTCACACGAAATACCCCAAAATTTTTCGCGCCTCCCTCCGCTCGGCGCAATTTAACTTTTTTTACCCCCCCCTAACTTGAAATCCTGGATCCGCCCCTGGACAATATATGTATTCGTTGAGAAACAGACCAGAAATGCTCACCAAAGACTCTCATCGGTAGTGTAATCGTTAGCGTGCTCGCCTCGAATGCGGTAGATCGTGGGTTCGAGTCCCGATCGGGTCAAACCATGTTCTGTACACATATTTTGCCATCTTCCACATTCTGTTGGAAATTTATGATTTAGGGTTCTATTTTTACAAAATCCAAATAAGAAATTGTCATCAAGAGTGTGCAAATAGTTTCAGTTTCGAATTGAAATTAATCTAATAGCTACCAGTTCTTTAATATTGTAATAAATAAAGTTCCCAACTTTCATTATTAAATATATATGGAACATAATTTTATTTATTTCTTGAATTCAGAAGATAGTGTCAATAAGTAAGTAAATGAGTTAATTTCTTTATTTCAAGAGGGTAACACGGTTAGCAATAATAAAAGTGTGATTAATAATTATCATATATGATCTTATTAAGTTAAAGAATAATTTGCATAGTTTGAACATCACATAAATATTAAATTCTACCATATATAGTCCACCAATCTATTTTTTAATAGCTGTAAAAATGATACATCGCAATGGTAAATTGAAAAAAGATAGTTTGTAACTTAATCACATGCTATACAGCCATATAGGTAGCATTTTGTTTTTCAACTATGAACACCACTAATATCTATTGTTTATTTTATTTTATATTGTGTACAGATCCAGGATTTCAGTACGATTTTACGCCAAAAAAATAATATTTTTTCCAATTTTAGGGGGGGGGGGCGCCCCCCTGGATCCGCCCCTGAGATCTATATGTCTCTCTTTGTCAATCAGTAACTCTTTTTCTGTTTATGTACATGCAGTTTTTCATTTTGTCTCTCCATTGGAAATACACAATCTGTATTTTGGTAAACATAATAAGGGAGACAAATCCTATAAGTTTATGCTACAAGTAGCTAATTTTCATAGGTAGCTAATTATTATGCTCCGCCGTATGAAAATTAGCTACCGGAAATTTGAGGTAGCTAATTTTCATGGGTAGCTAAAAATTTTACGACACCGGCAAACTGTCCGGCCCAAGCTAACAGAAATCCCGATAACTTGATCGTTAGCATATCATTTGAATATGAGTTAGAGAGATTGGTGCACAGGCACTTGTCTCTAAAAAAAAATGTGTACCATATATCATATATTAATATATGATATATGGTACACATTTTTTTTAGAGACAAGTGCCTGTGGGTTGGTGGCCGTGTCTATATTCAGATTTATTTTGTATTCCCCGCCTAAGCAGGTGATCGATCATGTGACTCAAGTTTCCCGAGAAACAATGCTGTTGTTTACAAGATGGCGGACTCCAGGCGGCACGAGTAAACAAGATAAAGTAAGATAAATTTCAATGGAAACAACTAATTATTTGAAAGTGTCAATCAAAATGAACATTCCTTTCGCACTTAGAGTGACCGAATGCTAAACAGAGTAAAATTAATCAGCTCTTATTGATATTATTTATTCAACGTGTTCGAATTAGAAAATACGAGACATCTAATCATAGATTCATAGATCTGTGCCAAAATATTTATGCACTAACCATGACCATGTTACAATAAGATAACGTGCAAATCATTTAATTCTACACTTGCGGGCCAAAAGTATTTCCCCACTAAGATATTTCCCTATACATTTTATTTCATATAAAACCATTTATTTTCAAAACATTCTCTTGAAGTTGAAGTTATTCCTTATCTGATTTTCATGAAATTTTCAGCATTAAATGCGGAAATAAATATAGTTTCTTCTTCGTATAATTTTCAAATAGTTTTATTTCTACTTTCCCTTAAGAATTGATTTAAAGATAAAGTTTAATTTTTTCACCAAATCTTACTATATAATCATATAACATTGTGATGTCAAGAATTTACATTTGTGTTTAAATCATAAATGCTTGTAAATAAAATAAACTCTAATAATTTACTAATACACTGTGTACAAACGGACCTGGCAAAAAATGTTTGGACTCGTGTATATCTAATTCCGGAACGGAACCAGACTGTAAGAAGGCAAGACGAAGGTAAGAATTCTGTTTATTTTTTATTTTTTGCATGAACTTGGGGGAAATAAATGCTTTATTAACCATTTCCTGCTGTCAGATGAAAGATTTTGGCTATGTCATCGTATATAGATTGAGAAATAAGCGATAATGTGCCGCAAAATGACGATCAGCTTGACCCCAACACCGAATTTCGCTCAGTTTCTCTTTGAATTGCTCACATTGAATGGAACAAAATGTATTGAAGGAGCGATTGATGAATTAAGATGACAAGAATCGTCACTTTGTGCTTTTAATTATTGATATAAGTAAGCACGGAGCGAAAGAAATGGGTCATGTCAAAATGGCAGGACCCGGTTTTGTGAATGATGTTACAGCATTATGACCCGGTTTTGTTCCAAAAAAAATTACGAACAAACAGGAACCAAAGCCTTTATTTTCTCTGGAATAACATTGAAATTATGGCTTTTGTAACCATAATGTCCACTAGATGGATTCAGTTCAAGGTATTTAACTTTCAACATTAGTGAGCCATGGTTTTCCGTCTAGTGTTTTATTACTTCTTCAAATAGGACGAAGGTTGTTTTACAGTAATAACAATGGTGCGGATGATTTTCTCTAGAATGTTTTATTAAGTCATCGAATTGTGGAAATATTGTATCACAGTATAAACAATGGTGGCTGTGGATTTCTGTTGCTTTGGTTCCTGTTTGTTCGTAAAAATTTTTGGAACAAATCCGGGTCATCATGCTGTAATATCATTCACGAAACCGGGTCCTGCCATTTTGACATGACCCATTTCTTTCGCTCCGTGCTTACTTATATCAATAATTAAAAGCACAAAGTGACGATTCTTGTCATCTTTATTCATCAATCGTTCCTTCAATACATTTCGTTTCATTCAATGTGAGCAATTCAAAGAGAAACTGAGCGAAATTCGGTGTTGGGGTCAAGCTGATCGTCATTTTGCGGCACATTATCGCTTATTTCTCAATTAATATACGATGACATAGCCAAAATGTTTCATTTGACAGCAGAAAATGATTAATAAAGCATTTATTTCCCCCAAGTTCATGCAAAAAACAAATAAATAAACATAATTCTTACCTTCTTCTTGCCTTCTTACAGTCCGGTTCCGTTCCGGAATTAGATATGCACGAGTCCAAACATTTTTTGCCGGGTCCGTTTGTACACAGTGTAATATGAGACAGGCAACCTGTTTGAAGGACGAAGTCCTAAAATTTCAATAATACGATGATCCGTACACGTTAGCCTCACCGCCGCGGACGCAATTACGAACAATTTCGATGATATTGACCGTGGCATTTGGTGATAAATTTGACCAAATTGATGAAACTGATTGCATGTTCATATTTCAGATTAAACACCAATATTCCTTTTGAATCATAGCCCATATATTATTCAATGCATTGTTAACTTAGAACAGATTTTCATGACCCCGTTATAGTCACTCTGTGACCTAGATCCGGACACAATTTCGAACAACATCATAATAACCTTTCTAGTGTAAATTATTTAATGACAACTGTTAAAATTGAAAGAGCATTCATTCATTTACGTTCACATATCGATTTGTATATAATACATAAAAACCCCATTAACTTTAGAGTTCAGATTTCGCCAAGAGTGAAGACCATGCATAATGCCTGGATTTTTTTCCCCAATTTCTTTATTGAATATTTCAGTTTACAGACTTCAGCCAAGATTATTCATAGATAGTCCGCCATATCTTTAAAAAAAACCAAAAAGACCATAAAGAGCTACGGTTCCGCAGCTAGGCTTGACCTAGTTCTAATAATAAAACCCTAAATGCTCGCTTACTCGCAAGTTTGTCACAGGAGCTACATTATTGCAGCTAGGCTTGACCAAGCCATTGTTATCAAAGCTTAAACTTCTCAAAATTCTTTTGTTGGATTTGTCCTTTTCTTTTTCACAATACCTTGGCTTGTGTGTTTTTTTTATTACTTTATTACCAGTAATTAAGCTCATCAAAGACCATTGGCACGGATCAAGACATAATTTGCAATCATCAATCTTTAATAAAATTTATAATTTTAATAGATCAATACAAATATAATTAAACAAAAACAATATATATTGTTACTTTCACGACTTATGTGCAAAAAAAATGTTCGAACAAAAACGATTCGTGGGAAGACATTTATTAACATTTGAATCACAAAAGTTAAATTATTTTTGAAAAAAGTGGGGTCGGCGTTTTGACATTACAATGTAATTCGTATTTGAGCCATGTCCGGTCCTTTTTCAAGATTTCTAGTAATTTTCTATCCCTTATCTCCTCGTACCCCCTTTTAAAAATGTTTTTCAGCACACTTTCATTTCTGTGAACGACCACGGAAGGGCCCCGTCAAAATATATAAATAAATTAGCCATAGGTTTTTATTTTTTTAGACCGGAAGTTAAACAATATGGACGGAGTTAAGCAACAAGACAGTACGCCCCAGAATGATTCGACCCTGGGTTTTAAATGGATAAAAAAATCGCACAAAATATTGTGTAGTCATATATTCATAATACATAATGATCATACTTATATTACTGAAGATTACACTAAATTGTGTTTGAACATAATTTGTAATCGGTCATTTTTTATTTTGAAATGATGTCAGCTTTGTTCCGGTCCGAGTTTTACACAAGGATGAAAAGATATTGGGGCGAAAACATATCTATTTACCGCATGCGCAAACTGCTATTTACGATTCCAAGGTAAATTTATTTTTAAAACAGAATATCCCATCAACTTGATCGTGACGCAGTTGTTCGATTTGAATGCGAGAATTCAGCAATTGACGTGATCATTAATTTTTTATGAAAAATATTTCAGGAGCCTATCGTACTTGTGGTTTTGACCACTGCTAATTTGGGGGGGGGGGGGGGGGGGGGTTCAGTAATTTCTGCCGGTACTATACACGATCTCAGATGGGTAAAAGTACCGTGTACCGGCCCACTTTGAAACTCCTGCCTTTGTTAGAAATTGGATATCTAACTTCACGGTAGTATAGTAGATTAAAAAAACACAGTTTAGCTACAATAGCGAATGTTTGGATCAAGGTGGTGACAGTTACAAATGTATATCGACCTTTAACTACAATTTCATTTAAACATATATCCTACTGTGACATCTGCTCGGTCATGCAATAATGCCGGTCATTTGTTTTGATTTACAATTCTCGCACAGCACGAGACCAATGACGTCATTCTGTATATTCATAGCGTACATAAACACACAGGGAATACTTTTCAACGTCAAAATTACAAGATGAGATTAAAACAGAGAAGTTTGAATTGAATAAATTCCATGCAAGTAAAAAAGATCCTTTTTACTAATGTCTTTTTTTCCTGATCATTATGCTTGTTAAATATGTTTCCATCGATGGTATTCCCCAAGCATTTGTATTTTTCCGGTTTGTTGACATAATCGACATCACAGTTCATGACCGTTTCTGGAATGTAGGCCAAGCAAATTGTATTTTAAAATACTTTGAAAATATGATGATTGATCATTATGCAAGTGCTCTCCATTAGTCACAAAATGGGAGATTATTTTGCATTTCCACTGCTGCTTTAATAACAAATATACCCCTTATTTCTTGGGGTAATGAAATGAAATTCACAGAGAAGATAGAAAAAGAATTAATTTAACAGCAATAATCAAAATTTATAGCATAAATTGAACAGAGAATTAAATTAAACCAGACAGAAAAATGAGATTGTCTGGGTAAAAAAAAACCTGTCATTATTACAAATTGCATCAACAAAACTATTGTTACCACTCTGTGATAATAAATTTGATTAAAATAAATTTAAATCAGTCATTTATTGTTTTACCAAAATATGTCGGTCTAATAGATTGTATTGACAAAAGCAAAAACACCAAATTCACTGGATTAAATACTTTTTATGTGGGTAAGCAAGTTTAATATTTGCATCAAATAATTAATTTTTAATACTTCAATTTCAAACTATTTAAAAAAAACATCTTTTGAAATTGTTCAGACAAATCAATTACACTGAAAAAGCTAAAATACTGCACTTTCTTAATCTGGTTTACTTTTTAAGTTCGGTTGGCCTATGACAAAATCATGTGCTTTATTGAACTTTGACTGACTTTATGTGACGTCATACGACGCCATTTGGAAAATGGAGGGTAAACAAATATGTGTCAGTATGTAATTATTATCGATCTTTTTTCCATGGAACTTTACACATGTGAGCAAGAATAGATGAGGAACATAATTAAAAAGAAAAAAATGTTTACTTTTCAAACATGAAAAAAATAATCAAACATTATCCAATGACTGACCGACTTATTGTCAGAGGAGGGTGGTCGGTGGTTCTTTCCGGGTACTCTGGCTTCTACCACCACTAAACCTGGTCGCCATGATATAGCTGAAATATTGCTGAAAGTGGCATTAAACACCAATCAATCAATCTTAAGTTAATTTTATTTATTTTTAAAGTAATTTAAATTCGAAATCATTTAATATCTAATAGCGGTGCTACTACGTGCATGCATACTGACAAATATGCTGTGGTTCGTTGCTTTCTAAACAAATTTTACACCCTTTTTGCAATACCCCTATTTTTGACCTGGCTATGCCACTGTATATTTAACTTGAAACACATACAAAATGTACATTAATAATTATAACTTAGAATGGAAAAAGTCACAGAGAGGCTCACAAGATCCTGAATTGTTCGCCTGGTTTAAGTTCATGAGAAATTTTAATTGATGCCTTTGCTGCCTTATCTGTGTACATATCAGGGCTCACCAAACCAGGCGAAGTGGGCGACTTCTTCACCTTGGTTTCAATGAAATCGCCGTATTTTTTTCACCAATAATCATACTTTATCTTCAATATTCCCATGTTCCTGAAATGTGACCCATACAGGGTTTGATGTCCAATATTTTATTCCAAACTCGTTAATTGCATCCTTTTTAAGATCATAGTGCAGCACGTTCGTTTTTGTGAAAGGTTGGGGAACAAGCAATAGTGGGGAAAGAGACGTTAAAATTTGGATCGATTTTCGGAAGTCTCCCAGATTATCCCTCACTTTTCGCCCTTAAGTCAAGAGAGAGGGAAGTCAAGTCGCCCTGTTTTTTACTATGTGTGGTGAGCCCTGCACATTTGTAACTTCATGTAAATTGAATCATTTGTGCATGATCAGACATCTCTGCCAAATTTAAATTGAATTCATTGTCTTTAGTGCTTCTCCTAGAGATAATAATTAATTTCCCATAAAGCTACAATGTAAACTTTGACCGTGGCCAATGGCCATTATGAACTTCTGATCTACATCAAAACAATTTACGGAGCCGTTGTGGTCATAATCGTATAGTACCGTCTTTTTGTGTGCATAGAACGCACCCCCTTTCCTCCCCTCCCCAAAAAATCTGGGGGAAATTCTAGTTCCTATCTATTGAATGCAGGGAGATTCAGTAAAACATCCACGGCAGAAATAAATTCTCATTCAAACGGACAAATACTGCTTACCACAGATCAAGTATTTGTTAATCCATGTATTTTTGATAAATTTTAGACAGGGAAATGTTAAATTTGTTTTGTTAAAAGAGTTTAAACCGAATATTCTAGATTTTGCAAGCGAAAATTAGCTGTTTTGTGAATGCAGGAAGTTTATCGCTAATGTTTAATTTGAAAACAAGTTCAAAACGGCAATGAAAATGATACGGATGAAGCAGTTGATTATTTTTTTTTCACCCGAATTATGGTTGTTTTAAATAATAAATATGTAGATATGTTTAATCTTTAATCAGTAAATTCATCAAATAATGAACCGTTCATGTGATCAAAGATAGGCAAGCTTGGGTCAAGCTTGTAATAGGAAGTAATTACGATCCATTCAAATAAAGAGAAAACAATACAAAACAATACAAAAGTAATAACATTAATTAAGACCTGATCAAAGAGATTATAATTTCTTTTGAAGTGTACTTATATTGTAACAATGCTACAATATAGTATATAATTGACAGGTGTCCCAGTATGTTCAATTATCTTTTCACACCTTGTTATACAGTATACCGTCCTTGACCTTGTCAACTGCTGTAAAAATCGATAAATCAACAAAGGTTCAATACCCAAACACATGTAATTTCACCACAGGAAAAAAATGATTGCAAAAAGGTAAAATATCACACGTCTGATATTAGCAAACATTTGACAGTTATTCCTGCATTCGTATGGACAATTAGTTCCGAACAACAACACCAATGCACAACAAATTTGATTATTGACAAACATCGAGAATAAATACATATTTACAAACCTTTCAAAAAGGCAATGAACAAGCAATAAATACATTTTTTATACAATTTTATTTTAAATAACACATATAATGAACACAATTAATGTTATTTGAACATGAATTCGTCGATCATTGGGAATGTTGCCGGTTGTGAACTCGAAGCTATGCTACCGGCAACTCTCTGCATGACCTGAAAAAAAGTGTCTGATACTTGTTCTTATGCATAAAATGCACCCCACCTACAAATTATCATTTTAAAGCATAAGACCGCGTTCTATGCGTACCAAAAACGGTAGTTGGATATATCACTACCTATGCAATCAGTGCCTATCACCACTAACATTGTAACCAGAATCCCGATCAGGCGAGGTGTACTCGATACAACATTATGTGATGAAGTTTGTCAGTGACTTGCGGCAGGTCAGTGGTTTTCTCCGGGTACTCCGGTTTCCTCCTCCAACTGCCCGCCACAAAATTACTGAAAAATTGTTGAAAATGGCTATAAACACTATAAACCACTTAAATGAAACCAAATCAAACCGAGTCATGGATTTAATCTCGAAAGTCATGAAATGGTTGTATTTATATATTAAATTAAATGATCATGGCATACATGTACCAATAAATGTAAATACTATATTTTTTTTTACAATAAAAGTAACTTTTGTTTTTATTACAGAAGGAAAAAACATGGAAATTTTGTATACATGTATATTCATAACTAATTTTTTTTTTAATTTTATGAATAAACATGAAGTCTAGATTTAATACAGCACAGTATGACAATACATGCATGTACAGTATGTATTTATATACAAATTTCAAGCTGTATTTGAAGTCCTCTGTCAATAGATTTAATTTGTTGTTCTTTTACCAGTAAATCACTCCTAAAATTTTGTTTATCTCCAAATTTTGTAAATTTGAACTTTCTTTCTTTTTTGAATAAGTTTTAATAATTTTGTGATAATTCTTAATAATCAAAGAATATTAAATGATATATGACAATATTGTGTGTGGATTTGAAGATGCAATCTCCATGCATCAATCCCATACATACATTTATTACATGTACTGTACATGTTATGGAAAGAAAGTTTAAACATTGATGCAGGGCATTCCACAGCAACCAGGCACAGGGCAAATTGCCCGTCTAATTGCATTTCCCTCCAGCTACTTTGTTTTCAAAAATGAAAATGTCAAAGTGAAAGTAAAATACCGCATTGTTTTGCAGGATACTCTACTTTAGCCCCTCTCACTTCATACAATTTAAAACAAAAAAGACCAGGACATATGGAGTTAGAAATCCAGGTACTGGCTTGGGACAGGCACAAAAATGTGGCGAGCTTAAGCCGATTAATGAGAACAGAGATCAGCCCATCTGATAATTGGATATCTGATGACAAATATAAACAACCAATAAAAAATACAGTACAGATTGGCTTCCACACAAGAAGACTGCACTTCACTCTCAAAAATGTATGAAGGGCTCGGGTGGCTCAATGAGTTAGGTAGTTGGATTACCTAACAACTCGTACAAGGCTATCACCAATACGGCGTGGGTTCGCCCCCAGCTTTGTAAATTACAAAAAATGATGCACTCGACTCACAGTCGCAAGTGATAAAGTTTACCAGTTGCTTGCCCATCGTCTGTGGTTTTCTCCGGGTACTCCACCACTAAAACTGGTCGCCATGATATACCTGTAGCTGAAATATTGATGAAAGTGACGTTAAACACCAAAAATCAAAATCAATCAAAAATGTATGACAACATAAACATGGACAGTACAATAGCAGAGTAAGTGAATGCTTGTAGTTAGCCCACTACCTATATACTGAATGTGTTTCAGGTACCATACATGTATTTTGAGAACACTAATTATTTTGATTTATGATTTTTTTTTCAACAAGTCATGCATTGTACTGGAAGTTTTGTTGAATTATTTGTTATCATATACATACATGTAGTTAAACAACCTAAAAAACAGGATGTACCCCAGGTCACAGGGGCTAGGTGCATCCGAAAAAACCCCAAAAAACTAACTCGGGTACACTCTGTGATTTTCGTTATTTCATTAAAATTAAATATTTTCCTTTTTAGTGCCTCTATTCTAACCTTCTCTACGCAGAATCACCTAATTTTGACGTATTTCACACATTTTGATACAACCCATTTTTTCTATAAATACTATAATATCAACAAGGCCAGCAACTAGCCGCCATTTTTTGGGTTACTGTACATCATGAAATTTCACCTACCTCGCCTCAAAGTCGCTTCGATTGAAATCTGTGTCGTGTCTCGTGTTTCCGCCGATATGAATCGTCTCCAGGGACATGAATCTTAATGTTCATAACACTTAAAGTCCATATATATCCTTTGAAGGCAGTAAAATCAGTAAAATCGCTTTCATTTCGTTTGTTTTAAATATCAAATCACGGAAGTCGTTTTACTTTTTCAGGGGAGATTACTCTTCATCAATCAGAGGTCTTCCGAGTGTGAAAGAAAGTAATGAAAAGAACCGATAACTTCCGAATGGTTGTAAGAAGGCGCAAAATATGTATTTGTGGGAAAAAAGATAAAAACAAATATGGAAACTTCGAGAGAAGAAAATCAAAACATCATATCAAAAGAAAATATGATATCTTGGTAAAAAAAAGGTACTTGAAGTAGAATCAAAGCATCATATCAAAAGAAAATGAAATATCTTGGTAAAAACAGTAAGGTCAAAATTAAGGGGATGAATGGGGGGGGGGGGAGGGTCCCAAACTCCTGCTACGCTTCCCCCTTACTCCCTTTTGTTTGCTTTTCTCAATTTTTTTTTACTCCTGCCCCCTTCACTCCTGACTCCCCAACTCCGGGCTCCCCCTGTCCACCCCCTCAATATTTAAGGTAGGTACCTGCTGAAGTGTAAATTGGATTAAAGGTGGACACTTTCAGGGAATTAAAAAAAAATATAGCATATTATATGACATCCCCACCCCCCTTTTGATTATTTCCAAAAAGGTTTGATCACCTCTTCATTTGAAAATTCCAATGAATCTGAATGTATTAATTGTTTATTTAGAAATGCACAATTATACTCCTAAGAGTTGATGGCATAATTAAGAATAAAAGAACAGACAATCAATATTACAGACAGTAACATGTAAATCAATATAAACATATGAATTATGCAGCTGGAGAGTCCACTTTCCTCAGTAACAGCGACTTTTTTTTATACATGGTACAACAAACTGCAACAATTCTGTATATGCTTTGAAACATATAAAAGTAGTGCTTACTGCACTCAAAGGCTTGATATGTTTACTGTAATTTCTTTTTTTTTCTTTGAAAGGAGGGTGACAGCTTTCTAAATTAGTAAATGTGTTATCCCTTTTTATTATAGAGTCTAACATTCCACATTGTTTCTACTTCAAATAACTTTTTTTTACCAAGAGGCAAGATATTATATTTTCTTTTGATATGATGCTTTGATTCTACTTCAAGTAACTTTTTTTTACCAAGATATTATATTTTCTTTTGATATGATGCTTTGATTTTCTTCTCTCGAAGTTTCCATATTTGTTTTTATCTTTTTTGCCACAAATTCATATTTTGCACCTTCTTACAACCATTCGGAAGTTATCGGTTCTTTTCATTACTTTCTTTCACACTCGGAAGACTTCTGGTTGATGAAGAGTAATCTCCCCTGAAAATGTAAAACGACTTCCGTGATTTGATATTTAACACAGACGAAATGAAAGCGATTTTACTGATTTTACTGCCTTCAAAGGATATATATGGACTTTTACCGAAACAGACTGTTCAGCCAATCAAAAAGCCCGTTAGATCTCTCTCAATTTTCAAGTCTATGGCGTTTGTGAAGGATGCAAAGGGGATTTCTTTCAAAAACAGACTTAAAGGGCATATAAATTGGCGAAAGGTAAGAAATTTTAACGTAATTTGAATGGATGAAAGTATTTAGCTAGTCAAAATGACTCGTTTACGCATGGGAAAGTCTGTACACAGATGGGAAGTGGTCAACCCAACAGATGTACGACTTCGGATTTTCACGCCATTTTGTTTTGGTTCGTGTATGATACCTCAGCAGTTCGGAGGCCTACACTAACAATTGGGGTCTCTTTGGAAAGGAAAATTACTTGACTTTCGACTGGTGAAAACATTTTTTGAAAATATTAAGCATTCCGAAGTTACGATCAATTTAACATGACGACTTAAAAAAATGGAAGCAAGTGAGTTTGCCCCCTTGTAGTATTATATAGTATTTTTTTTTTTTTTTTTTTTTTTTTTCTCTCGGACGCACCTAGCCCCTGTGCCCCAGGTAATCAGATAGTAATTTTTCATGTTTAGAAATATTTTCCAATTTTTTTTTACAAAATGAATGAATTAAAGTTTTTTGTAAGCATGAATGACAACAAATTATTTGTTTCCATGTTAGTTCAAAAATACGGTAATCATGACAACAAATTAAAAATAGGATATACATGTATATATATATAGTCATTTATAATCTATTTAATGGAGCTTTCCTTTTAAATGAAAAGTAAATAAGTTTTCTGCAAAGATTAATGACATTAAAATGTAATTCATCATTCAAAATCTGTACAGTTTATTGATAGGCAAATTACCTAAAACCCTTAAAATCTTGAGCATTCAACTTGAAAACATATTGTGATGGAATTTAAGAAAGGTATTTGTGAAATGTGAAGTATCAATGTAAAATATTGAAAGTGTTTAAAAACCTGGTACATAATTCATGATTTTACATTTCTGTATGCCTACAATGTATGAACATAATGTTGAAAGTGACATTAAATACCATAACCCCCCTCCCTTTTTCCTTCACTCTCTACAAGGGTCTTATTCCCAACTACATTTATAGGTAGTATGGAACAGTGTATTCTTGTATTTAATTCTTTGTTTTATCTGTCCAGAGGTCCTTATAGGATCAATCTTTTTATTTATCCTAATTGTAAAAAGTCATGATTCCTAGTGCATTCTTATAAAAAATAATTACAGTGAATATATTTGTTTTCGGTGACTATTTCTGTTTATCCGTGAATATATTTGTTTTCCATGACTACTTTTGTTTACCCGTGAATACATTTGTTTTCAGTGAATAGGAGTACATCAATTTTCTGTGACTACTTTTGTTTACCAGTGAATACCTTTAATTTTCTGTGACTACTTTTGTTTACCAGTGAATATATTTGTTTTTCATGACTACTAATGTTTACCAATGAATACATTTGTTTTTCGTGACTATTTTTGTTTACCAGTGGCAGTGAATATATTTGTTTTCTGTGACTACTTTTGTTTACCAGTGAATATATTTGTTTTCTGTGACTGCTATTGTTTACCAGTGAATATATTTGTTTTTCATGACTAATTTTGTATACCAGTGAATATATTTGTTTTTCATGACTACTTTTGTTTACCAGTGAATACATTTGTTTTCCGTGACTACTTTTGTTTACCAGTGAATATATTTGTTTTCAGTGACTACTTTTGTTTACCAGTGAATACATTTGTATATATGTTTTCATGACTACTTTTGTTTACCAGTGAATATATTTGTTTTCTGTGACTACTTTTGTTTACCAGTGAATATATTTGTTTTCTGTGACTACTTTTGTTTACCAGTGAATATATTTGTTTTCTGTGACTACTTTTGTTTACCAGTGAATACATTTGTATATATGTTTTCATGACTACTTTTGTTTACCAGTGAATATATTTGTTTTGCATAACTACAGTTACTTCTATTTTTAGAAATACTTCCAATTTCCATGACATTATAATATAAGGTTTCTCTATATTGGATGACTATTTCTCGTTTCCATAACTACAAAAATATCAGTTGGACTACACATACAGTACACTCCAAGTGTATCAACGATCATACTCTCAGGTCGGACATATTCCTCCCAAAATGTCCGACAAATTTGAGAGTTAACACTCTCTAAGTCCAACTATTTGGTCGGACGTGAGAGTGGCTATTTAAAGATTTTTTTTACATTTGTCGAGGTGAACATGTCAAACATTTTGTGATTGATGCGTATTTGTAAGCGTACTTTCTTTCCGGTATGTAGAATGTCCGGGTACATAAATACCCTAGTGTATTTCTACCTTGCACCATATTCGCGCCAGGAAGGGTAGCTCAAAGGTCAATATATAACTGAAATATTGTTGAAAAGTGACGTTTAAACACCCATAGCCTCATATAAATTATTGCAATAAAATATCGATTAAGTAACGAAATCGATATAAATTATTTTCCAGTATATTTAGTATAAAAAGCTTGTTCTACACGTTTACTGTGAGATGTATTGCAACCACCATTTTTTACTACAACCACGTGCACATGCTCGTGTTTGATGGAAGGCTATAGCTATATTTAGATATTTTGTGATAATAATTTTATATTGTAAATCGATCCACCCTGTGATTTTTTTCAACAAGATACATTTTTTTATAGTATATATTTTATTATAAAATACAATATTGAACTGATTTTCGCTAACACTTCAATCATTGAATATTGATTTTTTCGGATGTTGAATATTTTATCCTCAGAATTGCACCCCCTGTTAGTATACTTTTATTGCTTTATTTAAAAAAAAATAACACCAAGAACATCGATGATACAAGTCTTCTTATTCAGAAATAAACCTACAGCAAAATAAAGGTATACATTTTTTGTACTGTAAACAAAATCGTAATTTTTATCTAGATTTATCGTCCGAAAAATACGGTACTCCTCTACTATACTAATTTGGATTAGGTGATGGGAATTAGGTGCCATCATCAAAATAAAGATTAAAAAAATGTATTTTATGATAAAAATGGCTGATTAAAATTGTTTGTCATGCATTAGCTGTCAGTTGTAATATACAGGATGTAACCAATATACAGGAAGAGCCCTTCTGTGAAGCCATCTATTTTGAAATGCCATTCAATGAAAATAACAACCTGACCATATTGTTAATTAAGAATAAGAATTAGATAAGAAATTAAAATTTATAGAAGGCAAGGATTTATATAATTAACACATTAAGTCGCATTTCATTTATTTAGCTTGGGTCAGTTATCAATTAAAAAGACAAAAATGGTTTAAAAAAAAATCTGTCTAATAAGTATTTACCTAAATAACGATATCATGACGTATAATAATTTCTCACCGTAAATGTATTTATTTGATTAAGATATTTATATACATATATAAGAAAAAAGATATAAATTTATTTTTTAAGTACAAATAAATTGGAAGACGGCTTGAAAATCGAAAACGCAAAATAGTTATCTATGTTTATAAGTCTTAGTAAAAGGAGTCTTGAGCAACAGTTTTTTTTCACACCTGTGATGGGTGTATTTGTATATCATGAATGCACAATGCCACGACATGCTGAGATGGGTGATGTTTTGACAGGTAAACTGTAAAAAAAAACCGTAGAATACACTAATAAAATATTATTTCACCTATATCAGGACTCTGCAGACTGCCAATTTTCAAGAAAGAAAAAACGGGATTTATGGATTTATGACCCATTCGCCATAAGCAAAATAAAACTTAAATTTTACTAATTAATTTTAATCCAAATTTGCCTTTAAAGAAATAAATGTATAAATTAGAATTATTTACCCGGGTTCGTTCGCCCTACATTTGGGAAACACGTAAAAGAGCAAACGCACCCGATATCGTAAACCGGCAACTGCCTTGGCATCAATTGTCGCGAGTACATAAGGGACATATTAATATTCACTTATAGTGCACTTAAAACATGGGTACTGCATGTTAATACATTTTATTCATGGATATTATTGTATATATTGCCCGTGACAGCCGTTAACATATCTATACTTTCCGTACTGTATATCACTCATTTACTTCAGCTTTACTAATATACGCATGTTTCTTTATGCACGAATTTATTGGTTAGCAGAATTTGGGGACGTTTCCTGTTTACAGTTTAACTATCTGAGAGTGGAGACTCTCACTCTGACCTGGGAGGATTTTGTCGGACATGTCCGACGATTTTGTCTGACAATTTTAAGAGTGAAGTCCGACAAAACTCTGTGTCCGTCCTGAGAGTATGATCGTTGATACACTTGGAGGGATCTGTACTACAACAATGTATTATTCACACAACTTATTATTTACATTAAGATTCATTTACATTAATTTTACATGATTTTTTTCTTTGTTTATTTTATGAATTAATTATCAGTTTGTATATACCTGTCTTAATTGGAGTTCAGGTACACCCAATTAATTGATTTTACTTGACACAAATGGTAAAGCGATCCCTCTTACATAAATATTTGATGTTGTTTGTAATTAACTTATGGTACTTCGTAAAGAAACTGATATTTCTTAACAGTAAAAACATGTATTACCATTATTTTAGTAGATTTTTGTTTTGGATATGTAGAATTTTGAATCAATCGGACCAAAAAGTAAGCAATTTTTAATTATTATTGTTTATGATTTATAAGGTAAAATTTATTTAGGATAATAGCAACATTTTATGTACACTATGATAAAAAATATGTTAAATGTTAAAAGTAAAATATAAAAGTACCTCTGTAACATGATTGACATAAGATTACTACATGATATGTAGTATAGAGTACATGGTTGATATCTTTCAAGAATAACCCTTATAAATCCTTATAAACCCTAAGGCTTATTTTCAAAGGGGTCCTTAATCTTGTTTTTAATTTATTTCATATAGCTACAAATAATGTATATACATTATTGTCATATATTTGTTGGGTGATTTTCATGTTTTGATTAGCCTACCAGATACACAGAATAAATTGATGGCCACCACCGCAATACATAGATTAACATTAGACCCTATGGGAAAATGTTCAAATGCCTTCTTCTCAGAAACTACAAATATGATTAAAGCCAAACTGTACATGAGTGTTCATTGGATGGTCCTTCTACATACTTTAGGTTTTTTGTTCTGATATGAAATTCAAAATGGCGGCTACGACAGGACTTAGTTTAGCATTGGACCCTATGGGAAAAATGTTTCAAAACGCTTCTTCTCTGAAACCACTTGGACAGTTGAAACCAAACTGCCCAGGAATGATCATTGGAAGGTCCTCTACAAAGTTTCTGAGTTTTATGCTGATCAGAAATCCAAGATGGCTGCCACCACAGGTCATAGTATTAACACAGGACCATATAGGGAAAATACAGAAATATGTTCTTCTCTGAAGCTATTGCACTGATTGAACCTAAACTGTGCATCAATCATTGGAAGGTCCTTTACAAACTTTGTGTTTTTTATGTTGATCGGAATTCCAAGATGACTACCACTGCAGGACATAGTTTTTACATAGGACCAATTGTTTCTTTTTATAACTAGCTGAACGATACAGGCTCTTGAGAGCCTCTGGTAATATTGTTAGTATCTGGCAGTTGACACTATTGAGATGATGATTTTATGATTTAATGTTTACAATTTTGTGGGTCAAGTGTTATAAATATATTAAAAGTTGTTAAATATAAATATATTAAAAGTTGTAAAATGTTGATAGGGATATATATGAAATATACAATTTTTATTGAAGGTATTTATTTGGACACATTTTGTGTGGCTTGTATTTTTCATTTTTTGATTGAAAAGGTAAAAATAAAATGGTGAGAGGAGGGGTGGTCATGTAGATGAGACCTGAAATGTGGAATGTAACATCCATTTGAATAAAAATTATGGATTCTTTTTAGCTCACCTTGCCAAAGGCAACGTGAGCTTTTGCCATCCATCGTCTGTCGTCCGTTAACTTTTCACATTTTAATCTTCTCCTCTGAAACCTCTCAGCCAAATGAACTGAAACTTGGTAGGAAGCATCTATGGTAGGTCCTCTATAAAGATTGCTCATTCCGTCCGGATACATTAACAAATATGTCCGCCACAAGCAATTCTTGTTTCTGATTGGTCAATTTGTACAAATATTCTTCTCTTAAACTGCTTTGCCAAATGAACCGAAACTTGGTAGGAAGCATCTATGGAAGGTCCTCTATAAAGATTGCTCATTTCATCCCGATCCATTAGCAAACATGGCCGCCACAGGCAATTCTTGTTTCTGATTGGCTGATTTTTAAAAATCTTCTCCTCTGAAACCGCTTGGCCAAATGAACCGAAACTTGGTAGGAAGCATCTATAAAGGTCCTCTGTGAAGGTTGCGCATTACGACCCGATCTGTTAGCAAACATGGCCGCCACAGGCGACTCTTGTTTCTGATTGGCTGATTTTTAGCTCACCTGGCCATAGGCCACGTGAGCTTTTGTCATGGGTAAGCGTCCGTCTTCCGTCCGTTAGCTTTTCACATTTAAATCTTCTTCTCTGAAACCGCAGAACAGATTTCAACCAAGCTTGCCAGAAATGTTCGTTGGATGGTCCTCTACCAGATTGTGTTTTTGGTGCTGATTTGAAATCCAACATGGCTGCCAGGGTCCATAATGTGTTCTCATTGGCTGAAATTTTAAAAATCTTCTTGTCAGAAACCACCCAGCCAATTGAATTGTGACTTTGCAGGAATGATCATTGGGTGGTCCTGTACTAAACTTGTGAATCGTTTGCCGATCGGAAATTCAAGATGGCCGCCATGACTCGAGTTAGTTTAACATTGGACCCTATGGGAATTTCACACTTTCAACTTTTTTTCTGAAACCACAAAACAGATTTGAACCAAACTTGGCAGAAATGTTCATTGGATGGTCATATACAAGATTTTTGTTTTTGGCGCTGATCGGAAATCCAACATGGCTGCCAGGGTCCATAATGTGTTCTGATTGGTCGAAATTTAAAAAAATCTTCTTGTTAGAAACCACTAAGCCAATATGATATTTTCTAGTCATTTCCATTCCGGCAGAAACTCCGTTTTTTTCGTTTATTGATCACGTGATTTGACGTAAACTGCAGGCATCATTGCTTCCGGTTTGGTTAGCAATGCCTGACGTGAATGTAAATACAACGTCATTCACGGTAAAAATGGAAAGGCCCATTAAGCTTTCTAAGGACTGGTGCTGTGTAAATCTGATGGAAGGAAGCGTGGGAAGTGAATAAAGCATTTCCGTTGTCTTTTTTGTACAGTTTGAGGCGGTCATATCATCATTCCAATCACACTTTTTCGCTAAATAGTATGTCACACTGTTCAATATTACTGGCAACAGTTTTAAATCCGGCGACCATATCGGCACTTGTCCGATCTCACACACAACCTGTGTTACACCGTTCTCCGTTATTGGTCTCCTGTTTACTTGTGAAAGTTCGTAGTCATTTGTTGACGTTATTTTCTCTAGATCTAATTCTTGGGCAAGTTCACATAACTTGATTAATTCATGTTTTCTATAGTATACAAATGACATGTTATGCCTCTATGCTGTAAATATTCCTTTTGATCGGGAACCTGCCATCGGAAGAAATCTACTTGAATATCCATGATAATAATGATAAACGTAATCTGTTGATAAATGCTGACAAACCGGAAGTTTAGATGCCTGTTGTTTGTTTGCTACAATATGTCAATCGTACCTCCAATTTGAAAACCGCTTTAACCCGAAAATACGGTATTGAATTGTGACTTTTTAGGAATGATCATTGGGTGGTCCTGTACTAAACTTGTGAATCGTTTGCCGATCGGAAATTCAAGATGGCCGCCATGACTCGACTTAGTTTAACATTGGACCCTATGGGAATTTCACATTTTCATCTTTTTTTCTGAAACCACAAAACAGATTTGAACCAAACTTGGCAGAAATGTTCATTGGATGGTCATATACAAGATTTTTGTTTTTGGCACTGATCGGAAATCCAACATGGCTGCCAGTGCCCATAATGTGTTCTGATTGGTCGAAATTTTAAAAATCTTCTTGCTAGAAACCACTAAGCCAATTGAATTGTAACTTTGCAGGAATGATCATTGGGTGGTCCTGTACTAAACTTGTGAATCGTTTGCTGATCGGAAATTCAAGATGGCCACCATGACTCGACTTAATTTTAACATAGGACCCTATGGAAAAAATGTTTAAAAGTCTTCTCCTCTGAAACCAGTAAGTCAATTTAAAGCAAACATGGCATGAAAGGTCCTTAAGTGGTCAATTTTCAAAATTATGTCCAGTGATCCTGACCTCCATTCAAGATGGCCACCTTCAGCGGACATACTGTAGTTTTAACATAGGACCCTATGGGAAAAATGTTTTAAAATCTTCTCCTCTGAAACCAGTAAGTCAATTTAAAGCAAACATGGCATGAATGGTCCTTAGGTGGTGAACTTTCAAAATTATGTCCTGTGACCCCGACCTCCATCCAAGATGGCCACCGTCAGCGGACATAGTTTTAACATTGGACCCTATGGGAAAAATGTTTAAAATTTTTTTTCTCTGAAACCAGTAAGCCAATTTAAAGCAAACATGGCATGAATGGTCCTTAAATGGTCAACTTTCAAAATTATATCCAGTGACCCAAACCTCCATCCAAGATGGCCACCATCAGCGGACATAGTTTTAACATAGGACCCTATGGGAAATATGTTTAAAAATCTTCTCCTCTGAAACCAGTAAGCCAATATAGCAAACATGTCATCGATGGTCCTTAGGTGGTCAACTTCCAAAATTGTGTTCAGTGATCCCGATCTTGGTTCAAAATGGCCACCGTCCGCGGACATAGTTTTAACATAGGACCCTATGGGAAAATTGTTTAGAAGTCTTCTCTTCTGAAACCAGTCAGCCAATTTAAAGCAAACATGGCATGGATGGTCCTTGGGTAGTATACTTTTAAAATTGTGTCCAGTGACCACGACCTCCATCCAAGATGACTGCCATGAGCAGACATAGTTTTAACATAGAACCCTATGGCAGTATGGGATTTGAATAGTAACTTAGATGTATTCGGCATGCAGACATTCTTAAGAGGACTTATTTATGTCAGGTGAGCGATACAGGCTCACCTGAGCCTCTAGTTTAAATTCTTCTCCTCTGAAACCGTTTGGCCAAGTGAACCAAAACATTGTAGGAAGCATTTATGGGCTGTCCACTATAAAGATTGCTCATTTGTCTCGATCCATTAGCAAATATGGCTGCCACAGGCAATTCTTGTTTCTGATTGGCTGATTTTTAAAATTCTTCTCCTCTGAACCCGTTTGGTCAAATGAACCGAAACTTGGTAGGAAGCATCTATGGGCGGTCTTCTATAAAGGTTGCTCATTTTGTCCTGATTCATTAACAAATATGGCCACCACAGGCAATTCTTGTTTCTGATAGGTAGATTTCTAAAAATCTTCTCCTCTGAAACCGCTTTACCAAATGAACCAAAACTTGGTAGGAAGCATCTATGGAAGGTTCTCTATAAAGATTGCTCATTTCGTCCCGATCCATTAACAAACATGGCTACCACAGGCAATTATTGTTTCTGATTGGTCGATTTCTAAAAATCTTCCCCTCTGAAGCAGTTTGGCCAAATGGACCGAAACTTGGTAGGAAGCATCAATGGCAGGTCCTCTAAGGATTGCTCATTTCATTTTGATCCATTAACAAACATGGTCGCCATATAGGCAAGTCTTGTTTCTGATTGGTTGATTTCTAAAAAAAAGCTTTTCCTCTGAACCCGCTTGGCCAAATGGAATGAAACTTGGTAGGAAGCATCTATGGAAGGTCCTCTATAGAGATTGTTCATTTCGTTTTGATCCGTTAACAAACATGGCCACCACGGGCAATTCTTGTTTCAGATTGGTCGATTTCTAAAAATCTTCTTCTCTGAAACTGCTTAGCCAAAGGAAACCGAAACTTAATAGGAAACATGTATGGAAGGTTGCTCATTTTGTCCCGATCCGTTAACAAACATGGCTGCCATAGGCATAATTCTTGTTTCTTATTGGTCGATTTCTAAAATACTTCTTCTCTGAAACTGCTTAGCAAAATGAACCACAATTTGGTGGGTAGCACCTATGGAAGGTCTTGTATTAAGTTTCCTCAAAGCAGAATGAAAGGTGAGTGACACAGGCTCAGCCCACTGAGCCTCTAGTTTGGTTTTTTGTTGATGTTTTTGAGTTTTGCCCCATAATCATAAATATTTGATTGATGTAATGCTACTTTTAGCAAGATTTGAGACGATCATGAAATGAAAACGATGCTATGCATGGTTGGTGACTGAACGGATGTATATATATAGTCAAGTGGTTATGCACATTATAGATGTTCAGTCAGCTTAATAGCATAGCCAATTTCCAAATACATGCATACAAATAAATGTCCCAATATTATTCATTTATGAATAAAAACTTAAAGATTGGATCAAAATTCCTGACATCCAATAAATTTTAAAAAGATGTGGCATTTAGTGTAAATGAAAATTTGACTGCATCAAGAAAGAAAATTGTTGCTAGACATATATATGTATACACTGTTGTGTATAAATTGTTTTATACTAGTGTATTAATAAACAATACAAACATACCATGGCCATTTCAACTGTATAGTAGTCAAAGATAAGAAATTCAAATACTTCAAATGAAATAAAATCTTTGGGGCATTTGTTGTACATTCTTTAGTCAGAGAAACCAAAAGTCTTTTATATCTATATAAACCTACTGTATAATAATCAAGACTCGATATAGATAAAATTAGCTACATGACAACCGAGCAGTGTTACAATTTGTTCCTATGTGTTTGTCCAAGGGAATTGGCAACACTGATAATGAATCGGATTGGTAGCAAAATTTAACTGTTCTTAAACAACCTGTTCATACCTGTGCAAAAAATTACAAACTGAAATAATGATCCATTGTTTAAATGTTATAATTTGATAATGTTTTTGTGTGTCATGACAATGAAATGATCTTTAACTGAATCCAATTATTTTTTTTAAAGGAAGTTTATTATTGACACAGGATTTTAACAAAAAATACTAATATATATATTACTTATAATGGAAGGTAAGGTCATATAGTTTACTGAAATTGATTTGAAAAAAATGTTTGTGTAGGTGGTATAAAAGTTAAAAGAAAAAAATTCAGGTACTTTTTGAGGGATTCATTTGCAATGAGAAAAAAATAAGTAGGGTGCTATCTTGTGTCCTGATTTTATCCAGTGGTCATGATCATAGGCTGGAGATACCAGTAAACTAAGTTTAACATAAATTGTTGTAATATACAAGACTACAGGGGCAATGTCTACTATTGTCATCAGTTTACATCTGACGCTGTTTGTCATCAGTGGACCAATTTAATGTATCAAGAAGGGGAGGGTTGTAATCCCAATAACCAATTTAATATATCAAGAAGGGGAGAGTTGTAATCCCAATAACCAATTTAATATATCAAGAAGGAGAGGGTTGTAATCCCAATAACCAATTTAATATATCAAGAAGGAGAGGGTTGGAATCCCAATAACCAATGTAATATATCAAGAAGGGGAGGGTTGTAATCCCAATAACCAATTTAATATATCAAGAAGGGGAGGGTTGTAATCCCAATAACCAATTTAATATATCAAGAAGGGGAGGGTTGTAATCCCAATAACCAATTTAATATATCAAGAAGTGGAGGGTTGTAATCCCAATAACCAATTTAATATATCAAGAAGGAGAGGGTTGTAATCCCAATAACCAATTTAATATATCAAGAAGGAGAGGGTTGGAATCCCAATAACCAATTTAATATATCAAGAAGGGGAGGGTTGTAATCCCAATAACCAATTTAATATATTAAGAAGGAGATGGTTGGAATCCCAATAACCAATTTAATATATCAAGAAGTGGGAGGGTTGGAATCCCAATAACCAATTTAATATATCAAGAAGGGGAGGGTTGTAATCCCAATAACCAATTTAATATATCAAGAAGGGGAGGGTTGGAATCCCAATAACCAATTTAATATATCAAGAAGGAGAGGGTTGGAATCCCAATAACCAATTTAATATATCAAGAAGGAGAGGGTTGGAATCCCAATAACCAATTTAATATATCAAGAAGTGGAGGGTTGGAATCCCAGTAACCAATTTAATATATCAAGAAGGAGAGGGTTGGAATCCCAATAACCAATTTAATATATCAAGAAGTGGAAGGTTGGAATCCCAGTAACCAATTTAATATATCAAGAAGGAGAGGGTTGGAATCCCAATAACCAATTCGATATATCAAGAAGGGGAGGGTTGGAATCCCAATAACCAATTTAATCCTGCCACATTTGTGTGCTTGTCCCAAGTCAGTACCTGAATTTTCAAAGCCATAGGTCATTTTCTTTTTTATGTTCGATATTTGAGATGAGAGGTGGTTGTTCGTTTTGTTGATATTGATGGAATTGTTGAACATCACTGTTGAAACTTTCTTTTCATGAAGCATGAACTGGTTGGTTCAGAATCAGTATCATGTGTCCAAGTGGAGTGACATGTCATTTTCTACCTGTGAAGACTGGTTTCAGTGAACACTATTAAAATCCACCTGAACGTATTCATCTAGTTGAAAGAGGACATCACCATCATCTCATTGAAATGTAACTTGTTCATGCTATGGTACAATATAGTGGCAAAATTTGCTCTTGTGGCATTAATCAACAACCACGCACTCACTCAATAGGTTGTTCTCCACACTACAAAGTCTGTGTTTTTGGTACTGATAAGAAATCTAAGGTTGACCATCATTGCAAGACACACCAATAGTTTTAACATACAGCTTAAACAGAAAATGTCTTCTTAGAAACTACATGTACATAGCTGATTAAATCCAAACCACACTTGAGTAGTCATGTACAAAATATTTGTTTTTGGTTTCAGTCTTCATTCCATGATGGCCATAACTGTGGGATATAATTTAACACTAGAAATTGGATCGTATGGGAAAATGTTATTTGGATTGATTGAATTTTCTTTGGACAGTCCCCTAGAAAGTTTGTGTTTTTGATGCCAGTCTGGAATTTAAGTATCGATGGCAACCAACAGAGGATTGGTCAACAGCTTAAATTGTTTCTTTTGAAAAAACGAAAGTGAGAATATTTAACCTTATCGAACAGGTATCGATACAATGCATGTATTTATTTGATACGTTGGGCCATTTTAGGTGAGATGAGTGATACAAGGTGCTGGTTATATTTCATGAAAGACGGATGAACATGATTTGTTGTGTAATATTAAATTGCGTCATAAACAGTTCCTTATTTGAAAGTTTTAGGACACAAAAATGGCACAGGCTGTTTTAATATAGAAAATGAGTAACTTGTTTTGAAGTATTATGAAGCAAGAGATCACATTACAATAGTCAAATATTTAAATGTTTAAATTACCATTGGGCCATATAAATAAGAAATCAAATTAAATTTTGAAATGTCATTGAAAGTTTTTCAGTGAATAAGGGTGTAATATTTTGGAATGCCATTGAATAAGATTGTGTTTCGCTTCAACTAAAATCAATTAACTTGAATTTTAATAGTTCCCTGTAACATATAATGCTTATTTACTTGGTTATCTAAATAATTTAACTACATGTAGATACACAAGGACATTTTGACATGTTAAAAGGATCATTTAAAACGATTACCAGCAAATAACATATATTGTACATGTATAGATGAAAAAACAAATTAATTTTGTAAACAAAATGAAATATATTACAGCAATAAAAGCATTGTTTCTTTACTTTAATTTGTGTCTTTAGAAGTGTAGCATTAGATAGTCTGTCATGTTCATTTACATCCAGTTAATTTGTGTCTTTAGAAGTGTAGCATTAGATAGTCTGTCATGTTCATTTACATCCAGTTAATTTGTGTCTTTAGAAGTGTAGCATTAGATAGTCTGTCATGTTCATTTACATCCAGTTAATTTGTGTCTTTAGAAGTGTAGCATTAGATAGTCTGTCATGTTCATTTACATCCAGTTAATTTGTGTCTTTAGAAGTGTAGCATTAGATAGTCTGTCATGTTCATTTACATCCAGTTAATTTGTGTCTTTAGAAGTGTAGCATTAGATAGTCTGTCATGTTCATTTACATCCAGTTAATTTGTGTCTTTAGAAGTGTAGCATTAGATAGTCTGTCATGTTCATTTACATCCAGTTAATTTGTGTCTCTAGAAGTGTAGCATTAGATAGTCTGTCATGTTCATTTACATCCAGTTAATTTGTGTCTTTAGAAGTGTAGCATTAGATAGTCTGTCATGTTCATTTACATCCAGTTAATTTGTGTCTTTAGAAGTGTAGCATTAGATAGTCTGTCATGTTCATTTACATCCAGTTAATTTGTGTCTTTAGAAGTGTAGCATTAGATAGTCTGTCATGTTCATTTACATCCATATTTTCCTTTTTCATATCCATTTGTAAAAGAAAATTGTAAAAAAATAAAATTTCTTCTATAAGCTTTATTTTACACATAGAAGTGTGAGATAAGCTTGTAGTCTGCAGGCTACTCCAGTATAGTGGCACTCAAATTTGTACCTTTATTTAAATGACGGCTGGTTGAGTGAGATAGTCCTTAGTCTACTTTCTAGTGTAGTATTAGAACTCTTAACATGTACACTCATGGGAGCGTGGCACTCTCCATACACGTTACTCACAACAGTCCACAGTCAAGCTTTCCTGACAATCCCCCTTCAAAGGCATCTCCCTACCCGCCACCCAGGGGACACTGTGTTGGTTTGAGCACTCGGAACCTTCACATGTCTCTGTATCTGGTATATACTGTTGTATGTGTGTGATATATACATGCATAATATTTCTATAAGTTTATTACTCATAAATAAAGCATTTTAAAAAAAGACTTATTTTAGTTTTATTTTAAAACCTTATGATATTTGTTCAGTATAAAATAGGTATTTGTACAGCATACAACAGTGTGCGATCTGTATGATAAAAAGTGAAGTGGCTGTCAAGTGTTTGTTTTTGTAAGATTTCTACCCAACAGATGGTCCTTATCTACATTTTATTGTTTCTATAAAGAAGTATCCGATTCAATATTTGTAAAGATTTTATCGAATACATTCTTTATATTAGGATTTTACTGGTAATCTTACAGAATTGTTTGACGTGGTCCTCACTTGTTTACTAATATTCAGTAAAGTTTGTTTGTACTTGGACAAGTGCAATGTAATAAATCATTATGAAGAATTTTACAGGAACTTAAAAGTTACATGTATATTATAAACTCTAGACCTGCCAAACATACCTGGTATATAAGTGTTTGTACTTTAAAACCAATATAATTATTCTTATTTTGAAGAGTACTCAATGTTAACATTTTTAGCTATTGTCACCACTGAGCGTGCGTCGTCTGTCGTCCATCTGTCCGTTAACTTTTCACATTTTAATCGACTCCTCTGAAGCCACTGGGCCAATTTGAACCAAACTTTGGTGGAATGGTCCTTGGATGGCCCCCTTCCAAAACTGTGTCCGGTGATCCCGGCTTCTAACCAAGATGGTTGCCAAGCTAAAAATAGAAAAAAGGGAGGATGAAATTTTAATTGTTCATTGCTGCTTTAGTATAAGTCAAAATGAGCTCAAATTTTAACTGCAGCTACATGGCAAGGAGTAGTTTAACATATATTCCGGGTTTTTTCTGTGAAATTTTTCTTTCAGTCGATATATACCGATTATGCAAATTAGGCATATTTTGATAAAAGATCACATTTAAATCTTCTCCTCTGAAACCGCTGAACCAAATTAAACCAAACATGGCAGGGATGGTCCCTGGGTGGGTCCCTTTCACAATTGTGTCCGACAGCCCCGCCCTCCATTCAAGATGGCTGCTGTTACTAAAAATAGAAATTTTTTCAATTGTCCATTGCTGGTTTAACATAAGTCAAAATGAGCTCAAATTTCAACTGCAGCTACATGGTAAGGAGCAGTTTAACATTTATTCTGGGTTTTTCTGTGAAATTTTTCTTTCAGCCGATTTATACCGATTATGCAAATTAGGCATATTTTGATAAAAGATCACATTTAAATCTTCTCCTCTGAAACCGCTGAACCAAATTAAACCAAACATGGCAGGGATGGTCCCTGGGTGGGTCCCTTTCACAATTGTGTCCGACAGCCCCGCCCTCCATTCAAGATGGCTGCTGTTACTAAAAATAGAAATTTCTTCAATTGTCCATTGCTGCTTTAACATAAGTCAAAATGAGCTCAAATTTTAACTGCAGCTACATGGTAAGGAGCAGTTTAACATATATTCTGGGTTTTTCTGTGAAATTTTTCTTTCAGCCGATTTATACCGAATATGCAAATTAGGCATATCTTGATAGAGGATCACATTTAAATCTTCTCTGAAACCGCTGAACCAAATTACACTAAACCTGGCAGGGATGGTCCCTGGGTGGGTCCCTTTCAAAATTGTGTCTGACAGACCCGCCCTCCATTCAAGATGGCTGCTGTTACTAAAAATAGAAATTTCTTCAATTGTCCATTGCTGCTTTAACATAAGTCAAAATGAGCTCAAATTTTAACTGCAGCTACATGGTAAGGAGCAGTTTAACATATATTCTGGGTTTTTCTGTGAAATTTTTCTTTCAGCCGATTTATACCGATTATGCAAATTAGGCATATTTTGATGAAAGATCACATTTAAATCTTCTCCTCTGAAACCGCTGAACCAAATTAAACCAAACATGGCAGGGATGGTCCCTGGGTGGGTCCCTTTCACAATTGTGTCCGACAGCCCCGCCCTCCATTCAAGATGGCTGCTGTTACTAAAAATAGAAATTTCTTCAATTGTCCATTGCTGCTTTAACATAAGTCAAAATGAGCTCAAATTTTAACTGCAGCTACATGGTAAGGAGCAGTTTAACATATATTCTGCTTTTTTCTGTGAATTTTTTCTTTCAGCCGATTTATACCGATTATGCAAATTAGGCATATTTTGATAAAAGATCACATTTAAATCTTCTCCTCTGAAACCGCTGAACCAAATTAAACCAAACCTGGCAGGGATGGTCCCTGGGTGGGTCCCTTTCAAAGTTGTCTCCGACAGCCCCGCTCTACATTCAAGATGGCAGCTGTTACTAAAAATAGAAATTTCTTCAATTGTTCATTGCTGCTTTAGTATAAGTCAAAATGAGCTCAAATTTTAACTGCAGCTACATGGTAAGAAGCAGTTTCACATATATTCTGGGTTTTTCTGTGAAATTTTTCTTTCAGCCGATTTATACCGATTATGCAAATTAGGCATATTTTGATAAAAGATCACATTTAAATCTTCTCCTCTGAAACCGCTGAACCAAATTACACTAAACCTGGCAGGGATGGTCCTTGGGTGGGTCCCTTTCAAAATTGTGTCCAACAGCCCCGCCCTCCATTCAAGATGGCTGCTGTTACTAAAAATAGAAATTTCTTCAATTGTTCATTGCTGCTTTAGTATAACTCAAAATGAGCTCAAATTTTAACTGCAGCTACATGGCAAGGTGTAGTTTAACATATGTTCCGGATTTTTCTGTGTATTTTTTCTTTCAGCCGATTTATACCGATTATGCAAATTAGGCATATTTTGATAAAAGATCACATTTAAATCTTCTCCTCTGAAACCGCTGAACCAAATTAAACCAATGGTAAGGAGTAGTTTAACATATATTCCGTGTTTTTCTGTGAAATTTTTCTTTCACCCGATTTATACCGATTATGCAAATTAGGCATATCTTGATAGAGGATCACATTTAAATCTTCTCTGAAACCGCTGAACCAAATTACACTAAACCTGGCAGGGATGGTCCTTGGGTGGGTCCCTTTCAAATTTGTGTCCGACAGCCCCGCCCTCCATTCAAGATGGCAGCTGTTACTGAAAATAGAAATTTCTTCAATTGTCCATTGATGCTTTAGTATAAACCAAAATGAGCTCTATTTTAACTGCAGCTACATGACAATGAGTAGATTAACATTCTGAGTTTTTCTGTGAATTTTTTCTTTCAACCGATTTATACTGATTGTACAAATTAGACATATTTTGATAAAAGATCACATTTAAATCTTTTCCTCTGAAACCGCTGAACCAAATTAAACCAAACCTGGCAGGGATAGTCCCATTTCAAAATTGTGTTCGACAGCTCCACCCTCCATTCAAGATGGCTGCTGTTACTAAAAATAGAAATTTCTTTAGTTGTCAATTTCTGCTCTATTACAAATCAAAATGAACTCAAATTTTAACTGCAGCTATATGGCAATGAGTAGTTTAACATATATTCTGGGTTTTTCTGTGAGATTTTTTCAGCCAGTTTATTCCGTTTAGGAATATTATGAGATAAAAATCACACATCAAAATCTTTTGCTCAGAAATTTGAGTTGAAATGATCTTTGGGTGGCCCACTTTCAAAATTATGTGTAACATCCCCATTTTCTATCAACTTTAGATGTCAAATTGAAAACAGGTGAGCGATTACAGGCTCCTGGGAGCCTCTAGTTATTCACCCCTCTTACAAGTCCATTTTCATGAAAAGCCCACCCCTCTTATAAGTCCACTCTCATTAAAAGGCCACCCCTCTTATAAGTCCACTCTCATGAAAAGGCCACCCCTCTTATAAGCCCACTCTCATTAAAAGGCCACCCCTCTTATAAGTCTGCTCTCATGAAAAGGCCACCCCTCTTATAAGTCCACTCTCATGAAAAGGCCACCCCTTTTATAAGTCCACTCTCATTAAAAGGCCACCCCTCTTATAGTCCATACCCATCACCTTTCCTTGTTTCGAGTCCCGTGGCATTTAAATTTTTAAATGTTCTCGTCCTGAATATAGCTGAAAAATTGCTCGCTCGACGTTAAACACCAACCAATCAATCAATCAATCAATCAATCTTATAAGTCCACTCTCATTAAAAGGCCACTCTTCTTATAAGTCCACTCTCACAAAATACCACCCCTCTTAAAAGTCCACTCTCACAAAAGGCCACCCCTCTTATAAGTCCACTCTCACAAAAGGCCACCCCTCTTATAAGTCCACTCTCACAAAAGGCCACCCCTCTTATAAGTCCACTCTCACAAAAGGCCACCCTTCTTATAAGTCCACTCTCATGAAAAGGCCACCCTTCTTATAAGTCCACTCTCACAAAAGGCCATCCCTCTTATAAGTCCACTCTCACAAAAGGCCACCCCTCTTATAAGTCTACTCTCACAAAAGGCCACCCCTCTTATAAATCCACTCTCATGAAAAGGCCACCCCTCTTAAAAGTCCACTCTCACAAAAGGCCACCCCTCTTATAAGTCCACTCTCACAAAAGGCCACCCCTCTTATAAGTCCACTCTCACAAAAGGCCACCCCTCTTATAAATCCACTCTCATGAAAAGGCCACCCCTCTTATAAGTCCACTCTCACAAAAGGCCACCCCTCTTATAAGTCCACTCTCATGAAAAGGCCACCCCTCTTATAAGTCCACTCTCACAAAAGGCCACCCCTCTTATAAGTCCACTCTCACAAAAGGCCACCCCTCTTATAAGTCCACTCTCATGAAAAGGCCACCCCTCGTATAAGTCCACTCTCACAAAAGGCCACCCCTCTTATAAGTCCACTCTCACAAAAGGCCACCCCTCTTATAAATCCACTCTCATGAAAAGGCCACCCCTCTTATAAGTCCACTCTCACAAAAGGCCACCCCTCTTATAAGTCCACTCTCATGAAAAGGCCACCCCTCTTATAAGTCCACTCTCATTAAAAGGTCACCCCTCTTATAAGTCCACTCTCATTAAAAGGCCACCCCTTCTTATAAGTCCACTCTCACAAAAGGCCACCCCTCTTATAAGTCCACTCTCACAAAAGGCCACCTCTATTATAAGTCCACTTTCACAAAAGCTCACCCCTCTTATAGGTGTACCACTAAACATGGGTACCAGTCGAAAAAGATGTATGGGAAAGTAGTACGTAAACACAAAATGGATTCCTACATTGTTGGATAACAAATAAACCCTATTAGATACTGAAAAATACTGAATGTCAGCAGAGACTAACAGATTTTAGGATAATTTTAAGCCCATATTTGATGTCCTTGCGGTTTTAGATAAAAAATTGATTGCATTGGAAAGGATCTACCTGAATTTGTGTTAAATCGAAAGTGAAAGTAGGATTTTTGACGGTAGACATCTTCAGACTGCCTGTTTTTTCTTATATGCAATTAAATGTATGTTGATTTTCGGAGGTAACCTTCCAATTAGGTACCCCTTCCATGAGAAATGAATGTCACTTAGATTAAACTTAAGGTAAATCCTGTATGAAATCTCAAAAAGATTTTATTTAACATAGAAGGCTATGGAGAATTCTTTAGTGGTATTACACCTTTTAGGCAAAAAACAAGAAATTTAATTTTTATGGTACCACACTCAAATTGGCTTTGGACAGTCACAACAGACCCAGTTTGACATTTTCCACACCAAAATGTTACAAAATACATCAAGGTGTCATGTTACGGCTTCAATATGAATATTATGCAATATTTTGGAAAATTTTCCCCATGCACTAAATGTACATGCACAGAGGGTATTGAAATATAATTTTATACTTATTTATGACTTTACAATTATTGAGAATGGTAGATTTAAGATGTTTTTGTAGATAAGGGGCAGATTGCTAAAATTAAGAATTTTAACAATTTCATGTTGCAGCATTTGGTCGACTTCAAATATGATATGGTGATACCATTTTTGAAAATTTTCTAATCATACTTATTTTTCCTCATAAATTTTGGTAGTTATAGTTAGAACACATGTAAAATGTGCATATGAAACAATATAAGGCTATAGAAAGCAGCTTTATTTAAGAATTATGTACTTAAAATCAGGTAATTTTAGTGATCCCAGGGAAATTGCATTTGTCACTGGACAGTTATTGTTAATTTTTCAAATTGTCAATGTGGATTTTATATTTTAGAGTATAAATTGACTGTAAATGTACATTTGTGCATCCAGCTAACAAGAAACATAACAAAAGTTGTCAAGAAGCATACAGTTATTGAGTGTTGAGGGAAATTATAGTTGCAGGTCATAAGAAATAACAGAAACCTGAAAATCAACAACCATAATTTTACCAATTTGGAGTAATTTTTGCTTAATATCTAGGTATTAGGTCTTATTTAATGTCTTAAAATGCATTATTAATGGGAACATAGCATAAATTAACACAGTTTAGTATACTGTGAGATCATTTCTATGAGGCCAAAAAAAAAGGGGGGGTGTCAGCTTAAAATAAAAAAAATCATATTAATTAGATGTTAAATGTACAAATGAAGCATATGTTGCTTATTGTATTGAAAATCAGCTTAATAACTGTAATATATTAAGATATAAAGTCATTGTTATGTTATTTCACAATCTGAACTCAACAGCTGAAAAATCTGATTTTTTCATCAAAATAGACATTAATTCTTGCAAATATTGGACATGTATCTGATATAGTTTTTGTGACTGGATATTAATATAGGAATATAAATAAGACCAGGAAAAGGTTAGAGAAACAAGTTTTTATTGCTCTTAAGTCCACTCTCACAAAAGTCCACCCCTCTTATAAGTCCACTCTCACAAAAGGTCACTCCTCTTATAAGTCCACTCTCATGAAAAGGCAACCTCTCTTATAAGTCCACTCTCACAAAAGGCCACCCCTCTTACAAGTCCACTCTCATGAAAAGGCCACCCCTCTTATAAGTCCACTCTCACTAAAGGCCACCCCTTTTATAAGTCCACTCTCACAAAAGGCCACCCCTCTTATAAGTCTACTCTCACAAAAGGCCACTCCTCTTATAAGTCCACTCTCACAAAAGGCCACCCCTCTTATAAGTCCACTCTCACAAAAGGCCACCCCTCTTATAAGTCCACTCTCACAAAAGGCCACTCCTCTTATAAGTCCACTCTCATGAAAAGGCAACCTCTCTTACAAATGTATAAGTCCACTCTCACAAAAGGCCACCCCTCTTATAAGTCCACTCTCACAAAAGGCCACCCTTCTTATAAGTCCACTCATGAAAAGGCAACCTCTCTTACAAATGTATAAGTCCACTCTCACAAAAGGCCACCCCTCTTACAAGTCCACTCTCATGAAAAGGTCACCCCTCTTATAAGTCCACTCTCACTAAAGGCCACCCCTTTTATAAGTCCACTCTCACAAAAGGCCACCCCTCTTATAACTCTACTCTCACAAAAGGCCACCCCTCTTATAAGTCTACTCTCATGAAAGGGACACCCCTCTTATAAGGCCACTCCTCTTATAAGTCCACTCTCATGAAAAAGGCCACCTCTCACAAAAGGCCACCCCTCTTATAAGTCCACTCTCACAAAAGGCCACCCCACCCCTCTTATAAGTCTACTTTCACAAAAGGCCACCCCTCTTTATAAGTCCACTCTCACAAAAGGCCACCCCTCTTATAAGTCCACTCTCATGAAAAGGCCACCACTCTTATAAGTCCACTTTCATTAAAAGGCCACCCCTCTTATAAGTCCACTCTCACAAAAAGCCACCCCTCTTATAAGTTCACTCTCACAAAAGGCCACTCCTCTTATAAGTCCACTCTCACAAAAGGCCACCCCTCTTACAAGTCCACTTTCACAAAAGGCCACCCCTCTTATAAGTCCACTCTCACAAAAGTCCACCCCTCTTATAAGTCCACTCTCACAAAAGTCCACCCCTCTTATAAGTCGACTCTCGCAAAAAGCCACTCCTCTTATTGGACCAGATTCTGATGAACAGAGTAGGTGGCTGTAAATCTAAGTACCATACAATCATGGAGAGTCCTTCCAAAGTTAGGTAATCACTTTAGGAGATTTGGAGTACACCTGGCAATGTGGGTAATGAAGCTCTCAACTTAAGTTGTGATTGTTGACACTGAATTCATAGGTACAAAAAATATAGATGTAAATCCAGCTACCAAATGTTATGGCCACAGAAACTAATTTTTGTTATGAACGTTGGAGATAACTAAACAACTTCTCCAATAATGATTGCCTCTTGGTTATAAACATGACATAAACATACTTCCATAAGGTGATTGCATGCTTTCACCTAAAGCTATAAAAGTCCAGGATCAGATATCACAAAACTACTGCATCATCCATTGGAAATGGAACAGGAAAAAGCATTTTTGAATGTCTACTTTGTTAGATATTTAATTAAGTGAAAAATGCATGACAACATGAAAGTGAAACTCAAAGAAATAGTTATTCTTGTGATGGTCTTGTAATAAATATATTGTCTGAGCTTTACATGTTTTAGCACAAACAAGTGATGCCATGTAGATGTGATCTATAAAGTGGACAATATGATTTTAATATTGATTACTTATCGTATCTTTCTTTTGTTTGAAGCACAGTTTAAGGTCAGTTGCATGGTGCATGGAATTATCCCCCTTTATTTTCTGTTTACATATCACTTTTATTGCATATGGCTGCCATCAGTTGATATTTTCTTGAAAGACTTTGATGTCCAATGTATATATTCATCATACTTTAATAATAACTAACAACCAAAAACTATATAGATAAGTTTGATGATTTCACATAGTGATTAGTGACTGTTTCATTGTTCACATGTGTTTAAGAAAAGTTTGAAGATACCAAAGGTGTAATCAGAATCTGTAAATTAAAGGACAAACAACACAATGGCCAAAAGAAAAAAATGACACACAACTATCTACAAAACATACACATAAAACTAAAGATCGAGTAACACAAACGCCACTAAAAACCAGGGGTGGACTCAGGTGCTCCGGAAGGGTGAACAGTTCCTAAATAATGAATGAAGTAATTATTTTTTTTTAGTATTTTAATTGATTCAAAAGTTAAACTCTGCAGTGGTATTTAGTTTCTGTTATTTTTTTCAGAAGAAGTCACAAAGCCATTATTAGTTGACCAGGGCACAGAAACTGTGTCAGAGGAGCTGTCAACTGGAAAATCTGGAACAGTTGATCAAGGAACAGACCCATTAACAAAGGAAACTCCTGAAACTACAAAATCTTTGAAGGTCGATCAAGGAACTGATACCTTTTCTGTTGAGAGTAAAAATACAACACAACCATTAAGAGTTGATCAAGCCACTGAGACTGAGGACATGGGGTCAGGGGCCTCGAAGGACGGTGAGGTCGTTGACGAGGACGATCAGTATGTCCAACAACCAGAAAGAAAAAGGAGTGCAGAGATGGAACAGTCTGGACCTTCCACTCCGCCACACAATGGATTAAAACAAAGACCATCAATAAGTAGGCAGTTGACACACCGCAGTGTAAATAACAAAGAATCATCAAGAACCAATGAGAAAAATGATGTTTTAAGATACATTGGTAAAACAGCATGTTTCTGTATAAATCCCATATTCAAATAAGATTCTCTTTCTCTTTACTTTAACCTCTTACAATGAATGACCTTTGGTTGTGTAGGTAAAACCGTTTGAATGTTTTTTATCAGTTAAAACTAGTATGATGATATTTTTTTGATTGCAGGCCTCAGCAATTACTTTTTTATTCCCTGTCCCACTCAGATTCTATAGAAGATTATTCTTTCCTGAAGAAAAGCAATTCTTTCCTGCACAGTTTGTAAGTTACAGTTCCATCTGGTATTAATACCAACCATTAAGACTTGGATGATCCATGAAATATAATTACGAATGTTAAAAATATTAAATTGAATTGAATTTAAGAACTAATTTTTTTTATTCTATGCTTGCCCTTCAAACATATTTTATTGTCATAAAAAATAAGACAAATGGATAAGACATAAGTTGTAAACTTATGAAGTCTTCTCTGATTAATTTGATAAATCAACTATTCCATGTTTTTCTCAATCCAAAAAAATATTTACCATATGATAATTTACAATCTGATTTTAATAAAAAGCTTTGATTTTAATTCTGTTTAAAAAAATACACATATTATTTTGTTGCTTAATATTTAAAATATTTGTGTGCAAAATAAAAGATTCAGAGAGAAGTATTATACATACAACCAATAGAAATCATTGAAAGAGGTTACTAAGTCATATATACAAAAGTCTTATTTTATAAAATTACCTCTTTCTGAATTAAATTCTATCTTTGCATGTAAATATATGTTCTTGATGGATTCTGGTCAGTGGCTGTAGATTATTGTATACTATACATATGATGTTCTCTGTAATGGTGTGATTTAGTATACTGTGTACATGTGTATCTCTGTAATGGTGTGATTTAGTATACTGTGTACATGTGTACAGTGGACAGTGGGCAAAAGTATTCACACAATTCAAACTTATCTATATATATTTCATATAAAGCATTGGGGCTGTCGTGGTCATGATCATATGGTAGTTGGATTTACAACTATGTACATGTATACAATGATCAGTGCCTATATAAAGTTGTGAGTTCGAATCCCGCTCAGATGAGGTGTACTTGATACAACATTATGTGATAAAGTTTGTCAGTGACTTGCGGCAGGTCGATGGTTTCCTCCACCAATAAAACTGACTGCCACGATATAACTGAAATATTGTTGAAAGTGGCGTTAAGCACCATAACTCACCTTATAAAACATTAAAGTTTTTTCAAAGTATTTTCCTGAAGTCAATGCATTTCCCATTTTTATATAAAAAAAATATATATACAGGTATATCAACAAAAACAGAATTAAGTATAGTTTTACTTGATAATTCCAAATAATTTTATAAACTATAAATTTAGAGAGTGCACATGCACAAATAAAACACAAAACTGAATTAATTACATCCAAAAACATAATACAATGATATTCCTGTAGTAGGCAAGTAATTTAAGGCCATTTTATAAATTATGAAGATTTGAAAAATATGCTTCTAAAATTTATTGTAAAAATATATATAAACTACATACTTTTCTGCTTTTATTGAAAAACAAATGTTCAAATTTGGACATGAATTGACTTCAGCAGGGGTGGATCCAGGGGGGGTGCACCCCCCCCTAAAATTGGAAAAAATATGATTTTTTGGCCTAAAATCGTGATTTTTCTCACGAAATACCCCACAAAGTTTCGCACCTCCCTCCGCTCGGCGCAATCTATTTAAGTGCACCCCCCTAACTTGAAATCCTGGATCCGCCCCTGTTCAGGATCATATTTTTAAGAAATGTAGTTTTATATGAAATATATAGGGAAAATTGGAAGCATCAAAATACTTTTGTCCATAGTCTGTAGGTTGTAATTTCTAGTGTTGTGATATAATACAACTTTGTGTTTATTCCTCCTTTCATATACGAAAATACTTAACGGTATAAACTTCTAGCATGGCGGAGTGGTAAAACTGATAGCTATAGATATTTTGTACAGTCAAGCCTTTTTGTATTGAAGTCAAAGGGAACAGTGATTTTATTTCGTAATATTAGAGTACATGAGTTATCTGGGATCAATTACACTGTAAGCTACCAGGAAAGGAACACCAAATGTTTACTTTTACTGTCACTGGGTCGATAACGCTGCTGGTGGACTATTAGTCCCAGAGGGTATCATCTACCCAGTAGTCAGTGTTAATAGATATATTTATTATTGAAATTTGCAGTTCCTAAATAATGTAATTATTATTAAAACTAAGGTTCTCCTCTCTCAGGCATAGGTGACCATAGCTAATTTTGGTTTTCCTGTTAAGTCCCTTTGGTTTATTGCTTCTGAACACTTAAATAATTTGGCTTTCCAATATTTCGATATTGAGTGTACTTGATGAAGGTTATTGCAGAAACATGTTGTGCGCAGTAAATTTGATATCCAAGTGGTTATTAAGTCTCCCAAACAACGTTTGGAGACTTATTGTTTTTGTTTGACTTTGAACTATCCAAGAAAACAACTTATCAAAGGTCAAGATAAAGAGTTCATCTGTATTACTTATATAACTGTAGTAATAACGCTAGATGTTTAACTTATTGAAGGCAATACCATTTTTCTCACAACCATCAATAATCTTAAACTGCTAGAGCTACAAGTGTACGATAGACATATCACATTCATCTTTTATTTTATGATTTTAAGTACAGTATTGTAGATTTGTTTTCAATTTTAGTACTCTGTTCTAGAAAAAAATGATGATTTTTGGGTTTCTTTTTGGTCATTGACAAATGATTCACATCTTTAAAAAGTTTCTCAGAATCTATCATAGTATATAATCTGCATTATTAATTAACTTTTATTTATTAGCCTTTATATGATCAAATCTGTCAATACAATATAAAAACCTTCATTGGGCCAATACGGCAAAAACCAGTCCAATACGGATATTTTCCGTATTGGCCTGATTCCAGTCAATCCAATAACAGCTAGATCGGCATCCGCTAGATGTTTCGACAACCACAAGGAAAAGTCCCGAGAGATATTGGACTTTTTCATATTGGCCTAGTCATAGGTCCTCGGTCTGATGTATTGGCCTTCGGCTGCGCCTCAGGCCAATACAGCAGGCCCCGGACCTATAACTAGGCCAATATGAAAAACATCACGTAATAATACTATAACAATATACCCAAAAAGCCCTTTATGGGTAAATTTCTGTGGATAATACAAGGTCGTTTACAGTAGACAAGATTAGGTCATTAATAAAACTAAAGACTATATCAATTCTTCATCCAGCATTAAGGAGACAGAATAAGTATTTTTACTATAGTGAGCTAGAACATTTTCTATATATCATATATACAGGCAGTCAATTTTACTAATAATGAAAAATTAGTGACATTATTCAAAGTCGTGATTGACGTAGTGATTTTTCTTTTATTTGTTGCTTCTTTTTGTTTCAATGAACCTTGACATTGAATTTTACATTTTAAAAACATATCTAATCATGTTAGAATAGTAGAAGCAAACATAAAAATTTGTATTGTAAAATGACATGATGTTTTTTTGATGTGACCATAATATATAGCTTGGATTGCCACCTACACACTGTAGCAGATTCTATGATACAGAATGTATAGGGCTCACGCTACAAGCCGATTTTGGTGAAGAAGTCGCCTTGTGAAGGTTGACTTCGCTTTCTCGTGGGTCAAATGCGATGTTGAAGTCACCTTGTAATTTTGAAGAGTTGCCCTATGTTGCCCACATTTTTTTGCCACATGTCATTTATAAAAATGTTGATTTGGTGTTTATTGAAATCTATCATATCTATTAAGTATTTTGAAAGTGATTTTCCTGAAAAGTAATCCATTTTGGTTTAAAGTAACCTTCATTTTGTTCAATAACAAGTAAAACTAAATCAAAGTTTTTTGCTTGTAAAAAATATTTACTGGTACTGTTTGATAACTGCTAAAAGAAGTTCTCAGGAGATGATTACAAAATAGATTGTTATATTAAACACCCATAGACAAAACATTTTATTGATAATTAATTAAATTTGTATTTTTTGACAATATTTCAGAAGGACACGAGGAGCCAATTGTTTCAGTTTCTAGTACTGGTTTCTCTGTTCCTGAAATGACTCTGATGGAAGGACAGGTAATGTTAACTGTGTGTGGTATTTATAGATTAATGCATGCCCATTTCCATATCAGGACTGATATCCCAAGAGACTGATATCGACTAGAGGGCTATAGCCCGAGGGTCGATATCGGTCGAGGGATTATAACAGTCCTGATATGAAAAAAGGCATGCATTAATCTATTTATCACATATTTCAACTTTGAAGTAAAAAGAACAAAATTAACTTCCAACACAGACACCAAACTTATGGATATGAGTGATCGATATCGGTTGAGGGATGATAACAGTCCTGATTCGGAAAAAGTCATGCGTTGATCTATTTATAAAGAGGCTTGAAGTTGATATCATGTTATCAGAGTTTTGCCCTGATATCTGCCCATGGGCTGATATCGCTGTGGCACTTCCGGTGTTTATGTATAGGCAAAATTGACGTTATTACTTATAAATATGTGATAAACCTTGTTAACCTATATAAACATAGATATTATGGGAGTGATAGATAATATGATTAATACTGGTCAATAATTTACTTACATGTATTACATAAATACAATACTTGTATTACATTGTATTCCCAAATGAAGATGGATAAATAATTACTATAATTCAAACTGATTTTCAACAGAACACTATACAGCCATTTTGTATGTTTCTGTTCATCTGTAACAATTTACATGAATGACTATGATAAATTAACCTTAAACAAAAAATTTAAAAAAGAGGCCAAAAACACGGGTTGTAAACCTCTGATCATAAGAAGTTCAGATCCCAACTTTCAAATGTCATTTAACCGCATCGGTGGTGTAATGGTTAGCATGCTCCCCTTGAGCACAGTAGATCGTGGGTTTGATCCCTGATCACGTTAAACCAAAGATTATAAAATTGGTATTTGTTGCTTCTCCACTAAGCATGCAGCATTAAGGAGAAAGAACAAAGACTGTGCCGGCTCAGAATCAGGATAATGTGACATGTTTATCCACAGACTGTTGTTTCAGTGAACTAGCACTATAGAAATTCTAACTAAGCATGTTGGTCTAGTACAAAGCAGACTTCCTCATCATCTCATTGAAAATTAACTTGTTCTTGCCATGGTATAGTTGAAAAATTGCTGAGCTGGCATTAAACAACAATCTCTCACTTACTCTATGATAAATTAGCCTTATAGAATATATATTTTCATATCCAAGTATCAAAATTATAACCAGCTTCAAAATGTGTCAATTTTACATGTTCAGAGTTATTTTCCTTTATTGTAAACTTGATCAAATAAATTTATTTTTAAATATCTGGTGAGAACTAAATATGGTATTTAACTGATTTGTTCACAATCAGTCTAATGCATTGGTATAAATATAAATGTAAAATAAATTTAAAAAGATGCTAAAAACATGAGATCATAAGTATTTGAGATCCCAACTTCCAAATGTCTTTTTGTTTGTATAAAACATCAGACATTATGTTTGACTTGTTTAATTAAAGTCAGTCTGATATTGAGAATTTACAAGATTATAACAATCAATTAGCAATTAACATTTACAGTCCCACAAAAATAATTGTTTTTGTTTTTTTTTGTAGATTCTCAGATTTGAGTTTGAAGAAGCTAGACCAACAAATAATGTTATTCAGGTTTGTATTTATCAACAATATACTGGGCTATTGAAGTAAATAAAATTGTCCAGACACGAACACATTTGTACTTTGCAAGTTGGAAAAAAATGTTTCTTTTCAAGTTTGTAATAATAAAGAATTGAACATTCATTATATTTATTTTCTGTGTCCTTGAGAAAAAAATAGAACAACCTGGAAAAAGTTAGCGTCCCTTTCAAAATCAATTTTGTTTGTTTCTTTTTTTTTTTTAGCAAAAAATGTTTGTGAAGAGGGAATAATCTTCTTAATATAAAAGGGTATTACAAAATACCATGTAAATGAGTGAAAAACACATCAATACTTTTAGGTACTATGTACCGATACTTATTATTAGTATAAATTTTAGTAATAAAAACAGATGATGCAAATTTTGTCTGAAATTCACCTCAACAGATTCATGACTAAAAAAAGTTCTTCTTGACATAAATTTATTATCAGCTTCCATATTGCCTTGATTTTACCTCATATTACACAGATTGCATAGGAAAGTGTAAACCCAACCACCATGTATATAATGCTGGCCATAAACATACTTGATAATCCTCCATATTTATAAAATGTCATATCTTGATTTAATTTTCTAGGTTATACATGATGGAGAGAAGCTACGGCCTGTTATTGGAGGTTTTCAGTGTGATGTCAGCAAGTCCAGAGGAGATTATAATCAACAGTTCAATCTGGAAGGAGAATATAAATTTGCTTTGTAAGTAATTAAGCAAAAAAAGGGGGGGGGATGTCATTAAGCATTCAAATGATTACAGTAACACTAGATTTTGCAGATTTCACTATTGAATAAAATAGTTTAAATAAAATTACTAAAATGTCCATTAAAGTCGTAAAGCATATCAAAAATCTAAATATGGTGATATTCAACAATACAAATAAGAATAATACTTTGGGGTGCTTGTTTAGTATTAAGTGAACAGTATTTCTGATATATTCATGATAAGAACAAGAAGTCGAAACACAAATCTTGTAGGAAAAAATGTGGCAAAGGGGTAAGCTATGGGTGGAAATATAGTTTGTCATGGGAAATAGAGGAAATAATGCATTTAGATCAGGTAGAAAAAATTTGCCTTGCCACAAGGCACCAACAACCACTTTTGATAAACGGTTGCTCATTAGGAATTATGTACTGTTAGTTGTCTTTTATGTGAAAGTAATGTGGCAATTTCCAAGTACAAGGCACTCATTTTCATCCTGTTCTAAGGGTGTATTGTGTATTTGATTTATCTGGCACAACTAGCAGATGGCCATTTTTTTTTTAGAGATTTTAGCATGTGATAGAGAAAGTAAGTCTTATTGTGATATGTACCGCAGGGTTCCCTCAGGTATAAGGACTGTTTTTAGTGCCATTTTCAACAATATTTCAGTTATATTTTGGAAATTAGTTTTATTGGTGGAGAAGACCAGAATTTCTGAAGAAAATTACATACCTTTTATAAAGCAAGTTGACCTTATTTGTCATTTATTGAAGGTTTTCCAATGTCTACCAATCATCATTCAATGTCTATAAAACCAGACCTATATGTTTTTATTACAGGAGTACTGTGAGATGCACCCCTTTAACAGTAGCTGCGGAACCGTAGCCCTTTATGGTCTTATTACTAATTTTTTTTCTTGGCAGACCATAGGGCTACGGATTTCACTCTATCAAAAATTTGCGGAACTCCTACCAAGAATACGTCGCACCTTTCAACAGTAATTTTCACAACAAAACGCTTTGTGAGAGCGGAGTCATGTGGATAACTCGTTTCGTTACATATTTATCTATCGCTTTTCATATTTACTTAATTATTAAATGTTTCGATATTAACTGATTTCACCTACTTAGTCCCGCCATCTTGTCTCTGTTGGTATTCTCGCTTTGAGGTCACATGACTTTTGAGAGATGACTCTAACAGCAAAACACGTGTTCGGTTTGTATACATGAAAAACTTGGAATATGTTGAATGAGAGTTCACCTCAGTTGGAATAATCATAGAAGAAAATAACATTTCTGGTTAATATATGTAAAATATTTAACTGTGGTTTGACTAAATATTTTATTTCATAAACAAAATCTCCGTGCAAAATGTGCGGTAAAACGTAAACAAACCGAACACGTGTTTTGCTGTTAGAGTCGTCTCTCAAAAGTCATGTGACCTCAAAGCGAGAATACCAACAAAGACAAGATGGCGGGACTAAGTAGGTGAAATCAGTTAATATCGAAACATTTTTTATTATAATGAGCTAGAAATGAATAATAATAAGTAAGTAAATATGAAAAGCGATAGATAAATATGTAACGAAACGAGTTATCCACATGACTCCGCTCTCACAAAGCGTTTTGTTGTGAAAATTACTGTTGAAAGGTGCGACGTATTCTTGGTAGGAGTTCCGCAAATTTTTGATAGAGTGAAATCCGTAGCCCTATGGTCTGCCAAGAAAAAAAAATTAGTAATAAGACCATAAAGGGCTACGGTTCCACAGCTACTTTAACAGTTATTGTAAAGACTATAAAATTAGACCTATATTTTTTTATTTCAGGAGTACTGTGAGATGTACCCCTCTAACAGTTATTGTAAAGAGACGTACTGATCTGTTAGCTGAAATCACAGACGATGGATTTAATCCAACCAAGATATACATTGATCAGGGCCACTCTATTAAATGGCAATGGAAACAGTGTACAGCCCCTCACTCTGTACAGGAAGTCAAATATAACATTGAAAAGGGATGCTTTAGAAAGGAAGCAGAAAATGCAGAGTACGTGTAAACAATAGTTTATTGAGAAAAGAAGTCATATGCATAATATATAAACATACAATCATAGGATTAGAAAACAAGTGCTTTCACACTTATGCAAAATACTTTCCTTTACACTATTAAAGAAGATTCCATTATAATTTTAATTTTAATGTATACTGTATAATTTGTTCTATGTTACAATCAGAATGACTTATGAATAAGGTTGACTTAACACAACTGTTTGATACAGTTTTTATTAATATAATATGTAATAAAGTGAAACCTGTATTAACCGAACCTCCGTGAGACTAATGTTTGGGTGTTTTTTTAGGCAGGTTGAATTAGGAAATATTTCTTAAATATGGACTTTATTTAAAGTTCGGTTTATACAGGATTCCTGTTTATTCAGGATTTGGTTTATACAGTATTCCTGTTTATTCAGGATTTGGTTTATACAGGATTCCTGTTTATTCAGGATTTGGTTTATACAGGATTCCTGTTTATTCAGGATTTGGTTTATACAGGATTCCTGTTTATTCAGGATTTGGTTTATACAGGATTCCAGTTTATACAGGATTCCTGTTTATTCAGGATTTGGTTTATACAGGATTCAGGTTTATTCAGGATTTGATTTATACAGGATTCCTGTTTATTCAGGATTTGGTTTATACAGGATTCCGGTTTATTCAGGATTTGGTTTATGCAGGATTCCTGTTTATTCAGGATTTGGTTTATACAGGATCCCGGTTTATTCAGGATTTGGTTTATACAGGATTCCTGTTTATTCAGGATTTGGTTTATAGAGGATTCTGGTTTATTCAGGATTTGGTTTATACAGGATTCCGGTTTATTCAGGATTTGGTTTATACAGGATTCCTGTTTATTCAGGATTTGGTTTATACAGGATTCCTGTTTATTCAGGATTTGGTTTATACAGGATTCCTGTTTATTCAGGATTTGGTTTATACAGGATTTGGTTTAAATACAGGATTCCTGTTTATTCAGGATTTGGTTTATACAGGATTCCTGTTTATTCAGGATTTGGTTTATACATGATTCCTGTTTATTCAGGATTTGGTTTATACAGGATTCTGGTTTATTCAGGATTTGGTTTATACAGGATTCCGGTTTATTCAGGATTTGATTTATACAGTATTCTGGTTTATTCAGGATTTGGTTTATACAGGATTCCTCTTTATTCAGGATTTGGTTTATACAGGATTCCGGTTTATTCAGGATTTGGTTTATACAGGTTTCCTGTTTATTCAGGATTTGGTTTATACAGGATTCCTGTTTATTCAGGATTTGGTTTATACAGGTTTCACTACAATTGGAAACTAAGACAATTTATTGCTATATAAAGAATGCTGAGTCCTAACCTTGAACTTTGTACATAATATATTTAATCTTAGTGAACTTTGTACATAATATATTTAATCTTTGTGAACTTTGTACATAATATATTTAATTTTTGTGAAGCAGAAGTTGTCATATGTACAATATTAGTTCTATAAAAGAGAGCCGTTTGCCTTAACCATCATTTATATATTAGATAGTAAACTCGGCAATCGGAAGACATGATAGGAAAACAATAGTGTGTCATCCTGTAAAATAGACAGAAATATATACATAACACATATTGTTATATTCTTATGTTTTCAGGGTTGTTAAAACTGTTACTGGGAGTTTTAGACAAACCTTCATGTAAGTATATATTTAATTGTTTTTGAGAGAGATAGAGAAAAAATTAATTTGTACCCAAAATCTTATAATTGGAGATTTCTCTAGTTTTGAAGGTTGTTTTTGTCAGTGACATGCGAAATATCAGTGGTTTTCTCTGTGTACTGTTGCTGACCCCATCAATAAACTGGCACCCAAGATAGATTTCTGATAGACATGTTAAAATTGAATATTGTAAATCACCTTTATGATAATAACCGACTTAGGTAGACATTACTCTGACAATTTAAATACTTTGTATTTTAACATGCATGGCAGATTTTATTTGTCAAAAGTGCAGAGTATGACGTGAAGTTTAACTTGAAAATAGAAGTCACAATATTTTATTGTATTTTTTTTAAGAATATACATTTAATCATCCATTTAATCTATTTAAGGAATATTTTCAATTTTTGAACAGGTTATACGATATAACCTGGTTTGGTGCAGTTTACACTTAATAAACCGTGAAGGGGTTTATGAAAAGCGTAAACTGTTAAAAAATTGAGAACATGTTCCTTATAATTTAATTTTATTAATTTAATTTTTACAACAAAATTTAATGATTCCTATTTTAATTATGATTATTTTATGGGACTATTTGTTGTTGACAAATGAATATGTTGGTGACGTCACAATATCAACCCAGGTTATTAAGTATAACCAGTGTTGCTCCATGTGGATCAACCAAACAGATTGCAGTATTCACATCAGATTAAATTATTTAGATATAAACATTTTATAAAAAAAAACAATAAAAAAACAAAATGCCTACAGTACTTTTTTACCTGTACCCTTTCATATTTAAATATATACTGTAAAATAACTATACCCTTAAATCAGGAAATGTTGGTGTAGGTTAATTTTGGCCTTTTTTCTCCAAAAGAGGGTTGTTTTATTTTGGTGTGTGAAATTTTGGCCATTTTCGTTTCTAGTGTGTTTAATTTTGGCCACTTTTGGTTCCAAGTTTAATTATTTTGTCAGTTAATTCAGACCGTAAATAGAAGCATTCTCATTTCAACCAGCGATATTACGTTTTAACTGTTACTTACCGGATATTTTGATGTCGTACTAAAAACCAAATCGATTATGGATAAATTGTGATATTTATTAAAACTAGGAATTTAAATATTTAAGCAGCATAGAGTAAAATGCATTTAATATAAAAACAACAAATAATAATTTTGCACTGGTATTAATCATCGCTTTTACAGGTAAACAGTCTTATTATAACGGTCAGTACATGTATTTGTTTACACAACAATTATACATAATAAACAGATCAAAGGTTACAAAAAAATGTATATGACAGATCACACCTTTATAATTGAATTTTGTACCTGTAAATCTATTTGATTATTGACTGAATTTAATGTTGTTATAAATAAAACCGATAAGACACTAATTACGTGTTTATTGATTTTTCTTTTTTCTATAGGTAATTGTCATTTTAATGATATTTGACATTTTGTTGATTGAATAAATTTTATTAGTATTGCATGGTTTTTATCAATATACTTTATTTACCTATAATTTCTCTCTTGTCATCCAAGCCAACGATTTCATGGTTCATTCAACCTATGCCAACATTTTTAAAAATATATATAAAAAGGTAAAAAAGATTGTTGGCATAGGTTGAATAGGTTAATTGTTATATAAATATGACTAGTCATGTTTAATTAGTGTAAAATCGGGGGAGATGTCAAGTCCACAATTAATTTTTAATGTAAGGTTGTCTTGTTTTTGTGTGGGTATTGAGTGAATAAACTAAGTATGTATTTAAAATCATATTTTTTTATGGAAATCACACACACAAAAATCAGTATATCTGACAGCACATATATTTAATATCAAACTTTATAAAAAATAATTAGGATATTATAAGCACATATATTTTAACATCAATCATTATGAAAATAAAATAAGATATTATAAGCATATATATTTTTATATCATACTTCATGAAAATAAATTAGGATATTATAAGCACAGATATTTTTTTTTTTATCATACTTCAAATTATCTTATAAATAATTAGCTTGGAGTGAACTGAATTATCTTATGATTAATTAGCTTGGAGTGAGCAATTAAAAAATACTCTTCAAAATTATGATAATTCTAAATTTATAAATAATTTTTTTTTTTAACAACATAATAATTTTATTTATTCTGAGTTCTTGCTTGTAACAATTCTAATCAAGAGTCCAAGCTTCACTTGAAGAGAAATGAATATTATTAAAAACTTTTGAATTTTGATTTTAAGAAAATTGCTTAATTGCATGAGTATCATAAACTATTTTTAATTCATACATTTTAGAAAGATTGTTTATTTAAATTATTCTAAAATTTTACATTTTCATCTTTTTTATTTACAGATTTTCGTGTAATTTTACCAGATTTTTATTTTATATATAAATTTTTATAAAAGTTTAATTTTTTTTTTTCAAGTTGTTAAATTTTAACAGACTTATTCTTATATTTTTAAGAAATTTATATTTTTTTTTAGTTTTTTTAGTTGTTATTTTTATAATAAATTTTACTTTTGAGACCTTTTTACAAAAGTTTAATTTTTTTTTTCAAGCTGTTAAATTTTAACAGACTTATTCTTATATTTTTAGATTGTTTTTTGTTTATTTTTTTTTATTAAATAAATTTCACTTTTGAGACCTTTTTACAAAAGTTTAATTATTTTTTTTCAAGTTGTTAAATTTTAACAGACTTAAATATTCTTATATTTTTAGATTGTTTTTTGTTTATTTTGTATATTTTTTTATAATAAATTTCACTTTTGAGACCTGCATTTAAATTTACTTACCTGTAACTGTCATTAATTGTTATATAAACACCTGTAAATAAATTCAATACCTTGAATATGATATTTCAAAATGTTGGTTGAAGACACTGATTTCACAGCGTGAACACTTTTCAGTTTGACAAAATCACTTGTGTGTGTATATACATGTATAACGGTAATTGACAAATTTTTACTTAGGAAAGAAGTAAGACAAAAATGTACAGACTAGGGAATATAAATATAAAAAGATATTAAGGCAGTGTTCAATTTTGGCAGTTAATTTTTGGAGTGTGACATATTTTGGTGTGTTTAATTTTGGCACTTCGTATTTAGGGGCCAAAATAGGCCAAAATAAAACCATGACCAAAATTTCCCGATTTACGGTAATACATGGACCCCATTTTTCCAGGATTTGTAAAATTTGTATTTTCCCAATTTCCCAAAAAGAAATTGACTGTTATTTATTAGTGCTGTTCCTGTAAATAAATAAAAAAAACCGGATTGGATTAGGATTATGGTGTTTAATGTCACCCTCAACAATATTTCAGTTATATCATGGCAATCAGTTTTATTAGTGGTGGAAAACCACTGACCTGCTGCAAGTCACTGACAGACTTTATCACATAATGTTATACACCTTGCCTGAAAAAAATACTGCATTGGTAGAGCCACAAAAAGCAACACACAAATTAAGATACTTCACAGTATGTATAGATATATATCTCAGAACTCAATTTTTACAACATCATAGAAATTTTAATTATTCCAATCTTTGATTTTTAAGGAGACCAGGGTTGTATTTTTTCCAAACAGAAAGTGGGGAAGTAGAGAAAGTTCATCATTGTGTTGTTCACGTCAGGGAAACACAAAGGTTTGTTATTAAATTACTATAGTATGTTATTGTCATGTCAACCAGTATATACAATCTTTAAATCCTCCAAACTCTTTCAATCTCAAAAAAACCATGCAACCATACTTGGTTAGTGGAGATATATTTATTTGATTGGCATAAAAATATGACAGAATATGAAAAATGTATACAAAAGTTGGTGGTTGAAATGTGGTATGACAGTCTTATAATATAAGTTGTTAAAACCCAGTATGATTAATATACTACTGTGAAATCACTTTTATTCGTGGGGTACCAATTTTCGTGGTTTTCGTGGGTAGGCTGATCCACGAAATGAAGAATCCAACGAACAATGAAACTTGGTAAACAGTTTGACATCGATATATAGCCATGCTGTCCTCGAGTGACCTCGACCTTCTGGACCAGCTTTTAATGACGAAATAAGTACGAGCATACCTTTTAATGGGTTATAACCCACATGAACATGGTTTTTTTTCATAAATGATCTGAATTTGAATGCATGTGTAAAAACGACAGAAATGTTTATTTGTGAAAATATTTTATCAACTTCCGGTTATAGAAATAAAATTTACATCAAAACTAATGGTGACACATTTCTTATTGTTGTATAAACATTTCTCTTTTAAATTATAACACCCTTCAATAAACATATTTTTTCACCTTTCAACAGCTTTCGTTAAGCAATTACATTATGCATAAGTCAACTGTACATTTGCCCCGGGGTCAGGATTAATCTTGTGACATGACTTGTGATGCGTGGTTTCAATCTGAGATAATGAAAGGGTAATAAAAGATCGAACATTTTAAAATAATTTCACAAGTACAATTTGTAATTGGAATAAAATATTTTCAAATTCGATAAAATGAATTTTGCTAAATTTACAATTTTTTTACGAATTTTCTACAACTGTCAAAATGAACACTTTAATATCTACGTTACACTTCCGATTACGTAATTATACAGTTCATCTGTCTCATGATTTGAAGCTTTCTCGTAGATTTGCTACCCGATGAAACTTATTATGTTGAAAATATACAATCTACAAATTTTATTTTGGGTACAAACACAAAATCCACGAATTTACGAATCCACAAACTTGTATTTTTTAACCAAACCACGAAAATTGATACTCACGAAGAAAAGTACTTTCACAGTATTTAATGTACGTAGAAAAAGATTGATTTACCCAGATTATGATGCTTAAAAGATGGTTAAATCTACATTATCAGCTATTCAAGCAAGCCTAGTCAAGGTGGTGGTGGTGGTTATGGTGTTTAATGCCACTTTCAACAATATTTCAGATATATCGTGGTGGTCAGTTTTATTGGTGGAGGAAACCGGATTACCTGGAGAAAACTACTGACCTGTTGCAAGTAACTGACGAACTTTATCACATAATGTTGTATCGAGTACACATTGCCATGAACAGGTGTACAAACTCACAACTTTAGTCAAGGAGTGTAGGTTATTGTGAATATGTAATGTGTAAATCTTTTTCATTTACCAATTACAGAAAAAGGGTATAAGATTTCCATAGTGTTATGTATAATTCAGACTGAGGGTGGCCAAATGTTTTTTTTCCTGTAAATATATACATACAGCTGATTATATTATTGTATATACATTGACAGAGAATATAAAGTAGAGTTATTAGACAGATCATTCCAACCAATGATATTACTGATAGAAGAAGGAGACAGGGTTTGGTGGTTCTGGGATAAATTCAAGGTAAAAAATCAACATTACCATTAACAGATACGTTCATTGATAGATAGAAATTGACAAGATATAGCTATTCTAGGATAAATTTAAGGTTATACTCCATTTGTTGCCAACATACACTAAACCAATTTAAGAGGGAAGTGATTTTAGAATATATTATTCAGAACAAGATTTTCATCAGTTATTACATTAACATATGCTAACCAACTCAAAGCTTTTAACAACTTCTAGTAGCTTAAATTTTCAGTAGATCTATTATATTTAAAAGGAATTTCGGTTTCAAATTTGAATATCCTATAAAGACTAAATAGAAAAAATAAAATGCTACTCATTCATCGAAACATTTAAATCATGTTTTTTTTCCTTTGTAGTGCAAAAAGCTACACAGTGTTTATCAAATTGATGCACCATCTAGTGACCATGGAGACGATGAACCCTATGAAGTAAGTTATTCTCCTTTAGTGTTAGGGGGCTGTCGTGGTCATGATCATACAGTATTTATATTTACAACTACCCATGCAATCAGTGCCTATCACCACTAACGTTGTGAGTGTGAATCCTGCTCAGTCGAGGTGTACCCGATACAACATTACGTGATAGAAGTTTGTCATTGACTTGCGGCAGGTCGATGGTTTTCTCCGGGTACTCCAGTTTCTTCCACCCCATAAACCAAACCAAACCAATACCTATTGCTTAACCAGTTTACTGGAATGATTGAACAATAGATACAATTATGCTGCTCACCATTACCATTTCAGTTTTGCTCAACCAATCTTACAGTTTCCACTCTAGATTTAGTATTGCAATAGCTGAGAGTTAAAAAAAAAAGTACATGTAACTTTGAAAAAAATGTCTTGAAAAGTAAATATTTCTGACAAAGATAGATCACTTTGGTTTTCAGTTTAAAAGCAGACATTCAAATATGTATACAGGTAACCTGTCAGAAAGACAACTATGACTTGAATGGCTCAATTTAAAAAACAAATAACTGATTTTTTTTTACTTCCTGACACAAGTTGTTCATGTAAATCCTCTGTGACTGGTTTGTTTTTAATTTTTAGCCAAGTTGCGACGAAGTCGAACTCGGCTTATAATATGATGAATGGCGTCTGGGCGTCCGAGCGGCGCAATCTTTTCCGCGCAATATCTTAAGAATGATCTAAATGAAACTTGGTACACACACACATACCAGGTGGTGAGAGGCGAAAGCCTATTGATATTGAGTATCGTAGCAGTCTGTGCCAAAAACATTTTGACAAACTAGCCCGAACAGCATTTTTGAAGAATTTGTTCTATTTGATTAAGGAAATTTAATGCAAATTTTACTAGCCCGAAACAATTTTTACTAGACAGAGGCATAGGGCTAGTGGTTTTTGGCGCAGACTGTCGTAGGACAAAGGTCAAGGTCTCAACTTCTGAAAATAGAACAAATTTTTGATACTTTTTTCGTTTCCGCACGATATCTTAAGGACAAAATGTAGGATCTAAATGAAACTTGGTACACATATGCTTGATGGTGAGAGGAGGAAGCCTATTGATAATGAGGTTTGTAGGACAAAGGTCAAGGTCACAACTTCTAAAAATAGAACAAAAATTGATACTTTTTTTGTTTCCGCATAATATCTCAAGAACGAAATGTTGGATCTAAATGAAACTTGGTACACACATATGCCTGATGTGACGAAGTTGAACTCGGCTTATAATATGATGAATGGCATCCGGGCGTCTGGGCGGCGCAATCGTTTCCGCACAATATCTTAAGAATGAAATGTCTGATCTAAATGAAACTTGGTACACACATGCCTGATGGTGAGAGGAGGAAGCCTATATTGATATTTAGGTTTGTAGGTCAAAACTCATGGTCACATTGTCCATCCACATGTTCGCAACTCGGCTTTCGCATCTTTGGTGCATTACTGATTTTTATTTTTGTCATGCTGATTTTAGTAATATTTTGTACTATATACTTGATTATACCCCCCCGCAAACAAAGTTTGGGGAGGTATATAGGAATCACCCTGTCCGTCTGTCCATGTACCTTGTAAGCGCAACTTCTCCTAAACCGCTTATTGGATTTTTATGAAACTTTACACATTTGTAGTACACTACCTGCAGATGTGCATGAAGGAATATGGTTGCTGTCCAAAATTTAATAGGAGAGATAATTCAACTTATACTTTCACGAAAAGGGGGGGGGGGGGGGCATGTACCTTGTAAGCGCAACTCCTCCTAAACTGCTTATTGGATTTTTATGAAACTTTACACATTTGTAGTACACTACCTGCAGATGATGTGCATGAAGGAATATGGTTGCTGTCCAAAATTTAAAAGGGGAGATAATTCAACTTATACTTTCACGAAAAGGGGGTAAGGGGCATGTACCTTGTAAGCGCAACTCCTACTAAGCTGCTTATTGAATTTTTATGAAACTTTACACAGTTGTAGTACACAACCTGCAGATGTGCATGAAGGAATACCGTTGCTGTCTAAAATTTAGAAGGGGAGATAATTCAACTTATACTTTCACGAAAAGGGGGGTCGTGTACTTATGGCGACCCCTAGATGTATGTTCTTGGTTAGTTTATTTTGGAGATGGGATGTTGTCTCCTTGACATAACTCCATATCTGTTCATTTTTCATAGGTAATTTGCTAATATACCTGTATTCCAAAGTTTGAACATCATAGTATTGCAAGCAGGGGGTATCACTCAGTGAGGTCACTCACAGTTCTAGTTTTAATAAAAATTTAATTTAAGCCTTTTGATTTTATGATTAAATGATTTGATTTTTTTTTTTCATAGCCTATCCAGAATGGATTCAGGAGTTCAGTTCCTAGGTAAGTTGAAAATCTAGCAATATCTTTTTGTGTAGTAGCAAAATAATTGCCATGATATTTCTTTATGATGGCTGTAAGTCTGATAAAAATATAGCTATCACAATAATTTTGAACTCTGTCCTGTAGTTATACACTTGTTACATTTACCCATTTCACTGTTCATTGAGGGGTCGTGGTGGTTGTGATCGTATGGTAGTTGGATTTATCACTACCTGTGTAATCAGTGCCTATCACCACTAAAGTTGTGAGTTTGAACCCCGTTCATAGCAAGGTGTACTCGATACAACATCATGTGATAAAATTTGTCAGTGACTTGCGACAGGTCGATGGTTTTCTCAGAGTACTCTGATTTCCTCCACCGGTAAAACTGACTGCCACGATATAACTGAAATATTGATGAAAGTGGCGTTAATCACCCTAACCCTACCTAAGGTCAGGGATTTTCTGGTCAATATATTATAACTGTTCAATGTTTCAATTTTTTTAGTTATATTTACACAGAATGAGCAAATTATCATAATGGTTATAAATAACACTGAACATCAGTTGATTCATTAGAATACATTTGAATATTCATATATCTATTTTCAGTAAGCAAGGGTTGTTATCCCATGAGTTCTATACACCAGGAGTTTATTATTACTCAGACCAGAACTTCCAAGAGGCAGCTGAGTATATAGGCACAATAATAGTGAAACCTAAACAAAAAGAACATTATATAGAACTCACAGAGAAAGGATTTGTACAAGGTAAATTGTAGATAATATTCTTTATATTCTATTGTTAATTGTTGAATTGTTAAAACATGTCCTGATGAGAGGGATGGCCTTTGGTGGTCCTAATAAGAAGGAGACTAATGTAACAATTCTTTTTTAATAAAGATAAAAGAAATGTTGATAAATATTTTCTATATTCTAAAATGAATATGATTGACATTATTTGTATACCTACATATATGGATAAAAAAAAATAACACAATACCCCTATAAAAAAAGGCAACTAACTTTATTTCTATTGAATAGATATAGTTAATGCACAGACTGGAGACAGAGTATGGTGGACATGGAATGCTGAAGAATGTATGAAGAAAAATCAACTATTTCACATCTCTGAAGTGGATAAAGTACTCAATCCCTTAGCTAAATTACCATCCACAGAAAATGGTAATTCATCTTTTATTCACTTTTTTTTTCATTGGTAAAATTTCATGTCAAGTAAAACTGTGGAAAAAGAAAATCGATGTGGATTTTATTGGATATTGATAAAAGAAGCCATTTTCAATAGCATGGACTAACTAAGCTTTTTAGTCTAGTACAAAGTGAACATCATCATGATCTCATTGAATGTAACTTACAAACATAGCTTGCAAATCGCTCACTTGTTATTAAGCAAAAATCACTCGCTCACTCAGATATTGTATATTTGTTAATACATCATGTTCATGGTTAGCACAGTAATTGCAAGTATGATAGATGTCATGAATTCAACCATAAAATAGGTAGTTTCTGTTTCTCTGCTAATCTTCCAGCAATAAGGAGGAACATCAAAGACTGGTTGTCTCAATAGTCAGTATAATGTCATAAAAAAATCGAGTTCTACATATTTGTCGGGTACAAAGGAACCATCTTTATCATATCTATGATAAGTAACCTTTTCCCCCCATGATACAGCTCAAAGATTGTTCACATGGCATTAAACAAAGCTTAATCATTAACCCTAAAAAATTATTTGATTTGATCATTATAGAAAAATATCAACACCTTGATGAAAATGCCATTAAACTTTGTACCAGTGTCGGTCTTGCCACTACGCAGTACACAACAATAGGAGTATATAATTACCGAATCACGAACGGACCAGACAGTATGAATACTTGTTCTGTCATTGTCAACCCTGGACCAAAGGTAATTTATATTGTTTTCTTTATGGAACGATTCTATAAATGTATCGCAGTTTAGTGACTCTTTGATAAATGTTTATCAGTACCATGGAAACTAGCTTTAGTGATAAAGAAAGCTAGAGTTTCTGTTAATAATAACTTATTACAATGTATTGCATTTTTAACATTAGAATGAATTAATATTTTTATACATATAAGATCATAAAAAACTCTTTAAAAAATATCCTGTACCTAATACATGGATTTGAGCCCTGATACAGTTAAACCAATAACTATGTAACTTGTTCTGGCCATGATTTGGTTGAAAAATTGCTCATTTATCATTAAAACAACAATCACTCACTCACTACTCGCTGCACCTAGTACCAACTCCTTTTAAATGATAGTATAGCTTATTATTAAAGTAATTAAGAACAGCATTGAGTCTAAGTAATAATTGAAAAATTCAGAATAAGCATGAGTTGCACTTTGCTGAAAAAAATTAATGTTAAACAGCAGTAGTCAACAATTACCAATAGCACATGCATTGACAATTTCTCTCACCCATCTTGAATTGTGAAATGATTAAAGACAAATTGATTAAGTTCTGTGTCAATGCTCTGACCATTATTAAAGAATTATTGCTCTTTCTTGTATTTTGTTTATTATATCCATGTTACATATACCAGGCTGCCGACTAAAATTTTAACTGAGAAAACAATAATTAAAAAATTTCTTCTCATTTCTATTGTACAAATCATGAATTTTATAAACATTCAAAGTTTAAATATAATTTTGCTTTCTTAGAATCACACTATTCATCTAACAGACAATGGATTTGAACCAAAGGTCATCACAGTACGTCCCAATGATAGGGTTTGGTGGGTGTGGCAATCTAGCAAAAAACCACATGACATCATACAGGTAAGTTTTAACAGTATGTCCTAATGATAGGGTTTGGTGAGTGTGACAATCTAGCATAAATTCACATGACATCATAGGTAGGTCATCACATGGTATGAAGGGTGCGGCAGTCTGGCAAAAAATATACCACTTCATACAGGTAAAGCTCACGAGAAAATAGATGTATTCAGAATTGTGTAAAATGAAAGTACAAATTTTAAGGTGCAAGATAGTAAAATCTGTGACACCCGAGGGTAAGATTTAAATCGTATCGGACGAGGCTTGTCCGAGTCCAATGCGATTTAAATCTTACCCAAGGGTGTCACAGATTTTACTATCTTGCACCTTTTACGGTGTTTGACTCTTTTTCTCACCCCTTTCTACCGTGTCAATGTTTGTTTACTTGTTGTGTAGTTTGGTGCATTAATTTGCGAACCGTATCACAGCCACAGGACCAAAATGTCACGTAATAAAATAAAACAAGATTTTCATTTTACAACTTTAAAGAGGTTCAAAATAATAAAGTTAACAAACTTGTGATAGATTCTACAATAACAAAATCTTGCACCTTTTACGATGTTTGCCTCTTTTTCTCATCTCTTTCAATATTTGTTTACGTTGAGAAAATATAGAGTACTCTCCCTTGTTAGGTAACTAACGTAAATAAAAACAATTACCTCCCTTTGACCAACGTCAAATAATTTTTTGTACAGGCATTTATCGCTGTTGTAGTAGCATTTATAATATATTTATAAATAAAATACATTGTATTTTATTTTATTTTATTGTGAAATACATTTAAAATACTGTCAAGACACTATAAATCGACAATTTAATTCAACAATGGAAAACAATTTTGCGGGAAAAACGGCGTGTAGCTTGTCTTACCCTGGAGCCTGGGTAAGATAGAAAAATCTTTTTCACCTAAACTAACGGACTACTTTATCCAAGGGGTGAGAAACACTTATCTAGATTTTGTAGTGTGGTATGAGTAGATATATCATTTGTCAATTAAGAAATAATTCATGGCAGCCGTAGATTTGTGCTCATTTAACCATGGGTTGGGCATTTATATTTGATTATTTTTTCCCGAGGGATAAAATACGAATATAAATGCCCAATCCATGGTTAAATGTACACAAATCTACGGCTGCCATGAATTATTTCTTTTCTAATATGACAAATACGGTAATTTCTATGACCCTAGGCTACCTTAGAATCTGCCACACAACAGCTGTTCCATTTAGCCCCCTTCACATATGAATAAGAATATTGGATGTTTACGTCGTCAAAATTTCACGTGGGAGGTGGCCGGAACATCCGTCGGGGAAAACCCCAGATGAGTGCGTTTTCATCGTATATTTGTGTATACATGTAAAAAAAGTAATATAATGTGTAGTTGTTGTATATGACCTCACGGAAACGGCCTTGTAGGTTTTTTTATGTTTTTTTGTTTCCAATCGATAATTTGAGTGCGCAGGTGCTAAAGGTAGATATATACCGACATATACTGGTTGACGATATATAGGCCGTCATATTAGAATGTTCATTAATTCGTAAAGGGTACCAAGATTCATAAACAGATGATTTTTCATTTTCCATGATTTTTGACTGAGGAACCCTTTTCATTTATATCATTAACTTTATTTCTCTGTTTCAGGTATCCCATCAAGGAAAGCCAATAGATGGTGGATTTTGTAGTGGTATGGCCAGAGATGCCCCATCAGCCTATGTACATCAATTCATGAACCCTGGTGTATTTTACTTTATTAGGTAAGACATGCTACACACACAAAAAATGGTTGCAATTATAGTTCTGGATAGAAAACGAATATGGTTTTAGTAGTTGAAAAGGGATTTCTTTCTCACGTTTATCTCTGTGCTTGGGAAAAATTTGGTCCAAGTTTGTACTTTTCATGAAGTCTTAGGATTTTACGTAAATAATCTGAACAACTGTTTTTTCTAACTCGTATCATTTTGAATAAAAAAAAAGAAGAATGTTCCAATACAAATTGTTTTAATAAACTTTGTTGTCTTTCAAGACAGATTGTTTTAATAAACTTTGTGGTCTTTCAAGACAGATTGTTTTAATAAACTTTGTGGTCTTTCAAGACAGATTGTTTTAATAAACTTTGTGGTCTTTCAAGACAGATTGTTTTAATAAACTTTGTGGTCTTTCAAGACAGATTGTTTTAATAAACTTTGTGGTCTTTCAAGACAGATTGTTTTAATAAACTTTGTGGTCTTTCAAGACAGATTGTTTTAATAAACTTTGTGGTCTTTCAAGACAGATTGTTTTAATAAACTTTGTGGTCTTTCAAGACAGATTGTTTTAATAAACTTTGTGGTCTTTCGAGACAGATTGTTTTAATAAACTTTGTGGTCTTTCAAGACAAATTGTTTTAATAAACTTTGTGGTCTTTCAAGACAAATTGTTTTAATAAACTTTGTGGTCTTTCAAGACAAATTGTTTTAATAAACTTTGTGGTCTTTCAAGACAAATTGTTTTAATAAACTTTGTGGTTTTTCAAGACAAATTGTTTTAATAAACTTTGTGGTCTTTCAAGACAAATTGTTTAAATAAACTTTGTGGTCTTTCAAGACAGATTGTTTTAATAAACTTTGTGGTCTTTCAAGACAAATTGTTTTAATAAACTTTGTGGTCTTTCAAGACAGATTGTTTCTCAAAAGAGTTTTGATTTACATATGTATATAGATAATGAAAAACTATGTAACAAAAGAAGGTTTTCTCCTATCAGAGTGATCTCTGGGGGAGCAGGTTTCACAGTGTTAACAAGACCAGGATATGGTATTGTTACTTCATGTATTAACCAACAAATGTAAATATTTTAATAAGAAATTATTATAAAACCTAATGATGTTTCTTTTTGATCTAATCATAAATAACTTTTATTTCAGTTCGTGTTTACCGAAGGTGTTTGGTGCTATTGTAGTCTCTACACAGCCACAGGTATGTTGTCATCTAAACAAATAGACTGCTTTAATCATAGGAGTTCAGTGATATTTAAGTTCTATAGCATTCTTGCTCATTCAAATATATTTTCGTGACTTGCAAAATTTATATTTCATATTGAAACTCTTTCTTTTCATAATATAATATTGGGCAGTCGTGGCCGTGATCGTGTGGTAGTTGTAAATCCAACTACCTATGTAATCAGTGCTTATCACCACTGATGTTGTGAGTTCGAATCTCGTTCAGGGCGAGGTGTACAACATTATGTGATAATCTTTGTCAGTGACTTGCGACAGTTCGGTAGTTTTCGTCGGGTCCTCCGGTTTCATCCATCAATAAAACTGACCGGGCATGATGTAGCTGAAATATTGTTGAAAGTGGCGTTAAACACCATCAAACAAACAAACATAATATAATATTAAGTAGAATGAAGTCATAATTTTCATTTGTTTCTATTTATGAATAGTCGTGGATAAAATTGCATTTTTTCTCTTCTAAATATTGATGATTAAATTCCCATTTTTCATCTTCTAAATATTTATGAATAAAATTTCCATTTTTATTCTTCTAAATATTTATGAATAATTTTTTTGTATTTTTCTTCTCCTGAAAAGTTATTGATAAAATTTCAATTTCTATCAAACAATGAATAAAAATATAAAGTATATGTGTATTATATTTATAAGGTACATGAGGTGAATGTAGCCATTGAGATAAAACCAGATCCAGTGACAATCAAATCTAATGACATTGTCTGCTGGATATTTAGAGGACTAAGGACATATGATGTAGCAGAGGTTCAGAAAATTGATCAACTTACTACAGAAGAGTTAGACTCCAAATCTATAACACCAAGGTATATATATTTAAGTGGAAGCAATGTCTGTGACTTCAGGGTTTAAACTTTTGTACCTATGATATCATTCAAGATCTTTCACAAAGATTAACCTTTAACCTTTGTAAGGTGGATTGTTAAATAGGTGATGATCAATAAATCAATATTGTTATTAAATAAAAAAAACCAAAAAACTTTTAACCTTTAACCTTTTGCTTATATAACTAAAATGATCTGAAAAATTATCTTTGTTCTTTAAAAGCCACCGGCAACTTTTCAAGATTGTATGCTGTCAAGTCTCTTACTTTTTGAGTGGCTTCATATCTTTTTGATATCAGAGTATAATTTTATTACTGATAATGTAGAGGATATTCTTGATGAACTACTGTTGTTACATACATGTATAGTTATGATTTTTTCCCATTTGTTGTAAATATTGAGAAATTCTGATTGCTTTATAAAATAAAAATGAGAAATAAATGTTTTTTTTTTATATTTTCTTGTTTGTAGGAGATGCATATCCCAAGCCATTGAAAAGACAGGTGTTATTCATTTCTATAGTAAATCTTTTAAACGACAGAAGAAGGAATCAGAAAATGTAAGATTTTAGTTCAATCATTTATAATCATTACACATGTATTTAAATTGCTATGTACAATGAACAAAATGCAATTGTTCAGTGAAAGCAGGTTATTTCTTGAGTTAAGTGAAGACAGTCTTTTTTTGGCAGTTAGTTTTATAAAAGATTTACACATGGTACAACCCTTAGAAATGTACTATCTGTTATAAAAGTGATTTAGAATAGGACATCTGTTAAAGATATAATAGAACTTAAAACATATTATTGTACCTTTAGCTGTTTCAAAATTTGACTATATACCAATGTATGTGTAGGGGCTGTCACTACCTGTGCAATCAGTGTCTATCATCACTAAAGTTGTGAGTTCAAACCCCTAGATACAACATTATGTGATAAAGTTTGTCAGTGACTTGCGACAGGTCAGTGGTTTTCTCCAGGTACTCTGGTTTCCTTCACCAATAAAACTGACTGCCACGATATAACTGAAATATTGTTGAAAGTGGCGTTAAAGCACCATAAACCAAAACCAATGTTCGTGAATTACATAGGGAAATTCTTTGGTAAAGTATCAAAATAGAAATAGATATTGATTACAAATACATATATGTCATTTTGAAGGGTTGTACTAAACTACGAAACGAAATATTACGAAACGCAACGAAATATACTAAAATGAGAAATGAAACGCAACGAAACGAAATATACTAAAATGCGAAACGAAACGAAATATACTAAAATGTGAAACGAAACGAAAATATACTAAAATACAATAAAAACAACATGAATGGAATGAGAAGTGATGAAAAAGTCTAAGCAGAATTTTATACTGATATGCATGTATAAGAAGATTTATGAACCATTCTTCAAGACAAACATTTAATGTATAAGATTTATATAACCATTCGTCAAAACAAACAAAATAAAAATTTATCAACGACCATTATGCCAGATAGAATCCTCCTTTCTATAAGGAGCACCCTCAATAAATGAGGTAAGAAGGATATCCAGGCATTCCTGTCAGGGTTTCTGTAGTATTTCCAGAGTCGGACCTCAGGGTCTATGCGTCTGGTCTAACAGCTTAAAAGGGGGTGCAGGAAATACTTGCATGCCACTCCATGATCATCCCTACAGTGATGTGAACATTATTTACAGTGTAGTGCAAACGGGGGAAAGAACCACAGACCGGGGGACAAATTCAGCCCCAAACATTAAAAGGCTCTGTAACGGGGAATACCGACCTGGACAACTACATACTATCCAGTCGAGTAGCCCCAGATACCACTGATGCCGATGTACATGCACTATATACAAAACCGGCTGTATTAAAGATGGAGGAAAGCGGAAAATCCTCAAGGGGTTTCCGAAAGAAACCATCGAACTGTCAGAGGAACCACCGAAACCTGCAGACATCAAGTAAATGAGAGGTCTGCTTGACTTCCACAGCATTCAATGAAAGTCAACTGACAGCCCCACGTTTTCCAACTTCACAATAAAAAAGAATAGAAATTCGTTTGTTGTAAAAGTGAATCAGTTTACCACAAAATTTAAAAGCGTTTTCGATTCACATTATCAGATGAATATTCGTCTGACACACAACCGATCTAGACGTTTTCATATCAGTGTGGAAGCAAATTTATTATTCGTGCACATTTCAGTACGTACATATAAACTTATATTTGATATACGCATACAGAGTACTTAATAACGCATCATTTATTATAGTAAATCCGATTACTATGGATTCAATTATTTTTGTGGGTATCGATTTTTCGTAAACTGAAAAAAAATGGCAAGTTGTGGATACTCAATTTCGTGGTTTGTGGAATTCTACCAGATCATCTTTTATAGAATAATAGAATAAACAGGTCGTTGGAAAATTGGTACCTATCGAAATTAAATGAAACCACAGTTAATAAGAGTCACGATAATATCTTAATAGAATATCTTTTAAAGAACATCTGTACGGAAACGATATCTTCTCAAAACTCGAGAAAAAAAACTTCGTTTGTTGTTATTTTACATTCGCATTTTTTTTTTATAATGTTTAGTCGGTTTCGAATTACGAAGAATAAATGTTGAATTTTAGAGGACCACTTTGTGGTGCAAGGACAGTGCAGTTTTTTATCAATTTAGAACTGATTAGTTTCCTAATTAACTCGTAGTTTTTTCTGTCGTCTTACCGAACTATGACATGAGCAACGTCTTACCGGACTATGACACGAGCAACGTGGTGGGTGTTTCATGAAAAACAGAGAACACTTACCCAACCGGTGCATCTGGTGTAAGTTCCACATATTTGGCAGAGTTCGAGTTGATGATTACTCTTTAGTTTCTGTTGTGTAAATTTAGTTTTTGAGAGTTGAATTTCGTCTTTGTCATTGCTATCTTGACCTTGTCCTTGTCTCTGGATTTTGAGATTGATTATCATTAGAATCACGGTTTTTCATGACCTCTCTTGATTCGATATACATATATGTAACTACTTAAGTTTATCTAAGGACCGCAAAATGTCACTTTGACCTTGACATTGTAAATAAACATTCATACAATCTCAACGATTAATATTTACAAGTTTGATTGAAATCCATTGAAAAACACAAGCTTTGTTGTGTCAACAAGGCTGTAAAAGAAATTAAAAATATAACGGGGACCTTGGCATTTTGACCTATGACATTAAAAATACGATAAACTTCTTGCTCTCTAAATGGATAATGTTCTAACCAAGTTTGATCGAAACCAATTAAAAAAGCTATGTTGTGTCCGCTAGGCTATACCGGTATATGAAAAGACAAAATGTCAACATGTCCCTGACCTCTGAATTTAAAAATTAAAAGGCTACTTGCATTCTCAGTTGTTGATGTATTCTCCAAGTTTAATTGAAATCCATCGAATGAAATAAGGAATAAGGAATAACTTAATATGTATTCATGATCTTAACCTTTAACCTATGACATTGAAACTCGAATAGGGTTTGTTGCTATTATACTGAATATGTTTACTAAATTTGATTAAGATTGGTTGAGAAACATCCAGGATATCCACAATAATTAATGTTATGGATGGACACACAACAGGACTGGTATTGGTATGCAGGGAGTGAGGACAGTCCAGATACAATACACCCTGTGCAACCTCCCTGCTTGGGGATAACTAAGGTGCTGATAAATACATGCATGTTGGACACGTTATGAGGACCGTATAAGGTCTATTTCTGTCATGTTTGGTTTCAAACCATGCAGTGATTCTTTTGTAACATATTTCAAAAGGGTCCAATTTTAAACTCTATTCCAAGAGTTTAAAATATTTTTAAACTCTATTCCAGGGCCTTGGTGGCTCAATGAGTTAGGTAGTTGGATTATCTAACAACTCATACAAGCCTATCACCAATACGGCGTGTGTTCACTCCCGGCTTTGTAAATTACAAAAAGGGTGCACTCGACTCGCAGTCGCATGTGATAAAGTTTACCAGTTGCTTGCCCATGGTCGGTGGTTCTCTCCGGCTTCCTCCACCACTAAAATTGGTCGCCATGATATAGCTGAAATATTGTTGAAAGTGACGTTAAAACACCAAAAATTAAATCAAATCAAATCTAACATCACAAAGTTCAAATAATCACCAGACGGACGACAAACGCAAAGTGATGGGGGTTCTTTTGTCTTATAATCTAAAGATTAAAAGCTAAAAAGCACTAATGTTTTAATGCCAAACTCATGTAGCAGTCGAAAAGAATTACAGTGAAATGCCGGAAGAAAATACAACTATTTGTTTATACATGTCCACATTAATTCCCATTGCTTTCAGCTTTTCCAAATTTTCTGCGGGTATGATTGCCTTACTTTCTCCTGAAATTTTAAGCTGTTCTTTCTTGAATTCCGGAAATTTCCTCCGGGCACATGTGCTTTTCAAATGAAAGTAGGCAAATTGCCACTTTGATTTCTTTTCACTCAGAACAACATATTCTCTTTTACAATAATGCCTAATTATTAATGTATTTTGTTCAGCTTCACAGACAAATTTGATCCCACAACCATAACATAAAGATGCCCGGGTCTGATAAAGGTAAATCAGTTCAAAGGGATGATTTTCGTCAATATTTTCAAGTGACTCAAGTGTCGCTTTAACGGACGGGTCTGCAACTATTGACTGTCTATGGATTTCTTGCTCGGGTATCTCTTTTTCAAGTGGTGTTCTCCCTCCTTTTCTCGGTTTCGCTACTTTCTTGCCCTTATGACTAGACTCAATTTCTCCCATCACCAAAGATGTGATATTAACTTGTTGCTTCGATTTCTGCCTCCAATCCAAATACTTGTCTAAAATACCAATTGTCTCTGCAACGCAAAGAGCGTGGGGACATAGTTTAAGTCCTTTGTATGTCACACAGTCATCACATGTGACCTTCCCGTTTAGACCTACTGTTACTAAGTGTGGTTGTAATTTTTTACCCAAAGAGTGTCGTACAAAGTAACCATCAAAACCAGGCGCTTTGACAACTGAGTCTGGTTCTAACAAAAGTGCTTCTGATTTAACCCAAATTTCCTCCAAAAATTGTTCCGATATTCCTACTAACTTAACTGTATTGTGAGAAACTGACCCCTGATATTGCACCTTTGTTATCCTCTCCACGTAACTCCTCTCCGTGTGTGGTAGGTCTTCCCGCAATCCGTACTGCAGAGGTTCCAGTATATGGCTTTTCACCGCCGATTTCTGCACTCCAAAACTTGTCAAGAGCTTTCTGTCGATCATAAGCTGACAGCCCGTTCCAAATATGCCTTTCTTTCCTGAAAGCTAAATAACTGTCTGAAAGTTCATAGGTCCCACTAGCATAAATACTCATCTCAAATTCCTGTTGTTGTTCCTCAACTACTTCTTTAATCTTGTTGTTGAGCTGTGGAAAACTAAGATTTCCCGCTCTACCTATCCAATCCTTGATATTGTTGCTGATGCTTTCCGTTCTGTTATTGGAAAAGCGTTCATCTAATCTGGCGGACCTTGTTTGCTCCCTTATTAAGTGTGATTTGAATAATTCCGCTTCGTTTGCGATAAACCAAGTATGGAAGGTAGATACCAAATTATCTCATGTTGCCTTGAAATCGCGAACACATTTGTCAAATTGTCTCGTGTCTTCCGAGTCGATGAGTTCCTTTTCGTATACGCTTCCCAATTTTCTACCGAAGATATCAGATAATACGTGTTTTGTTGCAGCTTTCGTTGCCTTGTATTCACCAAGTTTTCTCTCAATGTTAGATTTCTTGTGATCTGAACATGTTAAATGCAAGGGCGAAGGATAACAAATTGCTACCGCATTCAACAATGCTAGATCGCCATCAGACCCAAAAGCTTGGATATCTTTGAATTCACTATTCAATTTCTTCAGGACTTCAAAAAAATTAACATAATTGTTCTTCTCCCTGTTAGTATGAACAAACGTAGGACCAATTTCAAAGGGATACTTTCCTCTGTATTCCCCGGCTGCGTGTACTACCTCTAGATTTGGAAAACAAGTGGTTGTCACATAGTAATTACCAATGTAAAATGTGGAATCAAATGAGAAGACAGAAAATTTAAATGGGTTTGTACAAAAGATTCTCATATCATTTAACTGTTTTTCATTAGCAAGTATATATTCCATAAATAAAAGAAAAAAAAAGTATATATTCCACATTTCTGGAATCCATGCAGAAATTCCTCACAAATGAATCATCTTTCAACTGGGAAACAAAATGCAAAAAGTCATCTGGCTTTTGCCTTTGCGATGCCCTAATGTTATATATTTGTTTCATATTTCTAGGCTCAGACGCTGCTGACGTGGTATGCAGTGGACCACCTGCTTGATCAACTAATGTTTTGAAAAGCCTTTTTATACCCCCGCACCCCGAAGGGGGAGGAGGGTATACTGTTTTACCTCTGTCCGTCTGTCCGTCCTTCCGTCCGTCCAAGATATTTTTCGTCGCATTTTTCTCAGTAACTGTTGATGGCAGAAATCTGATTTTTAGTCACAAGCTTCATATAGGTATATCATATTGTGGGTAGCGTTTTTGGACCCGTCAGATTCCTACTTCCTGTTTGCCGACTTAGTTGGTTTTTATACACATTGAACATATATGCTCATTTTTCGACGCATTTTTCTCAACAACTATTGATGCCAGATATCTGATATTTTGTCACAAGCTTCATATAGGTACCCCATATTGTGGGAAGCGTTTTTGGACCCATCAGATTCCTACTTCCTGTTTGTCGATTTTGTTGATTTTTATACACATTTAACATACATTTGTATATGCACATTTTTCGTCGCATTTTTCTAAGCAACTATTAATGACAGGAATCTGATATTTGGTCACAAGCTTCATATAGGTATGCCATATTGTGGGAAGCGATTTTGGACCCGTTAGATTCCTGCTTCCTGTTTGGCGACTTAGTTGGTTTTTATACACATTGAACATATATGCACATTTTTCGTCATATTTTTCTCAGCAACTATTGATGGCAGAGATCTGATATTTGGTCACAAGCTTCATATAGGTACCCCATATCGTGGGAAGCATTTTTGGATCCATCAGATTCCTACTTCCTGTTTGCCGACTTTGTTGATTTTTATACACATTGAACATATATGCTCATTTTTCGTCGTAGTTTTCTCAGCAACTATTGATGGCAGAAATCTGATATTTGGTCACAAGCTTCATATAGGTACCCCATATCGTGGGAAGCGTTTTTTGACCTGTCAGATTCCTACTTCCTGTTTGCAGAAGAGCGGGGGTATCATAAGTGAGCATTAGCTCACAGTTCATCTTGTTGGTTTAGTTTCTAATAGGTCGTCTTTCACGCTTTGAAGCACGGATGGGTCGCTTTTAAGAAAAGGTTGTTTCCGCTTGTGGGCATTTCCATGTACCGTCCCGATGAATATACTGTACAACAGCATATCGACTCCGTTCGTTATATTTGGTTGTAAGCGAAGAAATTATTCTTTGAAAAGTCACACCTTTAGATATTAAAGTTCCTTGGTGAGTCCCATATTGTCTTTTAATGAAATGGGTATAGTTTACTGCATTTGACATTTCAACACGTTCTACCTTTCCTTCGTTAAAACAAACCATAAGATGACTCTTGGGACAAGATGTCTTCCATACTCTGTTATCGTCCGCGTAAAGGGACTTCATGTCAACTTTGTGTAGGTCTATAACAAAAACCGCATTGAATCTTACGCTTATAGGTTTGGTTTTGCATATGTATTTATCTTCTACTCCCCCTACACACAACTCAACAATTTCTTTAGACGTCAAACTTGTTGATGGCTTGGAATATATAAGTACACTGCCATTGTGCAGTTCAACTGTGGAAGTATAATTTGGGGTCCTCAATGCAAAATGTCGACGTTGGCATCATGACAGTTGGGAAATCATCATCCACATCGGTTGGTTCACATTTAAACTGCTGAACAGAAGATGATGTCAACCCTGGGAGAAAATCGGACTCCTGGTTACATTCATAGCCACGGCGAACTTTCTTCGGAGGCTCAAGTATTGGCAAATCGCCCAAGCTTGCGTCAGAGTTCGAGTCTTCAATCGTGATGTGCTTTGGGTCCGGTTCATCCGAGTCTGAACTTCCAATTTTGATGTGCTTTGAATTTGGTGCATCTGAATCTGAACTTTCAATTTTTATATATTTTTGATCCGGTACATCCGAGTCTGAATTTTCAGTTTGTGTATGCTTTTGGTCTGGTACATCGGAGTCGGGAACTTCTATTTTTATTTGTTTTGGACCATATGTTCATCGGATGCCGATTTTAAGTATCGCAGAGCTGGAGATGCATCATCTAACTCCACCTCTGTAGTAGGCGAAAATCCATATGAACCACCCTACAAAGAGACAATAATTTTTAATCGATATACATGACTGTTTAAGTTTAAGACTTGTCATATTATGCATTACAATGTATAAACGTTTTGGTGGTCATGACGGTAACCAATCAAATTCAACATAATAGGCAGGATTTGAATTGTTCAATTCTTTAGGAGTGGTACCTTAATGGCGTTTCAGAGTTTGATCAAAACAAGACTTAACGCGATGTCATGCTAAAGCATATCCCCGCTCATTTCAAAGTCTTGTCAAACAGGACGTTGATGGTAGACAGATCTGAAAATTGCTTACACGTTACAACTGATTAATTAAAGGAACAGGCAAAATATCAAATCATTCTGACATGACGAAGTCTAGAAAAGTGTGTCGAAAAATTTCATCCCAACTTTATATGTTTTCAACTATCTAAGTATCGTCAAACAGGAAGTAGATGTTGTACAGATATGAAAATTGCGCTCATAATAAAGCTACAAACCAAATTTCAAATCGTTCGGCAGTAGATGCTGAGAAATCTGATACGGAAATTTATGTCGGACAAACGGACGGACGAAAAGACAGACGACCGGACGAACTAACGGACTCACAGACCTAAAAACTATATGTCCCCAAACTTTCGTTGGTGGGACATAAAAATCAATACCATACTTCGTTTGTGCTAGATACTATTGTATTAATTAAGGTTTCATTAAATTTGGTAAGGGGAACTAGAGTTATCGTATGGAAACCAAACTTTCTACAGACGATAGACCCATGCAATACAATAACAAACAAGAAGTTGTACGTGTTGTCTGCTAAGCATATTCCACTCGTAACCTGACAGATCCGAAAAGCGCACACACGTTACAAGTCATCACTGCTGAGCTGCTGACCAAATATAAAGTCATTATGTTCAGTAGTATTGGAGAAATGTGTGAAGAAAAATTTCAAGTTCATTCAACATACAATGTATTGAAAATTTCAAATATCGGCAAACAGGAAATAGGTATCTGACAGTTCCGAAAAGTGCTCACACGTTATAACTCATTACTGGCAAACTGCTGACCAAATATGAAGTCATTCTGTTTAGTAGTTATTGAGATAATTTTGACAAAAATATTTGTTGGACGAACAGACGGACGGACGGACAAGGTGAATGCAATATACCCCCACTCCTACCACTCCTACAGTGATCAGAGTGGGGGTATAATTATTTGCGGTTATATAAACTTTTCGGAAACGTTTGGAAAGGACACTCTACATCTGTACATAATTTGATAGTGGATGGCGTCCTGCAACAACGGTTAAGACAAAGATTGACCTAGACCCCTAATTCTAATTCTTTTTTTTATTAAATATTACTCCAAGAAAGTATGAAAAGGGGAATAGTTGGTTTGATGAATGAAATCAATTTGCAGACGTAAAAATTTCCAATATACTTACTGAACTTAGGTTATGCCCTAAATCATATGGAAATAGGGACGTCTGTGGATTATATTAAACAGAATTTGTGTCTCTTTTTCGGCATTGCATACTGCACTCTCTGTATGCTGGATTATAGCCTCATTTCGGCATGAGGAAATTTTTTTGGAGGGCTATGGTCAAATTCAAAATAAAATGGTAGGATACGAATTGTTCACGAGGTAAAATTCGAATCTAATGGACATGGCCATATTTAAATCTCAAACGAACCTATGACCGAAATGAATTATTTCTTAAAAAAAGAAGTGTGCGTGAGACACAAATGCCCTCGCCTAAGAGAAAGGGTAACATGGGCAAGAACTCCGGAAACGGAAAGTGTCTAAATGGAACCCGAGCAAAGTTAAAGTACTTTCCATGTAAGGATCAGACAGAGTTTGGCATTTCAATTTTCTGTTTTTAAAAGTCTTCATTTCACCAAAAAAATAATTCCTGAAATGTTTGTACACCTGATTATGATTGTTTTTTTTGAGAAAATGGACTAGTTATATAGTGAAAATATTGAAAGAAAAATGTTCTAGTACTTTTCGCTGTATAATGTAACTAAACGTCTTTAAAAACAAAGACCGCCATTTCTTTAATTGATCTTAATGAGTGTAATTGGTCTGATGAGTGCTACGGGGTCTGCAGGGTGCATTTCCGTGATACCTTTTTCGGAAAAAAATGCATTTGTCATCATTCATTGGTTCTACCCGATTCTTACATGAACCAATACTTACAAGGCCATGTTGAATGATTTTCGAGTTGTCATTAGGTAACTACTTCAAGGCGGGCGGACGGACAAGATTTATACTTACTGACCCATCCACTAATAGAAGGGCACAAAAATCCCGCTTTTAATGTGATTATGCAGAAAAGGGGGGAAATCCTTAGGGAAAAAGACTTAACAAACCAAAGTTTCAGAAAAGATTTTTTACATTTTGAATAGGAGAAAATGATATAGAAATACTTCAAACCAATCTGAATCCAACACCTTTTTGTCAATTGAAGAATGCAGTTTCTTTTATAATGAAGATAGGAGACTAATAATTATTCCACTATTACTATTTACATGTACGCCGCCGCCCCCTAGGGGGTGGGGTATATAGTTATCCACACGTCCGTCCGTCCGTTCCTTTGTTCCGTCACATTTTTCCTTTCCGGATGACAGAAAGAAAACCGTTCAACATAGGATTTTGAAATTTACATATTATGTTTTTTTTATCAATAAAGGAAAGTCAAGTTCGATTTTGAGAAAAATCGCTTTTGCCGTTAAGGAGTTACTGTTTTTTACCAAACTTTGAATAATACTTTCGTTTCCGGATGATAGAAAGAAAATCGTTCAACATAGGGTTTTGAAATTTAAATATGTTGTTTCTTATCAATAAAGGAAGGTCAAGTTTGATTTTGACAAAAATGGCTTTTGCCGTTAAGGAGTTGTTGCCCTTTACCAAACTTTGAATATTGTGGGGAGGGGTATCTGTGATCATTCGATCACTAAATCTAGTTGAATACTGTTATCTATTTCTTTGTATGTCCGTAGCAATTTATTGTGTGGTTTATGTCACAAACTATGGCAATAAAGTTTGATTTTATTTAACTTGAATTGATATATTACGTGTGTATTTATTATCCTTTTTGGGGCACATTCTTCATCGTGCTACCGTCGCGCGACGTTGGGACGGTTATGCAAATCAAACCAATAAATTTAAGCATCCAATACAATAGACTCCTTTTTGGTGAAAATAAATAATTTGATGCAGCGGGTTGAGAAAATAAATAATTCTCTGCCCCAAATTTACCCTAATCTTCACTCGAATCAACCCTTATATGAAATAATTAAATTAGATCCCAAGTACATAGAAAATAATTATTCATAAGCTGACACCCCTCCCCCCAAATCGAATGGTCGTCGCCTTATGAAATACAATAGCCAGCAACTCCACGACGGTCTTACGTGAGTTAAAATGTAAGAGGCAATATATAGATGTGTAGTACATTTATATTTACCTACATGTACATGTATGTCTACATCTTTCCTTCTAAAATATTTACCTTGTTTGCCCGGAATCCTGACTTTCCATCTTGGGATTGATTGCTTTTATTGAACATCAAAAATATTCACATCTCTTTATATACCATAATCGGAAAAAACGTGACATATGGCGCGATTTAATTCAAAGAAATTATAGATGCCGCAATTCACAGCTACATGTATGTCCTTTGAAAATCAGCTACAATCGTTCGCCGCCCCGACATTCAATGTAACAGAAATATATTACGCTGGGAATGGGTAACTTAAAAAAAAAACCTTTTCTTTCATCTGTCAATCACCTTAACTGAAGCAAACCATCAAAAGAAGTATGTCCCCTTTATTCAAGGGGAAAGCTAGACCAAACTAATTGTTGTTTTCTCGGACTGGTTCGCTAATAAAAAATTTCAATACGGTGTAAGGGCCCGGGCGGCTCAATGAGTTAGGTAGTTATATTACATAACAACTCATACAAGCCTATCACCAATACGGCGTGGGTTCGCGCCCGGCTTTGTAAATTACAAAAAAAAAGTGCACTTGACTCGCAGCTGCAAGTGATAAAGTTTACCAGTTGCTTGCCCATGGTCGGTGGTTCTCTCCGGGTAGTCCGGCTTCTTCCACCACTAAAACTGGTCGCCATGAAATAGCTGAAATACTGCTGAAAGTGGCGTTAAACACAAAAAATCAAAATCAATCAATCAAATCAATACGATGTACCTTTTGTGAAATCAGCATTGAATTTTACAGTACTAGCACAGAAGCTCCTTTTGGTCAATTGATCAAACAAAAGGTTTCGAAAAAACTATTATTACTAATAACTATTTTTATTATTATGACAATGCACTTCGTGGTCTGATAAATTCACAATGAAATGTATGCCCGCATTATTTTGGACAGGGGCCACATAGACAATACCCATGTTTGTGGAAACCCCATTATTTGTTTGCATGTGAAGCGAAGGGGTTTTCATCATAATAAATGATCCTCAGTGTCTTAAGATATTTATTTTCTTTTGACGCCAGATAATGTATATACTATAGTACTTGAAACATGTTCGCTGCTCCGTTAATTACGTAACCGATGTCTATCAGAGAAATTAAAAGGCAGATTATTGTCATTTTAACTATTAGCTATTAGATTACATTGAATTCTGAGTTTTTAATTAATAATGAGAACTGCCTTGCTTCTGATGAATGATAATTATAGGGAAAACTTCATCACGTTTCGCTAAATTCCGTTTCGTTCTATTGCGTTTCGCACTTTAGTATATTTCTTTTCATTTCGTTGTATTCATTTCCTTTCGTTTCGCATTATAGTAAATTCCGTTTCGTTGCGTTTCGTTTCGCATTATAGTAAATTCCGTTTCGTTGCGTTTCATTTCGCATTTTAGTATATTTCGTTTCGTTGCGTTTCGTTTCGCATTTCAGTATATTTCGTTTCGTTGCGTTTCGTTTCTCATTTTAGTATATTTCGTTGCGTTTCGTAGTATTTCGTTTCGTTCGTTGTGTTTCGATTTCGTTTCGTAGTTTAGTACAACCCCATTTTGAATGGGAAACAGAAAAAAAAATAATCTCAAACTGTGCTTATCAGGAAGAGTGCAGCATTTCAAGTGAGGACAATGAAGTAAGTTGGTTACAGCTTTACATACCAGGATATATATTGTTTGTTTGTAATCTACATGCTTAAAAATGTTCAAGACAATAATTTTACAAAGTATATTGATATCTGAACTTTTAGAAGAATTTTTAGCTTTGCTGCAATATATTTATATGTATAACAAACTATATATTTTTTTTTTATTTGTAAAGAAAGCCAATCTTTGATTTAAATAGAAACCCAATAATTGCTTTTGATTTACATAGAAACCCAAGAATTACTTTTGATTTACATAAAAACCCAAGAATTACTTTTGCTTTACATACAGCAATTACTTTTGATTTATGTAGAAACCCAAGAATTACTTTTGATTTATGTAGAAACCCAAGAATTACTTTTGATTTATGTAGAAACCCAAGAATTACTTTTGATTTACATAAAAACCCAAGAATTACTTTTGCTTTACATACAGCAATTACTTTTGATTTATGTAGAAACCCAAGAATTACTTTTGATTTATAGGGGAATTTTTTTTTATTAAAAATTGGATTTAATTTTTTTTTTTCTTTATAGATATTTCATCTTGTATACTATTAACTATACAAACGCGAGCAAATATTTACAGATTTTTTGGGCTCAAAATAAAAGTTATCTATTAAACTCCTATATTGAAAAATATTTATAACATAGGAGGGTAATGGGTAACTTTTTTTAATTTTGAGTCCCAAAATATATAGTATACAAGATGAAATGTCTATAAAAAAATAATAAAAAAATTAAATCTGATTTTCATAAATAATTTTCAGGATTATTATCATTATTTTATATTCGACCAAATTACAATTTACAAACCAAACAGCGAATAAATGTAACTGCATTTATTCATCAAATTAGAAAAGAATAATTATTTTTCATATGCATAATGCTAAATATACGAAAGAAATGAATTCCAATGAAGAAATTTTTCAACTTGAAATAAGTTTCATCAGAGAGGAAGTTTTCATCAGGAAAGAAGTTTAAACACAGTTCCTATTGTTCATTGATTGCCCAACAATAGGAACTTGATTTCTTAACAATAGGAACTTTAAACTTTTTCTGACCAACACCAATGTGACTTCTAGGAGTTTAAATACCAGTTGGTCAATATTCATTGAGCAATTGGTAAATACATTCGTTAAATGGTACAGGAAATCCGGTATAATTAGTCTAACACAGAAGAATAGTTTATTACTTGTGTAACATTATGATTTCTGCCTCAAAATCAGGAATAGTGTTTTTCTGAAAGTAAAAGCTGTATCAGATTATCTACATATATTGAAGACCTGTCATAGTGTGTAATTTTAGATTGCTAGTTTTGAAGGAATATTTTTTACAAAGGTTTTATGTTTTATTATCACTGTAAATAGACCATGTTCTTGGTATAAATGAACAGTCGAAAAGCATGTTTTCTACAGTGAAACCTGTCTAAACCAAACCTCCTTAGGACCAACTTTTGTATTGGGAAGACAAGTGTTTGGTTTATACAGGTTAAATTAACAAAGAAAATCCTAAATTTGGACTTTATTTCATTTTCAGCTGATACATGATTCTGGTTTATTCAGGGTTTAGTTTTGACTGATTTCACTGTATATTTTAAGGTACAGTTTTACAGTCATTCTATAAACAGATAAATTACTATCATGGAAAAAATGTCTAGGTCATATATAATTTTTGAATTGGAACAACTACTACATGTACATGTATTATAATTTGATCTCACGATATAGCTGAAATACTGCTAAGGTTGGTGTTAAACACCAATCAATCATATAATTTGATGTCCAGTTGGTACTTATTATAGCTTTATTTGACAGCTGATGAATGATATTAGGGTCAGCAGTGTTATTTGTGATGAACGCTATGACAACCAGGTGTGTAGAGTGGATGGTGAAGGATTCCATCCGCATTTCCTGTATATTACTAAGGTATGTATTACATGTGGAACAGATTATATCTATTACTAAGGTATGTATTACATGTGGAACAGATTATATCCACATTTTCTGGATGTTACTAAGGTATGTATTACATGTGGAACAGATTATATCCACATTTTCTGTATGTTACTAAGGTATGTATTATATGTGGAACAGATTATATCCACATTTTCTGTATGTTACTAAGGTATGTATTATATGTGGAACAGATTATATCCACATTTTCTGTATGTTACTAAGGTATGTATTATATGTGGAACAGATTATATCCACATTTTCTGTATGTTACTAAGATATGTATTATATGTGGAAAAGATTACATCCACATTTTCTATATATATATATCAGGGGCGTAGCTGGAAGTAAAACTATGTGCAATCAAAGAATTTCGGCGAGGGGTCTAGGGGCCGCCTAAGGCCCCAATCGGACCCTGGTAGGGTGACCAGTGGGGCGAAGCCCCCCGGAAGGCCAACGTTTCTAGCAATTAGAGAGGGCGGGCAATTCCTGTTGTTAAATCGCTCCTTTTTTTACCATCACGTTTCATACAGAAAACATGCATCGGTTGACAGAACACTTCAGGAAGTTAATGTATATGAACAAAGGAAATATGAGGTACAACACCTGTTAAAAAAGAAATGTCTTGATTCCTGAAACCTGCGACTTGCTCCTATAAATTCAGTCGTATATATACCGTCCGCCTTGGTTATTAAAATTGTATTAGAAAGCTAGCGAATCATCAATGTTTGTTCTGATGGATACTAAATATTTGCTTTTTAAAAAGCTTTGCTGATTAACGAGATGTTACAAAGTACAACTGAAAAAATATTAAAGGGGCATTATCTGCCAAAATCGTAAATTTTTGTTACCCATAAAAACTATCAGATATGATTGATGCCTTAATAAAACGTGTTTCTGTAACTTATAAATGCTATGAAATGTACGCGCATCGGGGGGAAATGGTGCAACTGCTCGTGTTTTGAGATCGATCAAGAAATGGACGCCATCTTATTAATTATCGGCATTGTTTACAGGGTTTGCCGAATCGTCATTAAATCAGTACAACAATGCACCTATTTCTTATTTTCTGTGAATCTGCTTTTAATCGGCGTTAATTACGGACAAAGAACCATGCAAGTTTGCAGTTAATAAGCGACAAAATACAAATTATTCGTTTTTACCTGTCACTAGTAAGGTCAGTTGCATACGGAGAAAGCAAGGTCAACTTATTTGCTTGCAAGGAAATAATAAATTGATGGAAATTTTCGTTCTCAAAAGGCGAAAAGTGGTACGATAAGCTGCTTAATGTGAAATATTTACCTTTATTTTATCATTTTAAAGCTATTTACCAATTTCCAAAACATATAATTGTTTTGGTCAAAATCGTAGCTAATGCCTCTTTAAACAAAAATAGGAACACGTTATTGCATGAACCTTTTGATTCGCAGTCTGTTCATATCAGGGGCGGATCCAGGATTTCAAGTTAGGGGGGGCACACTTTAAAAAAATTGCGCAGAGCGGAGGGAGGCGCAAAATTTTTTGTGGTATTTCGTGTGAAAAATCACGATTTTACGCCAAAAAATCATATTTTTTCCAATTTTAGGGGGGGGGGGGCACGCGCCGGGTGTGCCCCCCCTGGATCCGCCCCTGCATATTGCCATATTGTCCACTTGTTTTAAGTGTTATTTTGTATATTTGTGATAAAAATTTGGCAATAAAAAATAATTCAAAATGATGAAAGTAATGAATTCCTGTTGTAAAAATCAAAACACAAAGTAGTTTGCGTTATTTATTTTATATTTGAATTTAATGTCCGTAGCCAAAGTCAATATGACGAGATTTTCCTAAAGTAAATGAGCGCATGACTGTCGATGTCAATGTCAATGTCTCTGTACACATGCAGTACAGCTAAAGAAGTCAGGCATTGTTGTTCTCAAGTACATTTTAAGGCGACGGAGAACAGACAATGATCTCTCCGGCGTCGTAGCTGTGCTGGCAGGCATGGTGTAAAGTATCAACAAAACGGTGCTGATCGAAGGATAGAACTCTTCGTTTGTGACGTAAGGGTCTCCTTCAGATTCGATGGTTTAGCAGTTGTCAATGTTGCCCACCTTTTGATTTCGACTTTAAACATAACTATGTCGCAACGTAAATCGGTTTTGTATGTGTCAAATATAACGTCTACGGTGTCTGGTGTTAGTCTAGGCAAGTTCATTGGTATCAAGTATTGTGCCTGGTATCTGCCGCCATTATCAAGTAATCTCGTGGTAAGCTCTGTTATGTAATAGTCCAGAAACGGGTAGTACATAGACCGCTGTCAAAACTGGCTAGGGTTATCAGCTGGATGACCAGCTTGGTTGATCTGTCGGCTCGTTCTCCTTGGAATAGTCGGTAGAATTTCAAACTGATCGGCAATAAAAACGGCCATATCAAATAACGATCGGGTCCCACACAGTTTGGTCGTTTCGTTCCGAAGTTAACTGATTAATAACAACTTCACTCTCTTTGACCGCTTCTACCAGATCGCATATAAAACACGTTATAATGATTATTAATTATACTGAAAAAGTGGGATTCTTCCCATGTCAGTAATTATATTTTTTAGTGCAATCAATTGATTTTTTTTGCCGAAATGATGTGCAAGCAATTGATTTTTTGCGTAAGGGCAGCTACGCGCCTGTATATATATATATATAGTCTGTGTTTCTACATAAAGATATTATCAAATATATGCCATATGCTTTATACTGAAAAATTCCTGAGTCAGTGATCTTATTAATATTAATAGATTATTGTTTTCCTATGTTTTAGGAAATGATATGGTAGGTAACAAGATAACAAAATGGGTTCTACTGTCAAATAAGTGATAAATCTAATTTTTTTAACACCATGACATTAGCTTTATGAAAAGAAGTTTGAACAATAATGTTCAACAATTCCACTAATAATTACAAAACAAAAAACTACCTCTCACAGTGAGTCACCTCAAATAATTGAATACAATAAAGACCACAACATATGGCTTTGGAAATACAGGTCCTGGCTTAAGACAGACATGAGAATGTGGCAGGGTTCAATCGGTTGATGGGACCCCCTCCCCTCTAATAATTGGATCTCCAACGACATTACAGATGTAAACAAACAATAAAAAATCTGCACAGATTGGCTTCTACTCAAGAAACTACACATGATTACAAAAATGAATGACAACATAAACAGTACAATAGCAGGGTCAGTGAATGCTAATAACTAACTGACTACTAGCTAAGAAGGTAGATTCTGTTGGTTAAATGCCTTTTTTATGATTTGGGAAGCTGATACATCTGCAGTGGATATGTTAAGTGACATGGTATACTTTTTAAGAATTGAATGCATTCTTTTGAAGTTTCATTGGGGTATGAAAGCGTTGACCGGAGTACATTTTCAATGAAGCGCGGTAGCACTTCCGCGCTTCATGTTAAAAATGTAGTTTGATCAACGCTTTCATACCCCAATGAAACTTCAAAAGAATGCATTAAATTCTTATAATTATATTTAAATCACACCAAAATTTAATATAGTTGAATTTTTCGTTGTGAATTTTATTTGTGTTAGATTATTTGCAGTTGGAAATTACTACGCCATTGATTGTTTACATCTGACGTCGTCATGGAGGCACATGCAAGTTCGGATTTGAGTTTCATTGGGATGTGAAACATCTCTTTTATAATCATGTGACCACTTCATAACCAAATATATTGTAACATTTCAATGAAAAACAGAAGTAATGTAATTATATACATTTGATTGGCTATATTGTAGTTTATTTTTTTTTCCTTTTTTTGGCCATTTTCAGTATTTGTTTCATGATTGATTTTAATGTTGTAAATTTTCAGGGCCATAGTGTTCTGTGGACTTGGAAAGGAAATGAAGAATCTCACAATATTATACATGTGTCTTCTCCTGAGAGCAAGGTAAACTATTAGTTATAATAAATGTAAATGTTGAACATACCAAAAGGAGTGGTAATCAAAAGCTGTAAATCATTGAAGGACAGACAATGCAATGGCAAAGAAGAAAAGACAAAAAGACAAATCTTGGTCCTGAAAACACTACACAGAAAACTATAGATTGATTTGTGGGTTTGGGAGAATTATTTTTATTATCAGGAAAAAGTGGGGACAAAACCAATAAAGATAGCAAATATATTTATACCCCCGCTCCCCGAAGAGGGAGAGGGGTATACTGTTCTACCTCTGTCGTCCAAGATATTTTTCGTCGCATTTTTCTCAGTAACTGTTGATGGCAGAAATCTGATATTTGGTCACAAGCGTCATATATATATACCATATTGTGGGTAGCGTTTTTGGATCCGTCAGATTCCTACTTCCTGTTTGCCGACTTAGTTGGTTTTTATACACATTGAACATATATGCACATTTTTCGTCACATTTTTCTCAGCAACTATTGATGGCAGAAATCTGATATTTGGTCAAAAACTTCATATCGGTACCCCATATCGTGGGAAGCGTTTTTGGACCCATCAGATTCCTACTTCCTGTTTGCCGACTTTGTTGATTTTTATTCACATTGAACATATATGCTCATTTTTTGTCGCATTTTTCTCAGCCACTATTGATGGCAGAAATCTTATATTTGGTCACAAGCTTCATATAGGTACCTCATATCGTGGGAAGCCTTTTTGGACCCATCAGATTCCTACTTCCTGTTTGCCGATTTTGTTGATTTTTATACACATTTAACATACATTTGTATATGCACATTTTTCGTCGCATTTTTCTAAGCAACTATCAGAGATTTTGTTTATTTACCTCGATATGAGAGACTTTAATTATATATATATATATATATATTTATAAAGTCTCTAAATAATTTACACAAAAATCTCTATATTAATTTCCGAACGTTTCAACATCGATCTGCAAGAAAAAATATTTCAAAGGTGTATTGGATTTTTTTTTCTCCTTTTTTTTTATCAGTTCTAGGGTAGTTTTGCAAATAACCGACACTTTTATACATTTTTGGCAAAAATTGTCTTTGCAATAAAGCGAATTTTGCCATTAACCGCTTTGCAATTAACCGGGTGTTTTAACGTTAAATGAATGGTAAATGGATTGGTGTTTAAGCTTTTTTTGCAATAATACAAATTTTGCAATTAACCGGTTTGCAATTAAGTGGAGTCTACTGTATTACCTTCGTTATCTTTGAAAGATGTTGATTCAATAATATGCGAACATAAAGCACAGTTTTTCCCGCATGTCTTACATCCGTTTTCTTTGCCATAAAATTGTATATTATGTTTGCAGTGTACCAATTAATATTTTTATCTCGTTTATATGACACTATAGGCGGTTCATCAAAAATCCTTTTCATTTTTTCAGAATCATATAAAATTTTCATATTTTTTTTGAGAATTTCATGGATATTTGGCAAGGCTTTTGAATAGGTTATTACCAGCGGCACACGATTGTTTTGTTTTTAGCTCACCTGGCCATAGGCCATGTGAGCTTTTGTCATGGGTTAGCGTCCGTCGTCCGTCCGTCCGTCCGTTAGCTTTTCACATTTAAATCTTCTTCTCTGAAACCGCTGAACAGAAATCAGTCAAACTCGCCAGAAATGTTCACTGGATGGTCCTCTACCAGATTTGTGTTTTTGGTGCTGATTTGAAATCCAACATGGCTGCCAGGGTCCATAATGTGTTCTCATTGGCTGAAATTTTAAAAATCTTCTTGTCAGAAACCACTAAGTCAATTGAATTGTGACTTTGCAGGAATGATCATTGGGTGGTCCTGTACTAAAATTGTGAATCGTTTGCCGATCGGAAATTCAAGATGGCCGCCATGACTCGACTTAGTTTAACATTGGACCCTATGGGAATTTCACATTTTCATCTTTTTTTCTGAAACCACAAAACAGATTTGAACCAAACTTGGCAGAAATGTTCATTGGATGGTCATATACAAGATTTTTGTTTTTGGCGCTGATCAGAAATCCAACATGGCTGCCAGGGCCCATAATGTGTTCTGATTGGTCAAAATTTTTAAAATCTTCTTGTTAGAAACCACTAAGCCAATTGAATTGTGACTTTGCAGGAATGATCATTGGGTGGTCCTGTACTAAACTTGTGAATCGTTTGCCGATCGGAAATTCAAGATGGCCGCCATGACTCGACTTAGTTTAACATTGGACCCTATGGGAATTTCACATTTTCATCTTTTTTTCTGAAACCACAAAACAGATTTGAACCAAACTTGGCAGAAATGTTCATTGGATGGTCATATACAAGATTTTTGTTTTTGGCGCTGATCAGAAATCCAACATGGCTGCCAGGGCCCATAATGTGTTCTGATTGGTCAAAATTTTAAAAATCTTCTTGTTAGAAACCACTAAGCCAATTGAATTGTGACTTTGCAGGAATGATCATTGGGTGGTCCTGTACTAAACTTGTGAATCGTTTGCCGATCGGAAATTCAAGATGGCCGCCATGACTCGACTTAGTTTAACATTGGACCCTATGGGAATTTCACATTTTCATCTTTTTTTCTGAAACCACAAAACAGATTTGAACCAAACTTGGCAGAAATGTTCATTGGATGGTCATATACAAGATTTTTGTTTTTGGCACTGATCGGAAATCCAACATGGCTGCCAGTGCCCATAATGTGTTCTGATTGGTCGAAATTTTAAAAATCTTCTTGTTAGAAACCACTAAGCCAATTGAATTGTGACTTTGCAGGAATGATCATTGGGTGGTCCTGTACTAAACTTGTGAATCGTTTGCTGATCGGAAATTCAAGATGGCCACCATGACTCGACTTAGTTTAACATAGGACCCTATGGGAATTTCACATTTTCATCTTTTTTTCTGAAACCACAAAACAGATTTGAATCAAACTTGGCAGAAATGTTCATTGGATGGTCATATACAAGATTTTTGTTTTTGGCACTGATCGGAAATCCAACATGGCTGCCAGGGCCCATAATGTGTTCTGATTGGTTGAAATTTTAAAAATCTTCTTGTTAGAAACTACTAAGCCAATTGAATTGTGACTTTGCAGGAATGATCATTGGGTGGTCCTGTACTAAATTTGTGAATCGTTTGCCGATCGGAAATTCAAGATGGCCGCCATGACTCGACTTAGTTTAACATAGGACCCTATGGGAATTTCACATTTTCATCTTTTTTTCTGAAACCACAAAACAGATTTGAATCAAACTTGGCAGAAATGTTCATTGGATGGTCATATACAAGATTTGTGTTTTTGGTGCTGATCGGAAATCCAACATGGCTGCCAGGGCCTATAATGTGTTCTGATTGGTCGAAATTTTAAAAATCTTCTTGTTAGAAACCACTAAGCCAATTGAATTGTGGCTTTGCAGGAATGATCATTGGGTGGTCCTGTACTAAACCTGTGAATCGTTTGCTGATCGGAAATTCAAGATGGCCACCATGACTCGACTTAATTTTAACATAGGACCCTATGGAAAAAATGTTTAAAAGTCTTCTCCTCTGAAACCAGTAAGTCAGTTTAAAGCAAACATGGGAAGAATGGTCCTTAGGTGGTCAACTTTCAAAATTATGTCCTGTGACCCCGACCTCTATCCAAGATGGCAACCATCAGCGAACATAATTTTAACATAGGACCCTATGGGAAATATATTTTAAAATCTTCTTCTCTGAAACCAGTAAGCCAATTTAAAGCAAACATGGCATGGATGGTCCTTAAGTGGTCAATTTTCAAAATTGTGTCCAGTGACCCTGACCTCCATCCAAGATGGCCACCTTCAGCAGACATACTGTAGTTTTAACATAGGACCCTATGGGAAAAAATGTTTTAAAATCTTCTCCTCTGAAACTAGTAAGCCAATATAGCAAACATGTCATCGATGGTCCTTAGGTGGTCAACTTCCAAAATTGTGTTCAGTGATCCCGATCTCGGTTCAAAATGGCCACCGTCAGCAGACATAGTTTTAACATAGGACCCTATGGGAAAATTGTTTAAAAGTCTTCTCTTCTGAAACCAGTCAGCCAATTTAAAGCAAACATGGCATGGATGGTCCTTGGGTAGTATACTTTCAAAATTGTGTCCGGTGACCACGACCTCCATCCAAGATGGCTGCCATGAGCAGACATAGTTTTAACATAGAACCCTATGGCAGTATGGGATTTGAATAGTAACTTAGATGTATTCAGCATGCAGACATTCTTAAGAGGACTTATTTATGTCAGGTGAGCGATACAGGCTCACCTGAGCCTCTAGTTTAGTATTATATTGTAGTAAGTTTTCTCTATCAAGATTGTCCACTTTTTTCAGTTGTTTTTCCACCATGTCATTTGTATATCCTCTTTTACGTAACTGTGTTTTAATTTCTTGACTTGATGTTACATGCAAGTACATGTGTTTGTCTGTGTCCTTTGAAAAGAGATCAGTTTGGATAAATCCGTCTTTTATTTTAATATTGACATCTAAAAATTCAATTTGCTGTGAAGAAAAACGTAACTCAGTTTTAATGCACGGATGAAGTGAATTTGCCAAATTGTGAAATTCTTGAAGTTTTTCTAATCCATGTTCCCACAAGCCCCATACATCTTAAACATATCTCCAGTAATGCATAGGTAAGCGGTCACTTTTTTCGAACAATTCCTGTTCCCATTCCCCTAAATATGTGCATGCATAGTTCATTCCGAGGTGGGATCCTATTGCTGTGCCCTCCGTTTGAATATAATTTTTACCGTTAAAACCGAAATGATCATTTTCCAGTACCAAATCTAACATATTTAAAACACAAACTGTTGGTATAGATGGCTTTTGACGCTTTTGTAATGCCTTTTCACACGCGATCCTTGCTTCCTTTCTTGGAACACTTGGGTATAACGCTTTGACATCTAAACAAAACATAATATTATTTCCAGGTAATGGTTGTGGAATTTTATTTAATTTTTGTAGTAATTCCGTTGTATCCTTTATGTAACTTTTTAAATTGCACACATTTTCCATTAGCTCATGTTCTACAACTTCTGCCATATTTTCGGTCACATGATTGTTTCCATTTACAATTGTTCTTAACGGGTGGTTTGTTTTATGAATTTTGGGATTGGCTTGTACTTTTCCTGGCTGTGAACCTTTCGGTATGAGATATCCTTTCATTTCTTTCGTAATAACATTTCTTTTATACATACCTTCGACATTTTTCTTAATTTTGTTTTCAATTTTTGTTGTTAAATCTTCTTTAATTTCTTTGTATGTTCCGTTGTCTTTTAATTTGTCGTGTACCTCAGTTTCATAATCTGATCTATTCATGATGACTACACCAGATGACTTATCACTAGGTCGTATCACTATAGAATCGTCATAAAGCAATTCTCTTAAAGCCTTTTCTTCATTATTTGTAATGTTCATTTTAAAATCTTTACTGAGTCCTTTAATGATGTCATCACGGACTTGTTCTACATACATATCAAGCCAACGGTCACGTCCAGAATTTGGTATCCAGTCAGACGATTTTTTAAATTTAGAGTATTCTTGATCTTGATCTTGATCTTTATCATCGAAAAAATATTCACGTAGTCGCATTCTCCTCTCCCAAGTTTTTATGTCTGCAATTAACTTTCCAATATCAACCTTACGACGAGAAGGGACAAATTTGAAACCTTTAGATAATAAACTTTTTTGCGATGTCGTCAAAATTTTGGACGATTTGTTGAAAATTTCACAATGTTCTGAAAAATCGGAATTACTATATACTTCCTTTTGTATGTTATCTTTACTTTGTTTATTGTTGACTATATTCTGATTGGTACATTGACAAGGCCTCACATTGTTGATGATTAAGGAAAAATGTTGATTTTCATGCAATATTGATATGTAGGGAATATCATGGTCACAGTTTGGTTTTATAGAGTGTCTTATCCAACTGAAATTTCCATCTACTATAGTTTTTATAAATATTTCACAATTGAAAGTTTCACTTGCTGCCATTATTTCTGCTTCCGTGGCCCATGTATTTGTGTGGCCATTTGTTTGTTCCATGTTATTTATATGCTGATCAAAATAACCATCTATTAATTGAGAGTAAAATTCCTTATTATTAGATAATGTATTTGTGACTTCATGTCGGATGTTTTCATGGTATACTTCTGTGTTATGTAAAAAGCTTGAAATACAACGAAAAAAGCAATTGCCATCCTTTTGCATTGAAATAGTTGAAGATTTATCACAATTATTATTATCACATACGGTTTCTGAATTGTTATGCGATGTCAGGCATTCATTTGTAGAAATCGATCTGCGTTTGTGCACTTCTAATACTGTCAATTTCCTTGTTTTATTTCTTGTATATTTGTCTTGAAGGGATTTCATTTCGTTCTTCCATGCATTTTCTTGTGTTTTTAATTGTGCATGATTATACAACAAATGTGCTAATATTTCTCTCTGTTTCCTAATATTCTCTTGAATTGATAACATTTGTAATTCACAAACCTTTAGAGTCTCTTTCAGTAGTTTTTCAGATGTATCGTTTAAAATGTTTTTAATATTATTGTCACCTCCACCATTGGATCCTAAGTTTAGTGTCCATTTTAAATTGAATCCTTTTGGAATCACTTCCTTAGCCAAACAATCTTGCAAAAATGTCCGATGACTTTCAAAACGAATTTTTCGCTCAAGCTGTTTGTATAATCTTAACCATAGTATATCTCCATTTTTACCGTATGTTATATTGTTATCCATTATGTCTTTGGATTTTACATTTAAAGTCCCTAAATAATTTACACAAAAATCTCTATATTAATTTCCGAACGTTGCGGCCTTGCGGCCTTCCTCAGCGGAAGTTTATTACATATATGAAAAACAAACAACATGACGTTACAAAGGAGATAAAAGAGTTTATAACGTTGATTTCGTGGAATTTTGTTTATGAAAAGTCAATGTCGATCCAATTTTGTGTTTAGGTCTAACGGCTCAAAAGTTTTAAGTTTTTTTATCCAAAGTAATTCCTTAGTTTCTCTGTAAATTTTGTCACCGTTTCCGGTTTTCTCAATTCCTATGACTTTGAAATTTGTATATACACTGTAGCATCTCAGGGAGCTCCTGGTTATTCCTGTATTGTCTTTGTCTTGGCTGCAGGTATCCTAACATTTAGATTAACTGTTGGAGTAATTTATTGTATTCTGTGTACAGAAAGTGAAAAAAATATTTATGTCGGACAAACTGGTGATAAGTTTTATCAACGAATGCTATTGAATTTTTCAAAAATAAGAACCCAGAAAGTGGAAGATCCTGTTGCAAAACATTTTTGTCAGAAAAACCATTGCGTTAAAAATTTCAAAGTCATAGGAATTGAGAAAACCGGAAACGGTGACAAAATTTACAGAGAAACTAAGGAATCACTTTGGATAAAAAAAACTTACAACTTTTGAGCCATTAGGCCTAAGCACAAAATTGGATCGACATTGACTTTTCATAAACAAAATTCCGCGAAATCAACGTTATAAACTCTTTTATCTCCTTTGTAACGTCATGTTGTTTGTTTTTCATATATGTAATAAACTTCCGCTGAGGAAGGCCGCAACGTTCGGAAATTAATATAGAGATTTTTGTATGTATATATATATATATATATTTAATATCATGGAACATATAAATGGTATAAGTAATGTAATACTTCATAGCGAGGTGTACTCAATACAACATTATGTGATCAAATTTGTCAGTGACTTGCGACAGGTTGGTGGTTTTCTCCTGGTACTCCGGTTTCGTCCACCAATAAAATTGACCGCCACGATATAACTGAAATATTGTTGAAAGTGGCATTGAATACCATGAACCATAAACCATTACTAGCATATACTGGTATAATAGATTTCTTACATGTTCTATATTCTGTTACTTATATTCTACAAGACAATTGACACACAATAGATTACATTTATTATTAGGAGAAATCCAGTATGAGTTATCAGGAACATGGAGTAAGTCAACAAGCGTAACTTTTAAACTATTAAATGCTAGAGTTTGGAAATAAATCTGCTGATTATTTCACAGCTTAATTTAGTGATAGAGTGAATATATTATTCATTTTTTCATGTATTGCTAATGTTCTGTTATTTAATCAAGAAACATTATATAAAAAAAAATGTCTGCATTGTTTCAGTCACATAGCTGCCATTTTCAAGAAGATAAATGTTTTTCCTGAGCTTTACAAAAGAGCAAAGACCTTTGTTTTAAGTTATTAAATAATTCATTATATAAAAGACATTATACAATAATTAACATTTAGCATCATATCCAGGTTAATAATACCTGTAAATTAGCATTAGAGAAAACTGAAGGGGGCAATCCAGAATGATAATAGCTTTGGATGGCTTTTCTTTATACAATATAAGCCAATGACAACTAAAATAAAACAAAATTTGTTCGTTTTCAGTTATCTTTAAAAATAGTATGCGTATTTTTGACATTTGATTATTGACAAAGACGATCCTTAAGAGAGGTCTGGGATATATAAATAGGATCTAGATTCTCCGCCACATGATGCAACACCTCCAATTGGGCATCCGCTAGTTGTGCGAAATAAAACAAACACGCAACATGCCTTTAGGATGGGACAAAGATAAGTGCTTCATATGGATAACACTATGCTTGTTGCTTGCCACAGAGATCTTGCAGCACCCTCTAATGTTGGTGGCATTATATTCTCGTTTTATCAATGACAATCTAAATATCCCATCTGTAGACCTATCCCACCCAGTACCACCATTTTGCCTACAATATTTATTTGTTTGTAAACATGTTATCGTCATAAGCATAGCTGTATAACTGCTTGATTGATGTTATACAATCAATTTAAACAGATTAAATGTAGAAAAAGCTAGTCATTACAATTATTTACATTATCTTCTACAGACAATATGGTAAAATGAGTTATCTCCCCTAAATTCTGTGAATTCAAAGAAACATTCATTTTAAGGGTCAGTCAAATTTTGTTTGATAATTCTGTTTAAATGAAACATCACAATGACCCTGTATGTTGTATAAACCAATCAAAACTAGATTAGATTGGTCTTGTTGTATGACCACTAGTATACTGGAGAGTAAATTTTGATATAGACAGATCACTTAGTCTGACAACAGCATTTAGATATAATATATGGTACATATCTGAGTGTGTATCCATTTCATTTATATGGTTGACATTGTATTGAATTGAATTAATTGTAACTTCAAAATGAGTAAGAACTCAAACTTGATTGAAAAACAGTAAGATATCATGTAGCATGTCTGCATTTGACTTTTGTTTGATTCGAGATAACTTTTTTCAGTGATACATTTTAAAATTTGTACTTAACCATTTATTTGTAATATTTCTGTTGTTACAGGAACCATTAAATGTTATATCTGGACCTAAAGCTTTTAACAGTGGCAAGCCTACGGCTGATAACAGTTTTCTGTATACCTTTGATGAGCCTGGATCATACACTGTAGCATCTCAGGGAGCTCCTGGTTATTCCTGTATTGTCTTTGTCTTGGCTGCAGGTATGCTAACATTTAGATTAATTGATTGATTGATTGATAGAATGTATTATTCTTTACCACATTATGATTAGTTTGCCAGATATATTGTTCTGACAAGGTTTATTGTCTTGCCTGCGACAATATGAAACATAGGTGTTGCAACATAGGCTCACCATACTTGGTCCACACATTGATCATGCTGTGTACATGTCATTAAAGCTTGTGTCCCCTGACCTTGACCTCATTTTCACGGTATTGACTGTGTTAAATTTACATCAAGTTTTCATTATTTTGTTTCTCTATTACGACACAACCTAGGCTCACCCTATATGGTCCGATGATGGAGGGTACATGTCCTCATTCATGCATACCTCACCTTAACTTACCTGTAATATCAGTTTCATTGTACTTTGATTTAGTTTATTTTCTCAGGTGAGACATAAGATCTCTGTCTACACCTGTTGTTATAGGAAACTACCATGCATCTGTAAAAATCCTGTAAACTTTTTTCTCGTAAGAGTACAAATCAAGCGCACCTTATGGTGAGATGGACAATTAATTAGTTGAATCTCTAGGCCTCTACACACTTGTAAAATGTTTGATGTCTTCAATATGAACTCAAATCCAGTGAATATTATAGGAATAGCACATCTTATTATATCAAAAGAAAGTTAAAGGTGACAGGAAGTGAATTTTGTCTAAATTACAACTAAATGATAAAACGTTTATATATATTTTAGAAAAGGTCACATAATGCTGTTTATAAAAAAAATTCACGTCCTGCCCTTATAAAATCGATATTGAAAATCAATTAATATTCCGCGCGCAATTGACTTACATGGTTATCTACCTTTAAGTAATACGTCACACGTGCCATTCAGTTGATGTAAACACACTGCGAACTACCTGAACATATCCAAAATTAATAATATGTGATGTGCAATTAAAACATGCAAACACAATATTATTGTAAAAGTATATATTTAGTATGGTGTGTTGTGTAAATCAAATGCCACAAGTTATGGACAATAAAGGTAAAAAGGAAGGATTTCGTTCAATCGAATAGCTCAACTCGGTAAATTCCTTATTTGTCGCTTCCATCGGGTATAAAATGAAGAAATTAGTTGTAAAGCCTGACGCTGAATCGATTTTTTTCTTCTAAACTTGCCGACAAAGGAGTCAGTGCGGAAGAAAGAGAAAAGTTTATCATCACTCTCAAGCTGCCGCAAAAGGAATACGAGAAGAGGTAATTTAATTCATCTTTGTGTTTCTATTTTATTTTGTTTTACGTGTTGTGAAAAAACTTGATTTTTTTAATATCACAATATAAATTCAAGTTGGTTGTATCATTTTATAAGATAACGACGCTATGGTTTTCACACAGGTTGTGAAGATGTTTCATGTCAACCCCCTAGAGTTTACTAATTAATCCTAATAATCAATAATTTTAGTAGTTCATAGGATTAACATCTGCAACTTGTCAATACGTAACAATGTTTATTTGTATTTGTCATCCTTGACACTTTTTTTTTGCATCTTTTTTATTTTGTTTTGGGTGTGTGTGTGTGTGTTTTCTTTTTTTTGGGGGGGTGGCTCAATTCAGTTTTGCAATAATAGAATAATTTTTTCCTATTCATTTAATTTGCAGATTAAAGGGATATTGTCTACCACAATCGTAATTTTTTTCATACCCAAAATTATTGTCGTTTTCCGTACTGACCTTCATAAAATGAAGATTAAACACCGAATCATTGGCGAATACGCTACGAAACGTTGTTTTTTCGATATGAAAAAGCTGACCATCGTTACTGGAAGCTAATTAATTATTCACTGACCTGAGCGAGGCCAAATCTATTTTTATCTATTTGTATGCCAGTAGCCCGGATGCTGCAGCATGGATGTTAAAATTCGTGTTTGTTTACCTCGCAAATACGTCCGTTTTATGCTATTCATTGACAATAATTTCCTGTTGCCAGGTGCAAGATTACATATATTGAATAATATCTACCGAAAATTATCATAGGCATCATCATAAATTCATAAAATATGAAAAACGATTGAGAAAAGAAGGAAAAAACATGTTCGGCTTACCTATCAAACAAAATATTTGCAAATTCAGCGCGAGTTTGGACGCGTAGCACTTCCTTGAGTTCGTTCCAACGGTCCAACTGATCCCCTACATATATCCTGCATTTGTTCCATTTGGAAGATACTTCACTTCTATTCATCTTTCTCTCTGAATCCATCAAAGTCCGCTTTCTTGCACGCGTTGACACTTTCTCTTTTGCCCAAGAACCACATGTTGTTTATTGTTTCTAAACAGTGTGCATGCTCAAGACGGGCTCACATAGAAGGCCATATGAATAGATTTGAATATTGTCATCCAGGACAATAATTCTGATAACGATAGTTTTGGGTCTTTTTTGTCAAAAAATCGTATCTTTTGCAGCATTATTCAGTGTTAATCTTCATTTTATAAAGGTCAGTACGGAAAACGACAATAATTTTGGGTATGAAAAAATTATGATTTTAGTAGACAATATCCCTTTAAGTTATACAACAGAAAAAAAAATGTACACTTTTCAAAAAAAAAAATCTTTACAATTTAATCAGTTATCTAGTAAATTATTATCAAAACACGATTTTTTCAACATAATTATTTTGAACAATTAGTAAAATATCTTAGAATAATTTTTACCCTGAAATTGATTTGATACTAGGAAAAAATTGCAGAGACACAAGTACAAATGCATTTAATCATTTGTTCCATTTATTTTCTCTTTTAAGAATTTGACAAAAATATAAGGCTGATGTTGTTGAACCAAACTACACAGATGACAGTACATGTATCCAGGAGGCTGAAAATGGAACATGTGCAGCAAGATGGACTAGAGACATCTATTGGAGTGCCAGAACGATACCATGCTTATATACATACAAAAAGCACAGCAGTTGTCTTTACAGAAGAAGACCTCTAAGTTTATAACTTGTGTCTGATCCATTGTCTGTATTTGTTTGACAATAAATATGTTTAAAGTAAAGTAGCAATTGTCTGAAATCTTTTGTGTGTGTATGCATATGCAGCAATTTAAATGATATACTTCAGTTTTTACTTCAATAATAACTAAGATGAGTGCAACATTAATATATTAAACAATTTTTTTAAAGTAAATGTTCTCAATATACAAAATGTATATAGATATAACTGTTTTTTTCCAGTATCTCCATCTTTTTATTTTTCTTGTATCATTTCAGGAGAGTGTTTGAGTGATTGTTGTTTAACGCCAACTCAGCAATTTTTTTTTAGCTATATCAGGGCAAGAACAAGTTAATTTTCGAAGAAATGATGATGAGCTCCGCTTTGTACAAGACCAACAGTCCCGGATAGACATGTCACCCCACTTGGACACATTATCCTGATTCTGAGCCAACCAGTCTTTGCCCTTTCTCCTAAATGCTGCGTGCTTGGCAGAGAAGCAACAAATACCAATTTTATAGTCTTTGGTTTGACCCGATTGGGGTTCGAACCCACAATCATCTGCACTTGAGAGTATGCTAACCATTACACCACCAATGCGGTTCATTTCAGGAGAAGAAAGGATTTGGATGCCAATATTTATTTCAGACTGAAGTGTTAAATGCTGCAACACCAACAGTTTACCTACACTGTAACAGGACATCATCAATATTTCTCATCTCAACCTGAAGAATGGTTTGAGGTGGACACAAATGAGGATGAAACTGATCCAGACTGGAATCCATCAACAGAAAAATGTGTAGATAATGCATCACCAGCAATGTCTCTAGATTTCAGAGAGAATAAAAAAATAATAATAAAAATATGTATTATATTTAGTCTTTTAATTGTTTTTTTTTATTATTATACCCCCGCTTCCCGAAGGGGGAGGGGGTATACTGTTTTACCTCTGTCCGTCCTTCCGTCCGTCCAAGATATTTTTCGTCACATTTTTCTCAGTAACTGTTGATGGCAGAAATCTGATATTTGGTCACAAGCATCATACCCACAGTATGCCATATTGTGGGTAGCATTTTTGGACCCGTCAGATTCCTACTTCCTGTTTGCCGACTTAGTTGGTTTCTATACACATTGAACATATATGCACATTTTTCGTCACATTTTTCTCAGCAACTATTGATGGTAGAGATCTGATATTTGGTCACAAGCTTCATATAGGTATCCCATATCGTGGGAAGCGTTTTTGGACCAATCAGATTCCTACTTCCTGTTTGGCGACTTTGTTGATATTTATACACATTGAACATATATGCTCATTTTCCGTCGCATTTTTCTCAGCAACTATTGATGGCAGAAATCTGATATTTGGTCACAAGCTTCATATAGGTACCCCATATCGTGGGAAGCGTTTTTTGGCCCGTCAGATTCCTACTTCCTGTTTGCCGAAGAGTGGGGGTATCATAGGTGAGCATTAGCTCACAGTTCATCTTGTTTGGATATCTAAATCCACAATACTGCTGAGAAGGAAACTGGTCTCTTATTGCTTTAATAACATATGAAGACAACACTTTACAGTTTCTTTTTCCTAACCAGTGGTAAATCCATCGAACAAATCTTCTATAGGCAATATATCTGTATACTCTGAAATATTAAGAATAACTACATTTCGCATATGAAGATTTAGATACATAAAAACAAATTATGAATGTTCATGATGAGTTAGTGATGATAACATATATTTGCTTAGGCCATATTATTTGTACATTTGAAGAAAGCACTAAAGATAAAATTTGCATTTTTCAATTGGAGGAATTGTTGAAAAATTGCCTTGATCAAAATCAAACAATGAAGTGTATATCTTCTAATACAATTTAATAATTCACATATACCAAACTAAAGTCGAATGGACCTGAAATCAAAATACTTCACAAAATGTAAGGATCTAGAGCTATGCTATAGATGAAAAAGTGGACATTGCTAAAAACCAAATACAGTTCTACATGTACATTGTCTATTCCACATAAATCACTTAAATGATTTATGCTCTGAAATTTTACATGTAACTACATTTAGGATATACAGATTGAGATACAGAAAAAAAAAATTAATACATGATGATGATGCACAAAAAGTATACAGAGTCTTATCAAAACATACCCTCCCTCCATTTGTATATCGATATTTTAATTACTACAAGCTCTTTGTTTTGAGATATAAAAATTGTAAAATAATTGGAAACTTACCAATGGCAAACATGCCCAGTTTCTTCATCCTCGTCAAATTCGTTTGCATCAGATGCATGTGACATTTCTAGGCTAGCTCGTAGTCGGGATCTGAATCTTCACTTCCTGATACCGACTTTTCGCCTTCAGTTCCTTTTGTGGGTTCAAACATATACGGTTGAACTGCAGATCCTGCTAAATTTAAATCTGGCATTTCTTCACAATCACTTTCCTCAAAATCGATATGCATTTCAATTACTTTGATGTATGTCTTGTTTACCCACGCGATCAGCTGTTTGGTTTACCTGTGTACACTGAGGCACGTGTGATGTCAGTGAAGAGTTCTTTCAGGGGGAAGTAATCATTATGTATCGTTCGCTGTGACCTAGTCCGAGATTCCTCTGTCGTTTAACGGCATTGATAATCTTGCTGTAGCCGTTCAACGACAGAGGGTGATACATACGGAAACCATCAAATTTGCCTCACAGCCATAGTATCGGCACATTTCCACGTTTCGTGGCTATCGGATTTTATTTTCTATCATAAACCTTATATAAATCGCTTCACCAATCATTTTTCTATTCATTCATAACCATCTTACCCTCAGAAAGTGGTGTTACACTCCATTACAGCACGATTTTGCCTTAGATCCTATTATTCCGCCATTTGACTTCCATTTTCGAATCTACACACGTGATCTCGCGATACTAACTGAATGATGACAGCAACGCATTGCATGATGGGAGCTAATTAATGCAGCGTGCCAAATTATTTGGAGCATTATTTGCATACGTAAACAACATTCAAATCACATGGAAGACGATACATTTAAGCGTATTCTGCAGGACAAACAGTCCATCTACAGATCAAAGAAGAGCAGAAGGAAATTATACAGAATGTGTTGGAAAGAAAAGATTCAATGGCAGAGTGTTACCAACGGGCTTCGGAAAGAGCATGTGTTACGTTCCCCCTTTTTGTTTTTGGACAAGGTACTACATTTTTTTTTTCTTATGGTTATCTGTAATTCACTAAATTTGCTGTTAAAATCATTACCAATCAATATAATCAACTGTATTAAATTTTATGTTAATTGTTCTGCCTTAACAGGCGCCTATGATTGGCAATACAAATATTTGTTTGTTTGTTTATATGCAAATTATCTCCCATGATACATTGCGGTAATCGTAGTTTTCTCGTAGTCACGTGACAAATGTTTGAAAAATGGAAGACAAATGTCGAAATCATAGGTTCTAAGGCAAAATCGTGCTGTAATGGAGTGTAACACCACTTTCTGAGGGTAAGATGTTTATGAATGAATAGAAAAATGATTGGTGAAGCGATTTATATAAGGTTTATGATAGAAAATAAAATCCAATAGCCACGAAACGTGGAAATGTGCTGACCCAGAGTTGGAGAAGCAAATCCGCTGTTTTCCGTATGTATCACCCTCTGTCGTTGAACGGCTACAGCAAGATTATCAATGCCGTTAAACGACAGAGGAATCTCGGACTAGCTGTGACCACACTTTAACGGGTGGGTACGGGTACATATTTAAGATTTTTCAGACGGGAATACAATTTTCTGTTTTATTTTGATATAAACTTCATAAAGAAATCGAAAAAACGGAAACAAAAAATCGCTTTCTGTCACCTCTAAAACATTCTGTGCCAAAAAACACTAGCCGTAAACCCAGTCTAGTAAAAAGTGGTTCAGTACAAATAGACATAAATGTTGTAGCTGAAAAAAATGCTTTCTTGACATTAAATAATATTAACTTTCAAAAAATGAAAAAAATCACACAATTTTTCATGATTTTTTAATTACTAAAATGATATCTGGATTTGTAAATTTTTGATAGGTTATCTATAACATTGATACACTGGAATTAATTTGTTAAACACCTCAAAAATCAATACATTATCCTGAAAAATCAATATATTAATTAAAATTGATGGTTACGGTTAAATGTGATTATGTTTTTAGCTGGAAGAGTTTCAGATCCATTCATTTCTTCACAAGTAAATGGAGGCAGTGTAGAGAGAGGAACTCACATTGTTTTAGATTGTGACTCTCCTGGGAGTAAAATATTTTACACCATTGATGGAGCACCACCTGAACTACACCTTGACTCGGCTAAGGTTTGTATATTAGATGAGTTCATTCATTCATATGTTATCCTTTGATGGTCCCAATTCTGAATTATATCCCATAAATCTGAACTCCATCTAAGATGGCCATCATTACTACAAATAGAAAATTCTTGAATTGGCAAAAACAACTTTAGTTTAGGAAACACACAAAATGAAAATTAATAAAAGAAAAAAGTGTGAACTTATTTACTTGCATAGGGGTAATGTCAAGTTTATTGTTCCCCGAGACACCAACTATTGGCCAACACGAAGCCCAGTTGATGTTTCAGGGAACAAATGTATTGTTGAAAGTTGCATTAAACGCCATAACCATAATCCCCCCCTTTTATGTAGAGAAAGAATTAATCATATACTGATTAATAATCATAAAATCAACTCATACATCATTGTTCTTAACATATTTTGTTATTAAATACATGAACAGGGTTGAGGAACTGGCACTGCCTATACAAACTCTCACCTATAGGATTGAAGGACAGATTGACTGCTTATACAAACTTGAATATCTTTATTAATGACTGATTTGTTATACCCCCGCTCCCCGGAGGGGGAGGGGGGTATACTGTTTTACCTCTGTCCATCTGTCCGTCCGTCCAAGATATTTTTCGTCACATTTTTCTCAGCAACTATCGATGGCAGAAATCTGATATTTGGTCACAAGCTTCATATAGGTATGCCATATTGTGAGTAGCGTTTTTGGACCCGTCAGATTCCTACTTCCTGTTTGCCGACTTAGTTGGTTTTTATACACATTGAACATATATGCACATTTTTCGTCACATTTTTCTCAGCAACCAGGCGCATAGCTCCCTATACGCCAACATGCAGTTGCGTGCACATCGGCGTGCAGAAAACAAAAATATAGAGCAAAAAATATAAAAAATAAGGAATAATAAAAATTAGAAAAAAGTGGAAAACAAAGTCTCGTTGTGGCTTTTTGTGAAAATTCAATGTCATAAAAATTACGACAGTGCTACCGCAGAGCGATCGTTCAGTGTACTACGTCGGTTGAAGACATATGTACGATCAACAATGAATAACGATAGGTTGTCATCGCTAGCATTAATGCATATCCATCGCCATTTCAGAGTGGATTTAGACAAAGTTATGGAGAAGTTCGTGTCTGCTAAGACACGAAGAACAGATTTTGGGCAATTCTAAGTAAATTCTGTCTAACAAAATCATGAAATCAATGTGTTGCTTTATGTATTCAATTTACCCATGAAAACACCACAGAACGCACCATTTTGCATCTAGTCAAAAAAAAATTCTGGGTTTGGTTGCTTGCACTGCAAAAAAGGCTAGCTATGCCCTTGGCAACTATTGATGACACAAATCTGATATTTGGTCACAAGCTTCATATCGGTACCCCATAAGCGTTTTTGAACCTATCAGATTCCTACTTTCTGTTTGCCGACTTGGTTGGTTTTTATACACATTGAACATATATGTTCATTTTTCGTCGCATTTTTCTCAGCAAATATTGATGGCAGAAATCTGATATTTGGTCACAAGCTTCAAATAGGTACCCCATTTTGTGGGAAGTGTTTTTTGACCCGTCAGATTCCTACTTCCTGCTTGCCGACTTAGTTGGCTTTTATACACATTTAACATATATGCACATTTTTCTCAGCAACTATTGATGACACAAATCTGATATTTGGTCACAAGCTTCATATCGGTACCCCATATCGTGGGAAGCGTTTTTGAACCCATCAGATTCCTACTTCCTGTTTGCCGACTTGGTTGGTTTTTATACACATTTAACATATATGCACATTTTTCGTCACATTTTTCTCAGCAACTATTGATGACAGGAATCTGATATTTGGTCACAAGCTTCATATAGGTACCCCATATCATGGTAAGCATTTTTGGACCCATCAGATTCCTACTTCCTGTGCCAACTTGGTTGGTTTTTATACACATTGAACATATATGCAGGGGTATCATAAGTGAGCATTAGCTCACAGTTCATCTTGTTTAATAAATATTTTTCACTAGAAAACTGTTTTATTTCGAAGTTATCAGGTAAAAACAGAATTTGGATATTCATGAGAAATTTAATGGCATCAAGTGTTTTTGTGATAGTTTCATGGTGTCAAATATTTTGTTAGATAATTTGATGAAATGATTCATATTTTTTACAAAATGATGTTAACATTAATTAAAGCTTGTTGGATGTTTCAGTTATACAATGGAAAAGGTATAAAGTTAAAGAATTCAGGATTATGTTTTATCAGATTTATGTCTGTCAAGGAGGGATTTCTCAACAGTCATATCATTACCTCCAGGTAAGGTCATGAAGAATTCAAGATTATCTTCATTCTATAGCTCAACTTTTTATTTAGAAAAACAAATTAAGACCATCATGATCCAGAAGACTTGGTGATTATTTATAAAGACAGGATATTTCTGTTTAAACAAGATGTCATTTACTGGGACACAGAATTATACAGAATATTAGCATTTCAATTAGCTAAAAATAATGTTTGCTCATTTTGGGGAAAGGAATATTTTGGCCATTATTTGGTCCCTCTATAATCCAATGAATTAAATATCCCACAGTTTGTTGCTACTCTTTTTATTATCTAATAATAAATTATTTTAAGAACTTTATCCTGAACCAATGAATTTCTAGTTCATGTTATATACATAGAAAATAAAATTACTGACGGTAATCAACACTGCTATTATGAAGAAACATTATTTCTGAATTTCTTTGAAATCTGTTTCGTTTTTGCATTTTAAATAAAAATATACTTGCAATGGAAATATCCTCATAAATAAGAATATTTAGGCAAGAATTTGTTTATTTTTGTTTGTAGACGGTTCTTCGTTTTGCCTAGTGATGAGGTACAAGAAGAGGATAGTAGTGACTCAGAGGCTGAATCTATTGCAGATAAACCATCTCCTAAGGTTAGTCATTATGTTTGAAAGTGTAGGTTATCTTTGAGGTGGAGAGAGGAGGAGGTAATCAGATGAAGTTGTTAGAGGCAGAAAATCCTTCACTAAATATTTTGGATTTAAGAGGGAATTGAATAACTTACAATACTCTGTTGTTGGTTTTTAATGCCACTTTCAACATTATTTCAGTTGTGTTGTTTTATTTGGGGAGAAAACCAAAGAAAACTTCAAACATGCCAAAAGTAACTGAAAAACTTCATCACTTAAGGTTGTATACACCTCGTCTTAGGCTGGAATCAATTTCACAACTTTATATTGAATGAATAACTTTTATATGATCTTAGTCACAACAACCCATTCTTGCCATGCTTCCCATAGACAATCTATAGCTGAAATACTGCTAATGTTGGCATTAAACACCAACCAATCAATCAATCAATCAATCATAGACGAACTTGTCAGTTCGTAGTTGATGAGGTTGTCTAATTAAAGGTCTCTGATTAGAAAAGACCTTCATTATATACATGTATCAAATAGAATATGGCTGTAAAATAATTATGGACCCAGAGGATAATATAATCTTTAAATAATAGAGGCAAGACATATTTTATTTCTCGCAGTTAATCTTTAGTTGTAATCAACATACAGTCAAACCTGTATTAAGAGATCACCTTTGGGACAAAGAAAAAGTGTCCTTTTAAGACAGGTGACCTCTTAAAAGAGGTTCAATTCAAATGAAATTTTCTATGACGGAAAGAAAAAGGTGACCTTTTAATACAGGTGACTTTTCAATAGAGGTGACCTCATCGGCAGGTTTGACTGTATTTTGTAGCTATCAAATGCTTGTCTTTTATAGTTTCTCAAAACAAGAATTGTTTTCTTTTTATTATTTTTGTATTTGCATTTTATGCCAGGACATTTTTTGATATAGTGCTTTATAGATAAGCAGATATAATGAAGAGCTCTCCACTGTGACATTTATATTCTGTTGAAAAACTTTATTTTATTATATTTCAAATTCTTATCTATTTTATGGATTTGTTTTATTATTTGTAATATTTTTTTCCTATTCAACAGAACAAAAAACACTGGAGTTGGTGGGACTGTGTGCCAACAGTGAAAGCCTGCTTTACTGGACCAGGGATTATGGAGGTTTTCTGGGACCTTCCTGATGACAGGAACTTGTCTCTAATCCGGGGATATCAGGTATATTGTCATTTTGTTTCAGACACTTGACAGTATAATAGGTTTATGTCTGGTTTTTTTCCCATCTCCCTGTTCCCAGGTAGAAGAACTTGATTAATAATACTGTTTCTTACATAATAACTAGTACATGTACCATATGAAGTGATCCAGATACAAATACATGATTTATTATTTATTACATACAAAATTATTTTGCTTCTTCTAAAATATTGTGTGTATTGGTATACTGAGTGTTTACACCTACTGGTTTACTAGCTGGGTATTCACTTTTAATGGTTTACTAGCTGGGTATTCACTTTTAATGGTTTACCAAATGATAACTTTTATTTGTTTACACCTACTGGTTTACTAGCTGGGTATTCACTTTTAATGGTTTACCAAATGATAACTTTTATTTGTTTACACCTACTGGTTTACTAGCTGGGTATTCACTTTTAATGGTTTACTAGCTGGGTATTCACTTTTAATGGTTTACCAAATGATAACTTTTATTTGTTTACACCTACTGGTTTACTAGCTGGGTATTCACTTTTAATGGTTTACCAAATGATAAATTTTATTTGTTTACACCTACTTGTTTACTAGCTGGGTATTCACTTTTAATGGTTTACTGCTGGGTATTCACTTTTAATGGTTTACTAGCTGGGTATTCACTTTTAATGGTTTACTAGCTGGGTATTCACTTTTAATGGTTTACCAAATGATAACTTTTATCAGTTGTTTACCTTTCTTAATTTACTAAGAAATCACTTAACTTATATTGGTGTACAAGGTGTTTTCTTTACTGTTGTGTTGTCCGACTCTGAATTCATAGAAAAAATTATTATTTTTGTTTTAACTTCAGCATTTTATATCTGAATAATGACTTATTTTTCAGCTGTTTTTGAATGGAGTGTCGTATTGTGAGTTATTTCCACCATCAAACAACAGTATAAACATTAGTGGATTAGCAGGTGGACGTCTGTATGAAGTCATGGTAGAAGTTTACTCCACCAATCCACAACATTCTCCACAAATTTCTAACAAATTGGTAGGTATAGATTTACATCATGGTTGAAGATATAGTATTGACAGGCAGATTAATTTCTGAAGATTTAATCAGAACAAAGATCGTATGGTAGTTGGATTTACAACTACCTGTGCAATCAGTGCCTATCACCACTAACGTTGTGAGTTTGAAATCTCCCTCATAGCGAGGTATACTTGATACAGCATTATGTGATAGTCAGTGACTTGTGACAGGTCAGTGGTTTTCTCCGGGTACTCTGGTTTCCTCCACCAATAAAACAGACTGCCACAATATAACTGAAATATTGTTGAAAGTGGCATTAAGTGCAAAACAAAAAAAATTGGAAAAAAACAATATTTTAGATTTTTAAATGTTGTGTTGCTATTGTTTTTTTCCAAAGTATCTTAAGATAAAAATATGTCAAATATTTAGAGTGTATTCTCGAAGTGATTTATGCAGGACAACCTTAATTTAGAGTAAGTTTATTTCTGGTTCAAAATATATCCAAAGTTGTCTATATTAATAAGCCTTCTATCACTTGTATAGCTTTTTTTCCCCATTGATTGATGTTCAAAAAATATTATACACATAATATAAATTGGGACTGTCGTGGTCATGATTGTATCGTAATTGGATTTATAACTACCTATGCAATCAGTGCCTATCACCATTAATGTTGTGAGTTCTAATCCCGTTCAGGCGAGGTGTATTCGATACAACATTATGTGATAAAGTTTGTCAGTGACTTGAGGCAGGTTGTTGGTTTTCTCCAGGTAGTCCAGTTTCCTCCACCTATAAAACTGACTGCCATGATATAGCTGAAATATTATTGAAAGTGTTGAAAGCAGCATTAAACATCATAAGCCATGTTTTTATTCTTACAGTGGTCATCCTGTTTCGGGTTAGGATACCACTTGTGTTCAGAAATCACTTTTGATGTATTGTTATTTTCATAGCATTTCAATTCAAATACATGTACCTCTTTTTATTCCATAACTGCTGAAAGGTCCCAATCTGAACAAAAAATTTAGATATCAAAAGTTCTGTAGCCCTTTTCGCAAAAATTTGTAAGTGTATCCATAAGATTTTTACTGACAATTATTGTACGATATTCCTTCAGTCATTTTCACAAAGGTTATTGTTAGAAAAATTTTAATCGTACGATAAATCTTATGACTAAAGATTAAAATTACACTTACTATGACTCTTAAGAGAAAATTCTTCCTTAGCAACCTAGTTTCATTTTCATTGCACATGTATAGACAGCGTCTTCATATTGCTTTCAATAATATTATCTGAATTATAATTTCTCAGACAACTTTAGGAAGATTTTAGGTTGGACTAACAAAAGGAAATTAAAAATAATTCCAGAGACTTAAATTTCTACATGTTTCAAGAGTGATGCTCATACAAAACCAACATTACATATGTATTTGTATAACCTCCTTGGCCCTATTTGTTTCGATACTCCATTGTTCCAATCCCCCAATATTCTGACACTCCATTGTTCAAGTACCAGTAATTCTATATGAAATAATACATTTTAAGAGTGTATTAGTGTCTGAACATTTGGGAGTCGGTGCAGAACAATGGACTGTCAGATCAAGGGAGTAACGAAAAAATGGGGTGTCTGAATAGCGAGCTGGCACAGTTTTTTTTATATAATTTGAACAACAAATAGAACTTTACCCAATACTTAAAAGTTTCTTGCTTGTTGATTGATTATGCGACAGTAAAATTCAGGTCATTCCACTGTTCAAGAAATTCTACATCCACACACATGCAGAATGATAAAATATACTGCTTTGAAGTGGAGTTGAAAATTACAGATTACGCCTGCAACCGAGTCAATTATTAGTCACTCGCAATTAAAGGGAGTTGATATTATAATTTAGCATCTTGCTACACTTCTCAAAGGCATTTCAAAATAAAAGAAAATGTATTCAAAAGTCTGTTATAATCTGTCTGTATATGAGATGGATTGTTTGTCTTGTGTGCATCCATTAGGTTCAAAATCAATTGAGGTTTATTTCGACCTTGGTTTTTTTTTTCTTTTTCAAACTGTCATAATAGTATGAATGTGACCAGCTATATCTACACAAAATCAGTGACTACACAGATTTATTTTTGTTGACTATTTTCATATTTTTACTTAAGATCGAAACTTCAGAGAAATTTTACTCTTACAATAAATAATTTTTACTTAAAAGTGGGTTGTTCCTAGCTGTAGATTTACAACATATTTTGCACTTATGGTTACCGTAAGTTATTTTGTGAAACTCTTTATGATCTTAATTTTGCACTTAAGATCAATATTTATCATAAGAATTTTTGTGAAAAGGGTTGCAGCTCTACAAATGAATTCTTCAAATCTGTTATCATGTTCAATTATTATCTGTCTTAGATGATGAAAAGTCCTTTGATGTCCATTGATGGTGGACCAATTATCTCCCTTGAGAGGACAGAAAAAGAAGATTCCCTGTCTGTTGTATGGATGTCTATAGATTCCAGGTCATACCCTATATCTGGATATCTAATTTTCTTAAATGATCAGCAGTGTGGGTCAAGGGTAAGTAACATATACTTTACAATTTTTAAGATGACAATTTTATATCTTGTATGTATACTGTATACCCTAGTTATAATGCTCCTCTTAAATTTCCCTCCCTCATCACCATCAAATTTAAAAAAAAATATATTTTAGAAATTCATGTAGTTTATATTGTAAATTTCTTCCTCGATATATTGCCACCATGTTTATAGCCAAATTACAGCATGATCCGAAAGGTGTAGATATAACGAGGGTGTGCTATATATATAATATTCTCAGTGATAGTGAGATGGATTTTTATAGTGCTAGCTCACTGAAACAATAGTCTGCGGATAGACATGTCGCCCCAATTGGACACATTAACCTGATTCCGAGCCATCTAGTCTTTGCTCGTTCTCCTTAATGCTGCATGCTTAGCAGAGAAGCAACAAATACCAATTTTATAGTCTTAAGTTTGACCTAATCACGATAACCATTACACCACCAATGTGGATATATTCTCAGTTGTTCTTCATGTGTTTGTATGTAATAAGATATTCAGGGTCATTTTAAAGTATATTACTTTTTCTGCATAAAGATAAGGTGACTTAGACATTGTAGAATGGATTCAAATAAAGATTTTTTTTTAAATTAATCATAAAGTGAGGTGATTAACTTGTTATAAAGATTTATTATTTTTTATGAATGTTCAAATAACTTTGTTTCAAGTCTTAAAATATGTTTTTAGTTCACCTGGACCAAAGGTCCAGGTGAACTATTGCCATCACTTGGCGTCTGTCGTCTGTTGTCTGTCGTCTGTAAACTTTTCACATTTCAAGCTTCTTCTCCGAAACCACTGGGCCAATTGGAACCAAACTTAGCAGGAATGTTCCTTGGATGGTCCTCTACAAATTTTCTGTTTTTCGTTCTAGTCGGATATGCAACATGGCTGCCAGGGCCAATAATATGCTCTGACTGGCTGAAATTTCAAAGATCTTCTTCTCTGAAACTAATGAACTTGACTGAACCCAAACTGTAAATGAATGATCATTGGAATGTCCTTTACCAAGTTTCTGTTTTTTATGCCGATCGGAAATCCAAGATGGCCGCCATCGCAGGACATATATTAACATTCCTATGAGAAAATGTTCAAATGCCTTCTTCTCAGAAACTACAAATATGATTAAAGCCAAACTGTACATGAATGTTCATTGGATGGTCCTCTACAATCTTAAGGTTTTTTGTTCCGATATTAAATTCAAAATGGCGGCTACGGCAGGACTTAGTTTAACATTGGACCCTATGGGAAAAATGTTTCAAAACGCTTCTTCTCTGAAACCACTTGGACAATTGAAACCAAACTGCCGAGGAATGATCATTGGAAGGTCCTCTACAAAATTTTTGTTTTTTATACGGATCGAAAATCCAAGATGGCCAGCACCGCAGGACATAGATTAACATTGGACCCTATGGGAAAATGTTCAAATGCCTTCTTCTCAGAAACTACAAATATGATTAAAGCCAAACTGTACATGAATGTTCATTGGATGATCCTCTACAAACTGTAGGTTTTTTGTTCCGATATGAAATTCAAAATGGCGGCTACGTCAGGACTTAGTTTAACATTGGACCCTATGGGAAAAATGTTTCAAAACGCTTCTTCTCTGAAACCACTTGGACAATTGAAACCAAACTGCCCAGGAATGATCAATGGGAGGTCCTCTACTAATTTCTGTTTTTTATGCCGATCAGAAATCCAAGATGGCCACCACCGCAGGACATAGATTAACATTGGACCCTATGTGAAAATGTTCAAATGCCTTCTTCTCAGAAACTACAAATATGATTAAAGCCAAACTGTACATGAATGTTCAATGGATGGTCCTCTACAAACTTAAGGTTTTTTGGTCCGATATGAAATTCAAAATGGCGGCTATGGCAGGACTTAGTTTAACATTGGACCCTATGGGAAAAATGTTTCAAAACGCTTCTTCTCTGAAACCACTTGGACAATTGAAACCAAACTGCCCAGGAATGATCATTGGAAGGTTCTCTACAAACTTCCTGTTTTTTATGCCGATCGGAATTCCAAGATGGCTGCCACCGCAGGACATAGATTAACATTGGACCCTGTGGGAAAATGATCAAATGCCTTCTTCTCAGAAACTACAAATATGATTAAAGCCAAACTGTACATGAATGTTCATTGGATGATCCTCTATAAACTGTACGTTTTTTGTTTCGATATGAAATTCAGAATGGTGGCTACGGCAGGACTTAGTTTAACATTGGACCCTATGGGGAAAATGTTTCAAAACGCTTCTTCTCTGAAACCACTTGGACAATTGAAACCAAACTCCCCAGGAATGATCATTGGAAGGTCCTCTACAAAATTTTTGTTTTTTATGCCGATCGGAATTCCAAGATGGCAGGACATTGATTAACATTGGACCCTATGGGACCCTATTGGAAAATGTTCAAATGCCTTCTTCTCAGAAACTACAAATATGAATAAAGCCAAACTGTACATGAATGTTCATTGGATAGTCCTCTACAAACTTTAGGTTTTTTGGTCCGATATGAAATTCAAAATGGAGGCTACGGCAGGATTTAGTTTAACATTGAGCCCTATGGGAAAAATGTTTCAAAACGCTTCTTCTCTGAAACCACTTGGACAATTGAAACCAAACTGCCCAGGAATGATCATTGGAAGGTCCTCTACAAACTTCCTGTTTTTTATGCCGATCGGAATTCCAAGATGGCTGCCACCGCAGGACATAGATTAACATTGGACCCTGTGGGAAAATGTTCAAATGCCTTCTTCTCAGAAACTACAAATATGATTAAAGCCAAACTGTACATGAATGTTCATTGGATGATCCTCTATAAACTGTACGTTTTTTGTTTCGATATGAAATTCAGAATGGTGGCTACGGCAGGACTTAGTTTAACATTGGACCCTATGGGAAAAATGTTTCAAAACGCTTCTTCTCTGAAACCACTTGGACAATTGAAACCAAACTCCCCAGGAATGATCATTGGAAGGTCCTCTACAAAGTTTCTGTTTTTTATGCCGATCGGAATTCCAAGATGGCAGGACATAGATTAACATTGGACCCTATGGGACCCTATTGGAAAATGTTCAAATGCCTTCTTCTCAGAAACTACAAATATGAATAAAGCCAAACTGTACATGAATGTTCATTGGATAGTCCTCTACAAACTTTAGGTTTTTTGGTCCGATATGAAATTCAAAATGGCGGCTACGGCAGGATTTAGTTTAACATTGAGCCCTATGGGGAAAATGTTTCAAAACGCTTCTTCTCTGAAACCACTTGGACAATTGAAACCAAACTGCCCAGGAATGATCATTGGAAGGTCCTCTACAAATTTGCTGTTTTTTATGCCGATCGGAAATCCAAGATGGCCACCACCGCAGGACATAGATTAACATTGGACCCTATGGGAAAATGTTCAAATGCCTTCTTCTCAGAAACTACAAATATGATTAAAGCCAAACTGTACATGAATATTCATTGGATGATCCTCTACAAACTTTACGTTTTTTGTTCTGATATGAAATTCAAAATGGCGGCTACGGCAGGACTTAGTTTAACATTGGACCCTATGGGAAAAATGTTTCAAAACGCTTCTTCTCTGAAACCACTTGAACAATTGAAACCAAACTGCCCAGGAATGATCATTGGAAGGTCCTCTACAAAGTTTCTGTTTTTTATGCCGATCGGAAATCCAAGATGGCTGCCACCACAGGTCATAGTATTAACACAGGACCATATGGGGAAAATACAGAAATATGTTCTTCTCTGAAGCTATTGCACTGATTGAACCTAAACTGTGCATCAATCATTGGAAGGTCCTTTATAAACTTTGTGTTTGTATGTTGATCGGAATTCCAAGATGACTACCACTGCAGGACATAGTCTTTACATAGGACCAATTGGTTCTTTTTATAACCAGGTGAACGATACAGACTCTTGAGAGCCTCTGGTTAATTTAATAATATTGAATTTTACCTTCTTTTTGAATTATTAAGACTCCTCCCCCACTAAAAAAAACAGTGGATGAAATTTCAATAACATATCAAAAGATTCCATCGTGTAGATAAAGGTAAGTTTAAATCAAACTTGTAATACCATCATTGAGACATTTTTATATTGTTTTACAGCTGGTACCAGACCCAGACAATAATAGATGTAAAGTAGTGATAGGTGGATGTGAGCTTGATGTCACTCATAAAATATATGTCGTAGCAGTACCTACAGGTGGGTACAATAATATACAATTTTTGACTGAGGTTTATATAAGGATCTATCGTTCCAAGATATATGATATTTGCTGAGGCCGAAAACCACTTGAGTTCACCACCGGTTTTTAGTGGGCTTCGTGTTACTCAATCTTTAGTTTTATGTGTATGTTTTGTAGATTGTTGTTTGTCTTTTTGTACTTTTTCTTTTGGCCATTGTGTTGTCTGTTCTTCTTCGATTTACGGATTTTGATTACCCCTTTGGTATCTTCAAACTCTTCTTATAAGAAAGGAAAAGAGTGATGATGTTAAATATTTTGATATTTCTATATACTAGGTTTAGAAGATGGCAAGTAGAACAATGGTTAGAAGGTAAAGGTGTACTTATTGGAAATTAATGGCTACTGAAAAGCAGGGTTGCTGTACTTCATAATTTTTACATAGCCGATATAGCAGAGTAGACAATTAGCGACTGTTATGTGTCACCGTCGTACACTATTATTAATCTAATGGAATTTAAGTCAACTTAATACTACATTCCTTGTTATATTCTGTTGATGTCAGTCTCCTGTGATATATTCCTTGAAATTGATGTCATTTTAAGTTTATCCGTGCTCATATCAGTAGTCCCTTTTCAATTCTATTGTTTTACACATCATTGGAGAATAAGTAATACAAGTCTTTCACAAATGACCCATTACTTTGTTGTTATTACCTTTTATGATAAATTACAGTCTGCTGGCCAGCTAGATATTGTAGAATGTTGGTCGTTAATATCATTTCAGAAATTGGTGATCATATATATTGTAAATGTAAAATTTCCTTTTATAGCAGTAAATTTTAGAATAGGATTCAAAAGGTAGTTGGTATTAAGTTATAAAGATATTTTTGTTGTTTTGCTTCCTGAAAGTCAAATTTTCTAGGAATGATGCAGTTTATAATTCAATGGTTAAAAATTTTACCATTTTAAAATTTTTGTTATGTCATGGTCACTTCTCTTTTTTATACTACTGTACTTTACTCAATACAGGTGAGGTGGATGATTCCAAAGTCTCCAATCTTCTTGAGGTGACCTTGCCATTGGATGTAGCTAGTATAGTGCTACCATCTGAAGGTAAAAGACTTGACGAAGAGGAACTTTATATGGAGTATTTAGACATCCACGAAGGATCAGGGTACTTGACTGCAATGGACGGTGAGCTCAGATATTTTTGCTTGAATATAAAGTGTTGTAGATTACCTGTAAATAAAGACAACTGCATTAACTGTCCAACACGCATTTTTATTTATTTTTTTAATTAATTCCTTATTTTGGACAATTAGAATTATAATAAAATCACAATAACAAAACATTTAATAAATTAGTAAAATGATTTCAAAGCTTCTTAAGATTTATGTTTACTGATTTCATTGATTGATTGATATGTGTTCAACAGAACACCAATCAATCAATCAATCAATCAAATAAAGTTAATGCAGTTTCACGCTCGCATGAATAAATATTCCTGTTTTCAATAAAATTGATATACGAGGGCTGTCTGTAAAGTTCGTGGACAGGTCCCAATTTTCCTAAAAAACAACGTGTTTTTCAAAATTTTTGGTGATACCTGTATTCCTTGATTAAATGCGATGTTAGATATAAAAAATCTGTATCAGATTTTAATTTCCTAACTTAATTAAATCGATTTTGTAATGTCTGCCATAGGGCACCTGGAGCACAGTATTAATTATGTGTAACTTCTATGTAGTTACTTGTGGTTGACTGATTTTTTTTCATTTTATCACGCAAATTTGAATGAAACTTGTACTGTGACGTTGATAGTGCTCTCGACGTCACATCTGTAAAATTTGAATCGGAAGTACTCTCAGATGGCTGTGGAGTCCAGTTTTCAAACCTTGAAGATGAAACCTTCTTCATCGGAAAAAACTACATTTTCAAATAAGGTGGAGCCGAGGGCCGTTATAAAATTTTGTGTCGACATAGGAAAAACGCCAACTGAAACGCATAAATTCATCAAACAGTCAGTAACACATTCCAATGTTAGTCGCTCGTTAGTGTTTAAGTGGCATAAGAGATTTTCTGACAGTAGAGGTAGTTTAATGGACGATAAACGCGAGGGGAGACCGTCTTTTAAGACTTCAGATGTTGTGAAAAATGAAGTACGCAACGTTATTGACGGTGACAGACGTTTAACTGTGCGTGAAGTTGCGGACAAATGTATTATATCAAAGACAACGGTACATGAAATTTTAGTTCAAGAACTACACATGAATTGCATTTGTGCACGATGGGTACCCAGAACGTTATCAGAAGAAAATATGACAAACAGAACTGAGGCATCAAGACAATTTCTTAGAAAGTTTAGCCAGAGCGGAATTGGATTTCTGGATAGAATAATAACCACAGATGAAACATGGTTTCACTACTATGACCCGGAAACAAAGCAACAATGAAGTCAATGGAAAAATGTCGACTCTCCTCGGTCAAAAATAGATTTACTTGAATTTCAGTGTTTAAAACATCCACCGTACAGCCCGGACTTAGCACCAATGAACTTTGCAGTTTTCCCCTACATCAAATCCTTCTTACGGGGAATGAGGTTTAACAATTTAAGTGAATTAAGACAAGCCGTAATGAATGTAATATTTCACATGAAAACTGATCAGTTTGTGCAAATTTTTTATGACTGGGTAAGACGACACAAGAAATGTGTGGAACTTAAAGGTGACTACGTCGAAAAAAGTTAAATTGGTTTGAGTGTTTGACGTCGCTTAACATCAAAAACTTTTACGGCTGTGCTCCGGGTGTGAGTATGCTTATTTATAAGATCGAGAAAAATACATACTTGTAGTTCATATTTATTTACAAAATTTTGTTCACTTATCGAGTAAACTCTACTATAAATGAAAATTGCAATTTCTTTTTTTCAACAAATTAAATAACAAAATTACAGAGATTGTCCACAAACTTTACGGACAGCCCTCGTACAGTGTATTTAGTAAATTCTAATGTATTTTTTTATTTGCTTGTAAAGTAATTATTTAAAAAAAAATACAATTAAGCTGCCTTTTTATTATTGTAGGAATTAGCTGGAATCCTTTATCTTATTTCAGTTGTGTGTGTTAAAATGCTCTTATTTTAATCTTATCTAAAAACCAATTGGCCAATTTATACACAAAGGACACAACGCATAGATGATATGTTTATTACAAAAAACAAACTAACATACTACTATATACAAACATATTTTTGGTGTTTGGCTCTCTCAGCGTACTATCACAGCATCCAGTATTTTAAATAGACAGATCAAGAATAGTGTGTCATTGTAGGCAAACTGTGGTTTGCTTGTCAAACATATCTTTAGACTGGAGGGAATCAGAGCGGCTGGAAGAAGACCAGTGTCTGACCCAGTATAAAGCTATTACAAGACACCAAACTATACCTCCCAGATTTCTTCATTCCTTGTTGAGCTGCGGCCCAGTTGAAGTATCAGAAAGGAATGTAGATATCTGGGCTGTAGAACTGTTAGCATAAACCTTTGTCCGAGAGAAGACTCAGAAAAGTGTGCAAGGTTTGTGCTATAAGTTAGGAGTGTTGTGACCTTAATTTCAACAAAACATCAAATTTGGAATTTATGATAGAAAAATCAGAAATTATCCCCGAAGTGAATACAACCACTGAGACAAACAAATAATGAAAATATAATAAATAATACATGTAGAATAAAGAAATAATAGCATAGCAGCTTTTAAAGGTGGTGGATGGGGAGGAGGAGGATAACCCAAAATGGCCGAAACTAGGGGTAATGACTGAAAACGAAAGTAGTTTGTGGTGTATGAAAAATACTATGGACTTAGAGGTACCAAGTAGAGAAGTGAAATTTGTCCTTATGTGTATAAACCTGAATTATAAAAATAATTCTCATTTTATACACAAAGGACACAAAGCATAGATAATATGTTTATTACAAAAAACAAACACATTCTACTATATACAAACATATTTTTGGCATTTGGCTGTCTCAGTGTACTATTACAACATCCAGTATTTTAAATAGACAGGTCAAGAATAGTGTGTCATTGTAGGCAAACTGTCATTTGCTTGTCAAACATAACTTTAGACTGGAGGGAATCAGAGCGGCTGGAAGAAGACCAGTGTCTGACCCAGTATAAAGCTATTACAATACACCAAACTATACCTCCCAGATTTCTTCATTCCTTGTTGAGCTGCGGCCCAGTTGAAGTATCAGAAAGGAATGTAGATATCTGGGCTGTAGAACTGTTAGCATAAACCTTTGTCCGAGAGAAGACTCAGAAATAATCTCTAAAAACCAATTGGCCAACTAGTACCAATCTATAATGTATGGAAAATTTACTTTTCTCTTTTTTATCAGAAATCTGAGAAATAAACCAGTATAGGACATTGTTAGCATATAATTCTATGGAGAAACATTGAGGGAAATATCTTCTTAGAAACTACGAAAGTGATTTAGCCCAAATTGTACACAAATGATCATTAAATTTGTTATAACATTACCAGTACATGTATCAATTTTAATTCTTCTGATCCATAATACAATGTATCATGAACACACCACCAGATAGGATTTTTAAGTGGATCAGAACTCCTCAGAAAATTTTAACATCTGGAGCAAACTGTGGGAGTATTTTGATTTGTTGGGATAATATGAAGCAGCCGGCCGCGATACTGGTATTACCAGTATTGTAATATTTACAATACTGGAAATACCAGTATTGTAAATATTACAAAACTGGTAATACCAGTATTGTAACACTACAATACTAGAAATACCAGTATTGTAATGTTACAATATTGGTAATACCAGTATCGTACATATACAATACTGGATGTACCAGTATCGTGCATTTACAATACTGGAATATCAGAATCGTTGATCTATACACAATACCGGAAGCTCCAGTATTCTTCATCCAACAATACTGGTAATACTAGTATTGTAAAACACACGATACTGGAAGCTCCAGTATTCTTCATCCAGCAATACTGGTAATACTAGTATTGTAAAACACATAATACTGGAAGCTCCAGTATTCTTCATCCAGCAATACTGGTAATACTAGTATTGTAAAACACACAATACTGGAAACTCTAGTATCTGGCAATTTGACACGAGTGGGCAGAGCCTAATTCTAACTGTAAATCACAGCTCATTGTATTTACCGTTAGTATTAGGCTCCGCCCAGTCATGTCAAATTACCTTACCAATATATATCAAACTCTAAGGGACCATACGAAATATTTTGACATTACAGGGCTTTTGCCTCTTATGTTATGTACAGCAGAAATGACGTATGAGTATGAATTATATTCAATTCTTTTAGTATAATGTATAAAAACTCGGGTTAACCAGAATTCTACCTAATCTTCCAGTATCTGCAATACTGGTATAACCAGTATTTTCCAGAATCTTCCAGTATCTGCAATACTGTTATTACCAGTATTTTCCAGAATCTTCCAGTATCTGTAATACTGGTATTACCAGTATTTCCCAGAATCTTCTGGTGTCTACAATACTCATATTTTGGCAATGACCAGTATCTTCTAGTATTGCAGATACTGGAAAATTCTGGAAGATACTGGGATACTAGTATTTACCAGTATCTGTACCAGTATTGCAGATACTGGAAGATACTGGTAAAATACTGGTATTACCAGTATTGTGTACCAGTATTGTAATACCAGTATTGCGGCCGGCTGCTTCATATTATCCATTTGTTGATATAAAAAAGGGGGATAATCAGTATTTCCATTTCTATGCTAGAATCTTTTAGACAAATTTCCCATGATATGATTTTGTAGTTGCTATAGCAAGTGTTATTTGTGTTGGTGATTACAACATTTTGGGTGTTTGAATTGAGCCCATTTTGGTTGATTACGTATACATAGCTAAAGTGAATACTAGACACAGAGCTATTGTTCCAGTCCCAATATATAGTCATGCATTGGTTTAAAAAATGCTTATACATATAATGTCTTTATATATTTCAAAGTAATTTAAATTTATATTGACATTTTAGACAAGTATACAGTATTCTCCCTTTTATAAGGCCATCTCTTGTGCAATGAATAAGTGACCTTATAAGAGAAGTGGTCTCTCGTGAGGGGGAACAAATTTAGTCATATTTTACTATCTCAGTGCATCTATGATCTTGTTTGATAAGAGGGGTGTCCTTTAGTATGAGGGGCCTAATAAGAAGGTGACTACTGTTGTATTTTTTTTTGCATGAAAATTCTCTAAATGTTGTATATTTTTATATGGTTTGTTGTTTGCATGTTATTTCACAGAAAGTATAAATAGAGCTAGTAAAGCTGAAGTTAGTGAGAGAATTAGAGTTCAGAAAGACATAAAGGAGATACATTCTCCAAGGTCACCCATCTCACATCGTACAGGTAAGAATGAGTTCATATAAATCTCTTGTTACCATTGGTCAATTTTGTTTTGATCACAAAATGTTACTAAGTATTTCCAAGTAGTTTTTATTTTTTCATCTCTTCTTTAAATGATGTTTATTTTCAATACGGTGAATTGTATTAAATCTTTGAAAATTATCAACAAGATGAACATGACTTGTAACTCTGCAACTTGTTTCTTTTTATCCCAATTAATCAGAAATATTAAATCAAATACAGTCGAGTCCACTGATTAAATTGATTATAATGAAAAATTGGTTATATTGAACAGATTTTTTTTATCTCCATCAACTCTGTTGTATATATAATAGATTATGTTTTATTGAAGTTTGGTAAAAATGAAAATATTTCATGTCCCTCCTAAATTTTCATATTAAGTGGACGAGACTATAATTTGATTGTATATATTCAGCATGGAGATTAAGGAGAAATGAAGGAATTTAAATGTTTGTCAGCTTTAAAAACAGATTCTTAGATAGTACAATATAACCAGAAATGTTGACAGACTGCATTGATGATTTTGATACACTTTATACAATCTGATCAATTTGTATTGCTGTGGGCTTTGACATTAATTATATTTTTATTTTTTTATTTTTGAAGAGTTTTAGCTATAAGCCAGTAGTCATTAACAAATGCTTTTGTTTTTTTAACATTGTAGCAGTTAGATTAAGAAGTTTAGGGAGCCATTAACAAATGCTTTTGTTTTTTTAACATTGTAGCAGTTAGATTAAGACGTTTAGGTGAGAAAGTCTTACATCACCGTGTGTTTATCATTCCATCTTCTTTAGATAAATTCTATCATGTAATATTGTACACATGTCTTCCAAATGCACATGGATGACAAGTGTTCATAGATGTCATTTTGTGTAAATATATATTAAAAAATAGTATAACTGATAATGAATTAATTAATTTTTGACTAAAGAGTTTTCTCCCTTTGGTCTGTTTTAATGACAAATTATTAAACAGGATAGAGTAATGCAGAATTGTTTATTCTTAAAGAAAAAGATATAAATATATTTGTGTGGAATATTCAAGTTGAAATATGTACAATGAAATTACTGGTATTAAATAATTTATTTAGAATAGTTGTTTTTTAATGTTTTATAGAAATAAAATGAATTAAATAAATATTTTGTAAGTACATATATCTGGGTCCTATGGTACCGTGGTAGTTGAATTAAATGTATTGCAGCAAAAATTGGTTGAAATTGCACGTGAATACACGGAACCATATAACCTGTGCTACCATATGATCAAACTATAATACATATTTACACAAACTGATATCAGGATTCAGATAATCCTGTGTATATATTGTGTCTTAATACTGTCGTTGAATTTTCTGGGATATTTCCATTGTTTTGTACTGTTACAATCTTTGTTTTTACTTTTGTATGTATTTCTTCCCAAAAAGTATAGAATTAGAAGAATAATATCTTCCCATAGCATAGGTACTATGGTAAGGATATATTTAAATAAACAAGAGATCATTAAGTTTTTAGGCCGACTCTGGAATATTCCTACAAAGTGAGATAAAACTGTTAATAATTTTATCATGTCTGCCTAAAAATCTCTGAATTTATATTTACTTTTTTACCAGGAAGTGTCCAGTCTCTCAATATAGTCATTTTAAAACCTCTACATTTTGATTTAGCAATGCTTCTTTGACCCCTGCCTCTCCCTAAGAGATGTCAGAATGTTACATTATTGGTACATAATAAAGGGAGATAATAATTTTGCTGAATTTTAACTTCGCATTGGTCAATTTTTTTTTTTTATATCATCTAGTATTTCTGACACTAATTAGCATATAATTCATGTACATGTCATGTATGCTGTATCAAACACTTACTAATGAGTTCATAGTTCTATACATGTACATGTATAACTAAATAAGAAGTACTACCTGTATCAGTATATAAATCAGTCTAAACTATTATCTGTATGTACAGTTAATTAGTCGATTGCCACAATTGGTTAGGTTTACGGTATATATGTTATAACACCACTGCTGTGTGAACTTTCGGTACCAGATGTTGTAAATACCTAATGACCTATACTTCTTTGCTGGTATAAAGCTGGGTTTGGTATGGGTTGATGGTGTTTAACGCCATTTTCAAAAATATTTCAGCTATATCGTGGCAGTTAGTTATATTGGAGGAGGAAACCGGAGTATCCGTAGAAAATGACCGACCTGTTGCAAGTCACTGACCAACCTTATCACATAATGTTATTGTTGTATCGAATACATCACGCCATGAACAGGGTTCAAACTCACGACCACGACGACCCTTGATTGCCACAGTGAGAATTATTAAAACATACTCATGACAAGAACCATTTACAAACAATAGATTAGATAAAAACAAGGTGGCATCATTTATGTAAATACTGTTGTGTAGTGATGATCAAAACATTACATGATTGACTTGACCTGTGGAAGAGAAATTGATCATGATGTTGGTTATTTATTTATCTACTGGTACAGGTTCCATTACCTATAGATAAATAATTCATTTAAGCAACCATTGTGCTTTTTCTTCATTGATTTTTTTCACTAAGTGATAAACAAAAAGTTTTATTTGTTTTTATGTAACAAATAACAAATTACAAAAAAATCTGAATTTAATCTAATTTTAGGCTTTATATACAATGTATATAGTTTTTATTAATTTCTTTAATAGATGATTCTAAGATGAGGAAGATACCAGAGACAATTGTTGAGGTGGAACAACCAAGATATAAAGGTAAATTAGTTACTATGTATAATTTGAAGAGGAAGAAAAGAGATACCAGCCATTTCTGTTTGTTGATTATCAAACTCAAACCAGCAGGTTGCATTTCAATGAACTTGCTTTGATTTATGTATAGCAAGAAAAATATGGAATAGGTAATATCTGTTAATCTAATGATATCTTCATACCTTTTGATGAAAATGAGTTGACTATTTATAAAAAAAAGAAAGTTTGCTAGTCCTAATAATCAGGCAAAATATTAAAAAAATCCACATTGTATATATTGATGAATCTATGTAATATTTATTCTGCAGTTTTTCTAATTAAACTGTTAAACAATCGAACATATGTAGTGTTGAATCAATTTTTTATATATTGTATTGTTTGTGTACTCCAATGTTATTTTGGGGTTTTTTCTGCATAAATTAAGGTATGAACTAAAAAATAACAAAATAAAAAATTGTTAGAATTAAGTTTGTAGGTTGTTATTTAAATGGGTTAGCTTGATTTTCATGAAGTTAATTTTATAAATAACAGGTTATTATTATTTTTAGCTCACATGACCCAAAGGGTCATGTGAGCTATTGCCATCACTTTGCGTCCGTCGTCGTCGTACGTCGTAAACTTTTTCAAAAATCTTCTTCTCTGAAAGTACTAGAACAATGGAAACCAAACTTGGTCAGAATCATCACTAGGGTGTCTAGTTTCAAAATTGTGTCCGGTGATGCCGTTCACCAACCAACATGGCCACTTACTAAAAATAGAACATATGGTAAAATTGCAGGTTTTGGGTAATAACTCAAAAACCGTTAATAATATCAAAAATCTGACATGGGATAAAAATGATCAGCACAGCAAGATCTACCTACCCTACAATTTTGAAGTAAATCTGATTACCCATCTTGGAGTTATTGCCCTTTTTTCATCAAATTTGTAAAATTTTAATACTTTTCGTCTTATATTTCAAAAACTATAAGAGATAAAGGTTAAGTTTAAATTGCAAAAATGTGCAGCATGTCAAGATCTACCCACCCTGCAATTTTGAAGTAAATCCCATTACCCATTTTGGAGTTATTTCCATTTTTTCATCAAATGTCCATCAACATTTCACATCTTAATCTTCTCCTCAGAAACCACTGGGCCAATTGCAACCAAACTTTGGTTGAATGGTCCTTGGATGGTCCCCTTCCAAAATTGTGTCCGGTGATTCTGACTTCCAACCAAGATGGCCGCCAAGCTAAAAATAGAAAAAAGGGGGGATGAAATTGTAATTGTCCATTGCTGCTTTAGTATAAGTCAAAATGAGGTCAAATTTTAACTGCAGCTACATGGCAAGGAGTAGTTTAACATATGTTCAGGGTTTTTGTGTGAAATTTTTCTTTCAGCCGATTTATACCGATTATGCAAATTAGGCATATTTTGATCAAAGATCACATTTAAATCTCCTCTTCTGAAACTGAACCAAATTAAACTAAACCTGGCAGGATGGTCCCTGGGTCGGTCCCTTTCAAAATTATGTCCGATAGCCATGCCCTCCATCCAAGATGGCTACCATTACTAAAAATAGAAATTTCTTCAAATGGACAAACCTGCTTTATTTTAAGACAGAATGTGTCCAAATTTGAACTGTATAAGCATAATGATGAGCTTTTTAACATATATTACGGGATTTTTTATGAACTTTGAATTTTTGTCGATTTTGACCGATTATGCAAATTAGGCATAAATAAGCAAAAAATCATTTAAAAATCTTCTTGTTAGAAACCACTGGGCCAATTTCAACCAAACTTTGTCTGAATGATCCTTAGGTGGTCCCCTTTCAAAATTGTGTCCGTCAGCACTGTCCTGTATCCAAGATGGCCTCCATTACTAAAAATAGAAATTTCTTCAAATGGCCAAAACTACTTTATTTTAAGCCAGAATGTGTCCAAATTTGAACTGTATAAGCATAATGATGAGCTTTTTAACATATATTACTGGATTTTTTATGTAATTTGAACTTTTGCCGATTTTGATCGATTATGCAAATTAGAAAAAAGGGGGGATGAAATTAAAAAAAAATCTTCTCCTCTGAAACCACTTAGCCAATCTCAACCAAACTTTGCTGAAATGATTCTTGGGTGGTCCTCTTCCAAAATTGTGTCTGGCATTTCAGAACACTGACCAAGATGGCCCCCACAGCCAAACTTAGCTTAACATAGGACCCTATGGGAAATTCACATAAAAATCTTCTCCTCAGAAACCACTGGGCCAACTGCAACCAAACTTTTGTGGAATGATCCTTGGATGGCCCCCTTCCAAAATTGTGTCCGGTGATCCCGACTTCCAACCAAGATGGCCGCCAAGCTAAAAATAGAAAAAAGGGAGGATGAAATTTAAAAAAAAGTCTTCTCTGAAACTACTGAGCCAATCTCAACCAAACTTTACTGAAATGATCTTTGGGTGGTCCCCTTCCAAAATTATGTCTGGCATTTCAGACCTCCGACCAAGATGGCCGCCACAGCCGAACTTAATTTAACATAGGACCGTATGGGAAATTCCCATAAAAATCTTCTTGTCTGAAACCATTTGCTCAATAAGAACAAAATTTTGATGAAATAGTCATTGGATGGTTCTCTTCCAAAAAGTTGTCTGGCGGTTTGGCCCTTCGACCAAGATGGCCCCCACAGCCAAACTTAACTTAACATAGAACCCTATGGGAAATTCACATAAAAATCTTCTTATCTGGAACTAGTTGCTCAATTGGAACCAAACTTTGATAAAATAGTCATTGGATGGTCCTCTTTCAAAATTGTGTCTGGTGGTCCCGCCCTCTGACCAAGATGGCTGTACAGCTGTGCTTAGTTTAACATAGGACCCTATGGGAAATTCACATAAAAACCATCTTGTCTGGAACCAGTAGCTCAATTAGAACCAAACTTTGATGGTCCTCTTCCAAAATTGTGTCCGGCAGTCACGCTCTCCCACCAAGATGGCCACCAGAGTGTAGTTGCATTGTTATTGAAAGCAGCTTTGATCCAGGTGAGCGATTACAGGCTCCTGGGAGCCTCTTGTTTATTTATTAAATACTTATGATCGGTTTATGGAAATAATTGAGCTATTTCAGGAAAGTATATGTAATGTATTATGAACTAAAATTGAAAATATTAATTTTTTGTTATCTCTTCAAAATTTCTGGACCATTTATTTTAAGATGTAAAACCTTTAAAGAAGAAGGGTGTAGCTTCTTCTACAAATATATCTGAAAACCTGTCAAGAGCTGCATCTGAAGAGGAAGATTATCATGCCAAGCCACAGAGGAGGGATTCAAGAGGAGCTATGGGAAATCCCAAGACAAAACCCATTTCTAAGAACTCAGATACGGAAAAATCTGAACAGGTTGTAAAGCCATTAAAGAGTATAGATTCATACAAAAATGATCACATGACACAAGCCATAGCTGTTGGTAGAGGCAAAAATAAATTTGAAAGACCTTTAAGAGATAAACAAGTTAATGGTTATGCCAGTCAAGATCTTGAATACCCCTTTTATCCTGAGCCACCTCAATCAGAAAAAATAGAGAACAACAGACAGTCATTTGCTTCAAATAAGGGAAGTATTTTTTCAAGGAAGATGTCTCTTCATCCAGAAGATGCATATGATGAACCATATGAAATGGAGAGGGCAATGGGACCATCTCAAATGCCACTTTCTAGGCTCATATCACCTGCAACTTCACGGAGACAATCAGTTCCAGTTATAAAAGGACCCGGTGGAAAAGCTCCCATTTCTCTTTTAACTGTGGGAAAAATTGCTACTATGGGGCACAATTCTAATATTAAAATGGAAGAACAAAAACCTTTCAGTGGGATTTCATTCAAAATGGTAGCCATGGCTGTCAAATCATTCTTAACACAACAAAGAATTATAATGGCTGGGATTGCACCAAAAATTTACAAACACAAACCAAAAATGAAATTTGATTGGTCAAGATTTAAGCATTTTGTTCAGTCCACAAAAGTTTTGGAAAAACCAGCTTCATCCACCAGAATATTTCAAATGAAAGCACCTGCTGTTGTTGCTGCAAAACAAACAGTTAATCAATACATGAACCATTTTCAACAAATGGAAGATGAATATGAAGATAATGAATATGATGGATATAATATGCCCCATCCACCTAGAGGTCCAAAAGTTCAAGGCAGAATGCAACGGAGAATGTCAAGGTCACAAGAAAATTTGCCTCATTCTGAATATAACAATTTGTCTCCATATCATGGCCATTACAATCACAGGCAAAGTCATATGTTTACTCATCAGCCTCGTTCATTTGATGGTCCAAGTCCTGACAGGATAAAAAGGTATCCTGTTCTATCTGGTGCCCGTAATATTGAAAGAGCAAGAGACAGAACTCCTGGAAGAAACAGAAGAGATTATTCAACCGTTCAACATAATCGTGACCATTCATCATCAAGATATGGAAGAGACACATCAAGGTCACGAAGTTTCACTCAACAGGAAGTAGACCAGTTTCTTTATGAGCAGGGCATGCCTAATAACTATGTGGAGTATGATAATGCTGATTACCAAGATGATCAAGGACATCAACAATATTATAATGAGGAACATACAGGAAGGGATGATGGATATTGGGAGGAAGAAGATGAATCCTCTGATGGATTTGAACCTCTGCCTCATTGGCAACAAGAATTGCCACATGGGGAAAGATACAAAATGTTACCACCAGAATATTTTGCACAGAGAGGGAGAGACAGGCATTCTCCTGGGCACCAAGGAAATCGTTTTTATGACAGTAGTCCAGAAGAAGTTGAAAGAAGAAGTCATAGAAGTCGACGATCCTCACATAAATTCAAAGATAACAGCCCGGAAGATGGGAGGCGGATTCACAATAGAAACCGAGGTGATTATTACAATAGCAGCCCCGAAGATACAAGGAGAGGGTACCATGGAAACCAAAGTAAACATAGCAGTCCTGATGTTACAAGGAGAAGTGGTTATAGTAACAGAAGTGAATATAACCAACCAGAAAATAGATATACTAATAGGAAGGAATTTTTGGACCCTAAATATGATGCAGATGAAATGTTGAAAAAAAGAAGTTCATCAAAAGACCGATATTCTCATCTAGATACAGAAAGGTCCAGAGATGGGAATAAAATCTATGCTGATGAAGCAAATTTACATGATATTAGTCCTAGAGGGAGAAAGAAAAAACAGACAAAATTTGGTAAAACGAAGAAGAAATCAGATGGTCCAATGACAATGAAAGAGTACAATAAACTGCAAGGTGATGAAAGTGACAGTGATGATACAGACAAAATGGACACAGATGAGGTCACCACAGGGTTAAAATGTTTAGATACATATGGAAGTATGTTCAGAAATCAACTGGTATTGGATGCCATAGCTGTTGAAGGTTGGTCCATGATATAATTGTTGTCAGCATGTCACAGGCGATTGATGAAGACACAAGGACATATTTTCTGAGTCACTATTATGTTTACTTGTATACAGCATTAGCATATCACATAGATTATGTTTATTGATTGAAGTCACATTTTTAGTGTATGTTTATGTTATTATTTATGTCACATTAGAACGACATATTTTCTGAGTCACTATTATGTTTACTGGTATGTCGCATTAGCATATCACATAGATTATGTTTATTGATTGAAGTCACATTTTTAGTGTATGTTTATGTTATTATTTATGTCACATTAGAACGACATATTTTCTGAGTCACTATTATGTTTACTGGTATGTCGCATTAGCATATCGCATAAATTATGTTTATTGATTGAAGTCACATTTTTAGTGTATGTTTATGTTATTATTTATGTCACATTAGAACGACATATTTTCTGAGTCACTATTATGTTTACTGGTATGTCGCATTAGCATATCACATAAATTATGTTTATTGATTGAAGTCACATTTTTAGTGTATGTTTATGTTATTATTCATGTCACATTAGAACGACATATTTTCTGAGTCACTATTATGTTTACTGGTATGTCACATTAGCATACCACATTTATTATGTTTATTGAAATCAACAATTATTATTACTTTTTTGGTTTCAGAATATTTTTGTTTTGTTCCTAATTTGTAGTCATTGACAACACCTATCACTTATTTCTATATAACTTAACCATGATATTCACAAAAATGAGAAAATAATCATTTGCTATAATTTTAATATTGGACCTTAAAAATATATATCCGAATTACCAAACATTATACCGATATCGATCCAACTGTTAATACTGACCTCATATTTCCTGTATATAAAATAGATGGTGAACACAATGAAAAAATGTTTTTAAGGAACATTTGAAGATGCCAAAGAGGTGTTCAGAAGCCATAGTCTTTGAGAACTTTCTAAAGGGTTAAATATTATTTTACGACAAAGGTCCACTGTACTGTGCATCAGTTTATCATAGTCTAATGAAACTTTCACGGGTCAGAAACAGATTTTTTCTCTCTGGAAATACGGAACTTCAGTGGCTCGAACTTCCGATAACTCGAACACATTTTGACAGTCCCTTTGAGTTCGAGCCAGTGAAGTTCTGCTGTATATTAATAACTTTCTGTATTTTATTCTAATATTTTAAATATATTTAATACTGATATTTTAAATGTATTTAATATGGATATTTTAAATGTATTTAATACTGATATTTTAAATGTATTCACTACTGATATTTTAAATGTATTTAATACTGATATTTTAAATGTATTTAATACTGATATTTTAAATGTATTTAATATGGATATTTTAAATGTATTTAATACTGATATTTTAAATGTATTCACTACTGATATTTTAAATGTATTTAATACTGATATTTTAAATGTATTTAATACTGATATTTTAAATGTATTCACTACTGATATTTTAAATGTATTTAATACTGATATTTTAAATGTATTCACTACTGATATTTTAAATGTATTTAATACTGATATTTTCAGTTAAATGTATTTATTACAGATATTTTAAATGTATTTGATACTGATATTTTCAGTTAAATGTATTTATTACAGATATTTTAAATGTATTTAATACTGATATTTTAAATTATTCAATACTGATATTTTAAATGTATTTAATACTGATATTTTAAATTATTCAATACTGATATTATAAATGTATTTAATACTGATATTTTCAGATGAATCGGAGGGTAAGTGCTCAACATTCATACTAATAGTATTTATTTCACTGGTTGAGTTTTAACTAATCTAACCATGTTTGCATTTTTTTTTTTTTTTTTTATTGTTGTTGTTTTAATTATGATATTGTATAATGACACAAGTTATTTGTATATTTGACTGCACGTAGAACAGATTATCACTACATTTCTTGTGCACATTCAATAAATGCTTTTGTTAACAATCTTTATAAGTTAGATTTTACAGCATGGTAAAGTATTGTTATTTTGTCCTCATAGCATGATTTACTGACAAATCTTTAAAGTCCCACTGGCTATATATTTGACTTAAAATAAAAACACAATTCTTTTAATAATAAAACCATTTAAACTTGTTAAAACATTTAAAAAACGCAATAAAATTGGTCTTTCAGCTCGCATTACTATATAATATAGGGGGAAACAAGTAGCGAGAATTAAGTCCTGTCATGCAATAATTCCCACCGAAGATTTTCCGTATTCATACAACCTCTGTTGAACTTGAACGCTACGCATGCGTATTGAGATTGTTGTCTATGAAAGAAACATGTCAGAATCTAGTTCGAAGCGTGGTCCAAAGAGAAGATTTACAGATTCAGAAAGAAAACAGCGGAAAAGAGAATCGAATGCTAAATTGAGTAATTTGAGCAGGATATGGATTGGAGACCAGTGTGATCGTTGGAATGAGCTCAGATCAGTTCTACGAGTGAAAACCAACGCTGAAGTGGCGAAAATACTTTTGGACTGGTAAGTGCAATGTTTACATTTTAACGATGAAAATAAATCGTATATTGTGGCTGATAGAAGTTATAAATTTATTCCGTAGGTGAAAACATTGAAGGAAATATATATTTATTTAACATCTATATCTTAAATGTATGTTATTTACTTCGAAATAGGTGATAAAACCTGTCAAATACCAAAGGTAAAATCGAGACGAAAATATTGAGGCCAGTTAAAGGGATTTTTTAAAATACAAATTATTGCAATTAATACGGCATCCTAAATTGCAAACAATGTTCTTTGGTGTTTTGTATCGAATTTTAATTAAGTTTATATTCAAACAACCTTTGTGCCAAACATTTGGGGGGGGGAGGGTATTGTTGTGAATATAATCAGTAACAAGAGTACAATGTAAGTCCCAAATTAGTGTAAAGTAAAGTATTTGCTCCACAATCAAGGCATCCCGGAAATGGGCTTCTGCCCATAACTGTACTAGTAGTCACACTATATATCTATCACAGATCTTCATTACTTTTGTCATTTTACAATTTTGCAATATTCCTAGGCTATTGTCAATTTCAGCTATGATGAGAAAACTCAGGAGACACAAACAGCAAAACAACTTAGATTACACGATGATAGTGTGTTTGCCACAAGTGTGCCATTGTCTGATAATACAGCATGTGCTGCATTTACGTCCACTCCAGAACGTGCCCATCAGAAGCCCAACATTACTGTTGCAGATGTTTCTGAGATTTCAGCATCAGCACATGAGATTGGTAGAATGTAAGTTTAATAAAACAACATAGTAGTGAAAGTACCGGTATATATAAATTTTATTGCTGTTTATGGTATTTTAAACAATTTATGTCACTTTCGTACAGCTAGAATGAAAACATTTGAAAATTGAAGAAGAAAAAAAGCAGTTGAAAGACTGAGACTCAGAGAGAACAATTAAGGGCCTGAACAGTAATGCCAAATTTAGCTAAGTACAAAGCTTTGCTCGTGGGAGATAATTATACATTTTGTATTAACAAAATAAGGTATAAATCAACAGGATCTTGTTGTGTAATCTATATATTTACACCATGAATGATGCTTTTAATTGCACTTTAGTTTTGACAAATCTGACAATATTTCATTACATTGAATAAAATAGAGATTTACTCAAGTAAAATGCAAGTATTGTGTAACATGATTTTGATTTTTGGTGTTTTAGTGCCACTTTCTACAATATTTTCAGCTATATCATGACGACCAGTTTTAGTGGTGGAGGAAGCCAGAGTACCCAGAGAGAACCACCGACAATGGGCAAGCAATTGGTAAACTTTATCACTTGCGGCTGCGAGTCGAGTGCACCCTTTTTTAGCTCACCTGACCCAAAGGGTCATGTGAGGTATTGCCATCACTTGTCGTCCGTCCGTTAACTTTTCATATTTTAATCTACTCCTCTGAAACAACTGGACCAAATTGAACCAAACTTGGCAGAAAGCATCTATATAAGGTCCTCTATAAAGTTTCTTCATTTCGTCCCATTTCGCCAACAAATATGGCCGCCAAGGGCAATTCTTGTTTCTGATTGGCTAATGTTAAAAAAATCTTCTCCTCTGAAACTGCTTGGCCAAATGGAGCCAAACTTGGCAGGAAGCATCTATGTAAGATCCTCTATAAAAAATTTTCATTTAATTCCATTCGGCCAACAAACATGGCCGCTGTTACTAAAAATAGAACATAGGGTAAAATTGCACGTTTTTGGTAACAACTCAAAAACCGTTAATAATATCAGAAATCTGACATGGGTAAAAATGATCAGCACAGGAAGATCTAACTACCCTGAAATTTTGAAGAAAATCTGATTACCTATCTTGGAGTTATTGCCCTTTTTTCGTCAAATTTTCAAAATTTTAATACTTTTCGTTTTTTATTTCAAAAACTATAAGAGATAGACGTTAAGTTTAAACAGCAAACATGTGCAGCAGGTCAAGATCTGCTGAAGTAAATCTGATTACCCGTCTAAGAGTTATTGCCCTTTTTTATTTTTTATTTTTTTAATTTAAACATTTTTGTCTGATATTTCAAAAACTATTAGAGATAAAGGTTAAGTTTAAATTGCAAACATGTGCAGCATATTAAGATCTACCTACCCTGTAATTTTGAAGTTAATTTGAGTACCCAATTTGGAGTTATTGCCCTTTTTTTCGTCAAATTTTCAAAATGTTAATACCTTTTGTCCTTTATTTCAAAAACTATAAGAGATAGATGTTAAGTTTAAACAGCAAACATGTTCAGCATGTCAAGATCAACCTAGCCTACAATTTTAAAGTAAATCTGATTACCCATCTTGAAGTTATTGCCCTTTTTTCATCAAATTTTTAAAATGTTAATACTTTTCATCCTTTATTTCAAAAACTATAAGAGATAGATGTTGAGTGTACACTGAAAACATGTCCAGCTTGTCAAGATCTACATGCCCTGCAATTTTGAAGTAAATCTGATTACCCGTCTAGGAGTTATTGCCCTTTTTTCATCATTTTTTAGCTCACCTGACCCAAAGGGCCATGTGAGGTATTGCCATCACTTGGCGTCCGTCGTCCGTCCGTTAACTTTTTCATATTTTAATCTTCTCCTCTGAAACAACTTGGCAGTAAGCATCTATGTAAGGTCCTCAATAAAGTTTCTCCATTTCGTTCCATTTGGCCTATAAACATGCCTGCCAAGAATAATTCTTTTTTTCTGATTGGCTAATGTTAAAAAAATCTTCTCCTTTGAAACAGCTTGGCCAAATGGAGCCAAACTTGGCATAGATGGTCCCTGGGTGTGTCCCTTTTAAAATTGTGTCCGACAGCCCCACCCTCCATTCAAGATGGCTGCTGTTTTTTAAGGTAATGATTATCTCCCTTTGAAATTTGCTTCCGTATCATTCTATTGTCAGGTGAGCGATACAGGCTCAGTGGGCTGAGCCTCTAGTTGTAATTTACAAAGCCATGCTATTGTGTAACAGCTACACATGTCAGTTATATATTTTTTTTTGTTTTAGGACAGAAGTTGAAATGTCGGGCATTGCTGTCAGCAAATATTCCACTAAAAAAGCATTTGACAAATCCAGCAGTTTTATTAATATATGTATGACAAGACATACATGTGTATATGGGGGAAGTGTCAATGAGAAACCATCACATCAATAATGTTGCTTCATACTGTTGTTGACTACTTGCCTTCACTGCAAAACAGATGTACAAAATTGTAAACAAACAAAGTGTGTAAATAAATTTGGCACAGAAAATAATTTTATTTTGGATTATCTCTCCGAGTCTTCCAGGCATGAAGCCAACATACTGTCCAAGTGGGTCTGGATATTTTCCCCTTATCCGCCATACACAGCAACTTGGTACAACACGCCTGTTTCCTGCTCCCAAATAGCCATGTCGCCACAAAATGTACTGTCTGTACGCAGTGTGTCTTCTGTCTCTGTTGTAATCTTGATCTGGAGGTTGTGCCAGAATATCATCTCTATGGCGAGCAACAACCTCCAAAACAAGTTCATCCAAAACTATGGTATAGAAATCCTGAAAAGAAAGGAAAAATATAGATGAGAAACAATCCATAGTTTTCCATTGTAATACATCAATTCATTCAGATAAGCTAGTTTGAAAAAGATATTGTGGTGCTGGATGAAAACTTTCTCAGTTATGCTTTATTTGAGGGGCCATCAACAGTTTGTCATGAGATGTGGGTTTTTGCTTGTTGAGGGCTGTATGGTAACCTGTCTTGTATTTAATTCCGAGGATTATTCTTGTGTGATTTGTTGGTTGTTTAACTCATATCTCATTTTATTTAAATGGTAAATACATGTTTAAACATTAGATGGTATGTTGCATACAAACAACAGATTACATGGTGATGGCAAAGTCAATACTGGTGTAACCACAAAACTGTCAAAAATAAATCATGCAACAGAATAGTAAAGGCATATGAAAAAAATAATATTTACAGGCATTTTTGAGTGTCACCTCTCGCTGTTCTCCTTGCAACACACTTTCTCTCCCTCCAGTATCTCCCAGCAATAGGTGCAGGTGCATCAGTCAGGTTGACCAGGCTGAGGAGCAGGATGGATCTGGATTTCTTTCATTTTCTTGCTCCAATAAATTGAAGACAAATGAAGGCTGCATGATTGATCTGAATTCTAAAATAAATAGAATTTTTTTATCATCTTGTATGAATAAATCAAAAGATCTTTAATTCAATCTTTTATGGCAACCAAAAATGAGAACCAAACAAAATACAGTCATCTGTCAAAAGTATTGGAAAATGTCAAAAAAAATCCATATAAAATCAACCAAAACCATATTTTTTTTTTTAAATTATTGTGAAGTCATTTCTGGATAGATTTTAACAAATTTTACACCAAAACATTCAAAATTGTCTATATTTTGTTTGTTTATTTGTTCATTATGTTTATATGAGTGGTTTTTATTTGTACATACTTTTTCCATGATTTAAATTTTTAGGATTTATTTTTAGTTGAAATATATAGGAAAATCAGTCAATTTTTATTTGTTGTGTTAAATTATATACAAATAAAAATCACTCATAACAACATAATGAGTAAATAAACCCCAAAAAAATATTATTTTGGTTGATTATGCAGGGATTTTTTTTTTACATTTCCCAATACTTTTGACAGATGACTGTAGTACAGAAATTACAGTAAAATTTATTGTTGTATAGGGTAACTTCGACAATTTATGTAACCTCGATACACGTAGAATCAAAACATTTAGAAAACAGAAAATCAAAGAATTTAGAGGGCTAACAGAGAAATGAAAGAGCCTAAACGGTATGATTTCCGTTAGGACGGTTACACTTTGCAAGTTCTTCATACTGATAGCAAATATAATAAAGATAAAATCCTAAAATATTTAATTTGCGAACATTATTTACTAAATAATGCGGATTCATTCAGAATTTTTTTACGAATATAACATATTTTATTGTTCACTTGGTATTTCCCTTATTGTACCCCAATTTTGTCAAAATACATTTTTTTTTACAATTAACTTTATTTCTCCTCTCTCGAGCTATGCACAAATTACTAACGTACTTTTCTGTTTTAAAACCATGCGAAATGACCACTTTTTATCGGGAAAACATTTGAAATAAAAGAATAATATAGTGAGAAAAGAGTACATGTGCTTACCTCTTCCATCGCTGTTTATTTATAGTTGGAACAACACGATCATTCGGCAATCGTATACGGCCGAGTAGTTACGATTGGATCATTCGACAGACTCTGTAAATTTGCCGATAATTAATCAGTCGCCATCTTTTGATGCAGCATCCTGGAATTCGTCAACAAATATCGTTCTCTCACCCATTCTTTCTCACATATATCAACACGAAAATGAGTTAAAACATTATTTTATTAAATATAAAGCATGTATAGTACATTTTTTGGAGAATGCAGCTCATTAAAAAAACGGTCGTATCTTAGCCAGTGGGGCTTTAATTATTTTGTCTGGTTGAGTCATACTAAAATTTGTTTACACATTACCTTATAGTTCTATGGTTTTAACATGATAATATTTTTTGGTATACTTGATTGTAACTTCATAGTAAGTTCATTTCAATCTTTTTAAGAATTGGTTATTATTTCTGAGTTATGGGGGTGGATCCTTTTCAATTTAAAGATTACACAATGTATATGGTCACAACTCCTAAAATTTAATTTTGATGAATTACTTCCTTATTTTGGGTGTTACTTTTTAAATAACTGTTTCTGGTTTGTTGTTATAATGTTTTTTAGCATCATGATGTTTGCCTTTATACCAAATATCTTCACAAATATATGTGTATATGCCTTTTAATTGATTTCGAAAAAGTACTGAATTGGTCTTTTCTGCATTTTTGCTGTAATTTAAGTACTGCCAAAAAAATAATTCAATTAGCATATGAATTATGATATTTCATGAACAAAATACATATGATGAAAGTAAAGAAAGAAGAAATGTCATTTGTTTGTGTGTACTGAAAAGTACATAGACATATAATTTTATATTGTAGATCAAAGTAGCATGACAGATGATGCAAGGATTCCCAGGAAGCATAAAATAGATGTAGTACATTCTGGCCCACCAAAGAAAAGGCTAGCCTCTATGTCAGAAGAATCAGAAACTGAAAGTGAAAGTAGTGATTCAGAAACTGAATCAGAGACATATTCTGAGACTGATTCTGATGGTGTAGCACTACCAAGTGAAGGTAGTATGGTGGTAATGGATGCTCAGAGACCAGACGAGGAGGTCAGAGTTCAGAGGAGAGAGAGAGAAATTGGAAGAGGAGGGTCAAGAAAACTTAGAGAATATATAGATGAAGATGAAGCAGTTATAAAATCTAGTTACTCTCCTAGGCCTCCAGAGACCCCTAGGTCTGGTAGGCAATCTGAACACAGGAGACAGAAGTTGGCTATCATTGAAGTCCAGGATGAAGTAGAACTAAATGATAGCAGGTTACAGGGAAGTATGCAGGAAGAGAGACGATTGGCTGTCCCTGGAGCCAGTAGGAGAAAGATTATTGAAGAAAGACAGGTAGATACATGTGCTTTTCAATTTTTGTGTGTGACCTCAGTAGCATCATCAACACATTAAGTATAACTTCATGTCCACTTGGTAATGTGAATATCATGTGACCTAATTATCATCATCAACACATAGATATTATTATCATGTCCACTTTGTAATATGACCTGTCATGTGACTGTTTTAGCATCATCAACACATAGATAGTATTGTCATGTCCACTTTGTAATGTGACCTGTCATGTGACCAGAATAGCATCATCAACATGCTATGTCCACATTTTACCTTGTCAATGTATTTATCTTCTACAATTTAAGTGGAATAACACACTTGATTTATGTTCACCACCATGACTTGGATGACCATTATGGAATATCTGTATTACAAATGACCACGGCGGATATGTTCCACTTGTCGTAAACACTTCACCATCCTTTCCTCATTCATGACTTATCCCCGGTTTTTAGTGGGGGTCGTGTTACTCGACAGGGATCCTCATGTCTGTTCGTCCGTCTGTCCGTCACACTTTTGGTTTCCGGATAATAATTAAAGTACCGCTCAACCAAATCTTTTCAAATCTTTTCAAACTTTCACACATTGCTGTGTATCATAAAATACAGGTTAAGTTTGATCACGGTGTATTTCACATTTACCGTTCATGAGTTATGGCCCTTTTTCTCTTAGAAAATAGGGACTTTTTAGGTTTCCGGATGATATTTATACCCGCGCTCGACGAGAGTCTGGGATATATAGAGATCCTCATGTCCATTTGTCCGTCCGTTCGTCACACTTTTGGTTTCCGGATAATAATTAAAGTACCGCTCAACCAAATCTTTTCAAACTTTCACACATTGCTGTGTATCATAAAATACAGGTTAAGTTTGATTACGGTGTATTTCACATTTACCGTTCATGAGTTATGGCCCTTTTTCTCTTAGAAAATAGGGACTTTTTAGGTTTCCGAATGATATTTAAAGTATGGTTCAACCAAATCTTTTCAAACTTTAACACAATGCTGTGGATCATTAAATACAGGTTAAGTACACTTTCAACAATATTTCAGTTATATAGTGGCGGTCAGTTTTATTGGTGGAGAAAACCGCCGACCTGCCGCAAGTCATTGACAAAGTTTATCACATAATGTTGTATAGAGAGCATAAGCCTTAGCTGGATTCAAACTCACAACATTAGTGAGATGCACTTAAAACAGTTTGTCCTTGTTGAATTAGAAAAAAAATTATCATGCCAAAGAGATTAAGACTATTCTTTTCCATAAGTATGTGTTTTGAAATCTGTACAAATTTTGTATTTTCTTTCTTGACAGATGATCCAAAGTGATGGAGATGGTATACTTCCTGCTCCGTCAATTATGGTTGAAAGTCGGGGTAAAAGTGGTCTACGTGTGAACTGGGAGCTACCTAGAGGTGTCGATCCTAAATACAAATTGTTGTTGTTTGTTGTCAACATCGTTGGAACAAAATTCACTAAGGAAATCAACAACAGTGATATCAGGTAATATGGCAGTTTTAAGAAAATTTTAATTCTGTCCGACATTCATAAATTTACGTCATACAATTTTTGTCAATTGTAAATTATTTTTTTATGTTTTCCAAAAGTTTTCAGGTTAGGTCTATTTTACGATGACTCCTTATAGATCAATAGTATTTAGTATTCTGCTACATGAGAGTGTATTTCTATAAATCCAGACCAGAGTTTCATATTGACGTGTGTTTCTAAATGTACACACAAGAATTACTACTGTAGCTTATATACATGAACAGACTGTTTAGACATCTCTCTGTGTCCACACTTATGCTCATATTCCTGTGAAAGTACAATGAAACTATCTAAACCAAACCTCCTCTGGACCACCAGAATAGACAGAAATTAGGTTTATACAGGTTAAATTGATGTTTTATGGTTTATGTTGTTTAATGCCACTTTCAACAATACTTCAGTTATATTGTGGTGGTCAGTTTTATTGGTGGAGGAAACCGGAGTACCCAGAGAATACCACTGACCTGCAGCAAGTCACTGACAAACTTTATCACATAATGTTGTATCGAGTACACCTCGCCATGAACGCAGTTCAAATTCACAACTTTAGTGGTGATAGACACTTATGGCACAGGTAGTTGTAAATCCAACTACCAAACGATCAGGACCACGACAGCCCCGGAACATCTGTACAACATCTTTCATATCATTGCAAAAACAGATACTTGTATTTTATAACATTTCTTTTGATGGAAAAAACTGAAATACAACTACATCATTAATTTTTTTTCTTAGCTTTGAATGTAATCTGGTGGAACATAATAAACCAGTAAGAGGCTTACAACACTGCTGGAATATTCAAGACAAGAATAAATGTGATATCAAAGGCTTGGTGGCTGGCATGACATACAGGTAAGTTACTTACAACACTATTGGAATGTACACAGAACAGACATGACTTATATATAAGTCACATACAGAAATACTGGAAAATGTGATGGGGCAGGGAGAACAGTATGATATCAAAGGACTGATGGCTGACATGAAACCACACAACTAACAAGTAGTTGTCACAATTTATTTACTTATGCATGGTGCATGTTACTTTTTCAAAATTTAAGATCTAGATAAAAGTTTAACTTCAAAATCCAATGATATTAAGTTTAGGGAATGAAAGGATAATTTATCTAATTCGTCTTTACGGTATTTGAAAAGTAGCCTGTCATTAAGAAATTTTACGTGCTGTTATTATGAGGAATATATATACACTATGATACTTGTTTGTAGATATATTGTATGTACATCAGTTATCTCCCTTTTTATACGCCCGTCTAGAGACAGGCCGTATTATGTGATTGGGTATGGCGGGCGGGCGGGCGTCCACACAGGTTTCCACACATTAATTTTAGTTCTGTATATCGGATCTTTACCAAACTTGGCCACATGATTCCCCTGTGGAAGGGGAAGAACCCTGTATATTTGGGGGTCATTAGGTCAAAGGTCAAGGTCACCATTACTATAAATAGAATTTTTGACAACAGGGTCGTTTCCACATGATAACTTTAGTTCTGTATATTGGATCTTTACCAAACTTGACCACATGATTGCCCTGTGGAAAGGGAAGAACCCTATTTATGTTGGGGTCATTAGGTCAAAGGTCAAGGTCACCATTACTATAAATATAATTGTTTACCGTTTGATAATTTATATAGACGGGTGTATTTTGTGATGCACACATTTCTTGTTTATTACTGTGATGAGTTTATAAGCTAATGAAATGTACAATTCCTCTTCATTTGAAAAGTAGTCTGACATATATATTAAGAGGTTGTCTATACAATTTTAAAATGATTTTACAGAAGTTAATTTTTTCAATCAAAATTATATTGTTTGGTTTCAGGGTTTATGTCATTGCTAATTATACAATGTTACATGGAGAACAACCATGTGAGATTCAGACTTCATCATCTGTGATATACTACACCACTGTCGGGCCACCACGCCCACCTAAGCTTAGAATTGTCAGTGTTGATATGTACCAGGTAAGAAAACAATTTATTTCTGATAACTTAACCCATAATATCAAAATTTTGAAAGTGATATAAAAAGTTGGTTTACAGAATTCTGATATATATTGTCAATACATGTTATGTTCGTTTTGTTCATATTGATGGAATTGTTGACCATCACTGTTTAAACTTTATTGTCATAATTTATTCATATATCCTATCTGAAAATAATGGATTAATAAATTAAATAATAAAAAAAAATATAATAAAAAAAAGTATTTACCTATCAACCCAAATTAATATTATTTGTAATACTGTAGTCCCCTTCTGACAAGGCCATCCCTTCTGCATTGAAAAGTGTGGCTTTATAAGAGGGGTAGCCTCTTGTGGGAGACTATTGAGAAGTATTTTATTATCTCAGTACATCTGGCCTGATAACAGGAGTGGCCTTTATTTAGAAGGATCTTATTAGAGGGGGACTACTGTATAAATGGAATGTACCAAACATGTAATTATTTGACCTAATGGATTGGGCTTATTAATTTACAAATTTGTAAGTCTCAGATATTTTAACGAACAAAAGTTATTAATAACATTGAAAATGTGTTTTAAAATTTAAAAAAGAGTTTATTTAGAAATGCAGATACAGACATAGATAATTTATAACCTTTACAAATAAATTACTATATGTAACCCAAATTATCACTTTTCATACAGGCAGTTATGTAAAATCTTGAGGATCACCTCTTCTGCCAACTAAGTGGAGTTTTTAAAGACAGGTGATCCCTCAAAAGAAGCTTGTGTAATATGAATAATGAAGAGTTGTGACATGTTAAAGTGGTCTCTCAAGAGAGGTTAATGTCCAATAAGAGGTGTAACTGAAGACAGATTTCCCTATGCTAATAAACAAAATAAGAGGTCTAACCTGTGAAAAAATGTCCTTCATTGATCTATAAATGATAAATTTCAGTATCCTATTGATGATTATTTTTACAGGCCCTTATAGAATGGGATCCACCTAACTTCCACAAAGACCTCCAGATAAAAGGCTTTCAGATTTATGTAGATAACAAAGCTCTAGGAAATGTCAGGAGTAAGGATACTAGACAAATGTTAATTAACAACATGGTTGCTGGTGAGTACATGTTCATTTCACATATAAAGATCCTAAAGATATAAAGTTAAGAGATTGTTATAGCCTGATATTCCATAATCAATTTCCATATTAATTAGAAACTAAATTAGTAAAGCAGGAACTGCTTACCCATCCAGAGCACCTGAGTTCAACCTTGGTTTTTAGTGGGGTTCATGTTACTCGATCTTTAGTTTTATATGTATGTTTTGTAGCTCGTTGTTTGTTGTCCCTTTTTTCTTTTGGCTGTTGTGTTGTCTGTTCTTCGATTTATGGATTCTGATTACACATTTGTTATCTTCAAACTCTTCTTATAATCAGTTGTGTATAAAATTGCATTACTTTATTGCTTAATTCAGTAAGCATATATACTTCTGTTTCTATCAATACAGTAGTATTCCTGTGTTATAAGAACCCCCCCCCCCCCCTTCTGCAATGAAAAAGTAACCTCATAAGACAGGTGAGCTCTCTTGAAATGGGCAATTTAATAATATTTTACTCTCAGTGCATTTGAAATATGGCCTGATAAGAGGGGTCATGGATTTGAGTGACATTATTAGAGGTGGACTATTGTAAATGAAGCATCAAAAGTAGGAATGCATGTTGTACATAGATGTGCATTATACACAACCATTTATGGTATGTGTCTTCTATTTTTACTTGCAAATGAATCCTACAATTGCAATGGACCTCATATGCTGTAATAGTATTGAAGTTAGATGTATAGTAGCCCCCTCGTATAAGGCCGTCCTTCTGCAATAAGAAGGTCCTCTTTTAATAGGGGTGCTCTCACTTGAAAGGGGTAATTAAATAATATTTTACTACCTCAGTGCATCTGAAACCTGGCTTGATAAAGGGGGTGACCTTTGATGAGAGTGGCCTTATAAAAGAGGAACTACTATATATCTACTTATGCAATCAGTACCTTTGACCACTAAGATTTGTTCATTTGAAGTGTATTGAATACAACCTTTTTATTGATACGATTTGTCAGTCACTTACGTAAGGAACATGGTTTTCTTCAATTTTCTCCACCAATAAAACTGGCAGTGAATGGTAATTGAAAAGGACATTGATTTTAATTAAATCAATATAGAAAATAGCTGGTGTCTATTTTTAAATACATGTATTGTTAATCAATGAAACAAGTATGGAACAAAAAATATATAGGTATAAATCACATAACAGTCATAGATTTTTTTGTTTCTTTTATGGCAGAAATTATATTTAAATGAAACAAATATGTTGATTTACATTTTATAGGTAAAACTCTCAGTGTTTATGTTGTTGCTGTTGCCAAACAGAGTGCAATCGAGAGCGAACCATCCCGTAAATTGCACATCACTTGTCCAAGGAGACCCCCTGCTGTAGCAATTACCCAACAACCCTCTTACAAGGCAGGGTGTGTTCTGATATCATGGAATAGACCAGAGGGACATACATATGCTACTAATGAAGAAGACATTTCTTTGTATGGGTAAGCTGGGATGATAGACTTAGCTAATGGCCACATTTATCATTTTGTTTTGTCAGATTTAACAGTTTAATTGTGTAATGTATAAGAGAGAGTAGTCTTCTCATTTTATTTTATTATAAAAAAAAATAGTTGCAAATTTTATTAGTTAATGGGTGTGGTCATGGTCGTGATCGTATGGTAGTTGGATTTACAACTACCTGTGCAATCAGTGCCTATCATCACTAAAGTTGTGAGTTCAAATCCCGCTGATGGCGAGGTGTTCTTGATACAACATTATGTGATAAAGTTTGTCAGTGACCTGTGACAGGTTGGTGGTTTTCTCCAGGTACTCTGGTTTCCTCTACGATATAACTGAAATATTATTGAAAGTGGAATTAAACACCATAAATTCAAACCCAGATTTAAAAGTATAATTGTGTACTGTATAAGAGAGAGTAGTCTTCTCATTTTATATTTTCATGAGCAAAATAACTGCAAATTTTATTAGTTAATGGTTTCATACAAGTCTTGTTAAATTGAAATATTACAGAGCTTTTCACAATCCACAAAAATTAGATCACAAATGACATGAAAAATAAAGACTGTTTGAAATTATCCATTGGCAATACATATATTTTACTTCACAATTTTTTTCAGAATTTATGTTGATGGAAAATGGTATGGAGAGATCAGAGCTAACAAAGCCAGTAATCGTCATGGCTACCAGTATTATTTGAATGACCTTCCTCCAGAACAGACATATGATATTAATGTCAAGGCCATAGCTGGGTATAAAAGAACTGACCCTGACAGTCAACATATTTTCTCTATGAGTGACAGTCCAATGTCTAATACACTCCCTGTTTCAGCACCTGCAGCCCCCAAATCACCAAAGTTAATGTTGGAAGGACTACATCCGGAGGGTATAGATGTTAGTTGGCAGGTACCACAACAATTTGGAGATGCTGCCATTTCTGTAAGTTTATTTTACAGAATTAGTTTTGTGTTTATTGAAAATAAAAAGTTTTAACAGTAATGGCTAATAGCACAAATCACTCGTATGGCAAACATCAAACAGGAATTATCAACACAGAAGCTGATGAAAATCTAGGACATGGATTGGAACAGGCACAAAAATGTAGTGGGAGTAAAACCGGTTCGTGGGATCTCAACCCTTGATTTATAAATGACCAAACAGAAATAAAAAAACAAACAAAACAAAAACCATTAATCTTTAAATTTACTTGTAAATCCTATTTCTATTTGTAATATTAAATTGTTATGACCATATAAATTTCCTGGCATTCAAAACTTTTTATTGTAATTTTAATGAGTTTAATTAAAAATATAATTCTATCAGATAGATGATTTATTTTATATTGACATCTTTATAATGTATCTTGTTCCTACCAGTGAAATATATAAATATGTTTGAAAGAAGGAAAACTTCAGTAGGTTACGTCCCTTTAAATTTGGAGATTTTGACATACAGGAAAAAGTTTTTCAAATGATTATTGATTTAACATACAAAAATTCCAAATTATTCAATGGTTTCTAATTAATTATTTGTAGGGCTATCAGATGCTGAAGAATGGCAAGTTGTATGGGTCCATTATTCCACCAGATGTCAATAGTCTAAGGATCAGGGATGCTTCTCTTGGAGACAAGATAACTCTACAACTGATAGCTTTAACAGACCATCCTGTCGGTAAACATGAGAAACGACATGAAGTGACTGGAGACAGAGATTCTGGTATTGACGGATCAGGACAACCTGATGACAAGAATACAAGTGGTATGTATGTTTTATTTCCTCTGGACTACAAAACGTATTATAGTACTTTAAATACAGCATTTTCTTTTTTTTTTAGAAATAGCAAATGTGATTCACTTCTGTTGTATTATATTTTATTACTAAGACAACAACAATGTGATATCTAGTTCAAAGTTGGATTTTCTTTCCTACATCAGTTATGGGTAGAAAAATATTATCCTGCAGTTAGTAAAAATATGCATAAATTTCATTGCATTTTACCGATTTTCAAAAATTCTATTTACAATTCTAGTCACTAGTTTCTATAAGTGCCTTAAAAAAAGAGAAATTCAAATATGAAATATGAAACCATAGCATTTTTACTGCTGCTTTTAGAAAAATGGTTTTCCTTTATAAAAAATAAAAAAAAGAAACTACAAGATGCCAATTCTGCTTTAATTTTGCTCTCCAAAAATCAAAAGAACTAAATATCAATTTATTGAGATTTAATGCACTTCACAATAACTACTAAACGTTAATTTATATTAACCAATATGTCCTTTTTACTTCTATACATTTCTTTAAATTACTGTATGCCAATACATTTTAGCATATTATTATCATCCATGATTTTTTACAAGAAAACCAAAAGCAGAAGAAATAGTCTCATTATCTTCAAGTACAAGAAAATATTAGGATTGTGATAATTGATATCCATGAACCATTGTTTAGGTGCAATGATGTGATCTGCAATTGAAAATTATTTTGTAAATAACAGTATCTTGTTTGGCTTTTAATTTGAAAAAAATTGCTTTTTTTTATTTTTTAGAATGTTTACAAATTACTTACAAAAATATTGTTTGAATTGTTATTTCAAAGTATTATATAATTTTTGACTTAAATTAAAGCCATATGAAAATGTTGTTTTACTAGGAAATTTAGTACTTAGGTTATTTTGACTGCAACACAAAAGAAGAAATTGAATTACAGGGTATTGACATTTTTTTCAATCAAAAAGGGTGTATATATATATTAAATATTTTCGATTAATAATATAACCAAAAAAAACCAAACAGCATTTCAAAATAAATGAAGATTCTCTTCCAACCTAAACAGTAAGAGAAGTACACAATTTTATAAATTACCTGTTTTTTCTCCAGCACGCTTAGATAAACACAAACTGATTATGTTTACACAAGATGTTATGTCAAAAGAATGGCCAACAGTTGATACTAATATTAATGGTAAATTGTAGAGCTAGTTTATAGAGCTTGCTCCCGAATTCTCTCTAAATGATGATGAGCTAATCTACTTCACTTCTCTCTGTTTCATTGTACAGTTAAATCTTTCTAACCCAGGACCAGCTTTTCTGTTCAGAATAGACAGGTGTTTGGTTTATACAGGTTCAATTAACAAATATTTCCTACAATGGGACTATATTTATACAGAATTCTGTTTCATTTGGGTTTCAGTTTAGAAATGTTTTCACTGTATATACTTTTGTAGTGTAGTCTCTTTACCTATTACAAATGCTATTAGTGAACTTTAGCTATTTGTTTTTAAATATAAACAACATATATTATTTGTCTACCTGACCAAAGGCCAAGTGATCTTTTAGTATCAGTTGACGACCACTACTATCATTTTCATTACAACATTTTAGTCTTCTCATGCAAAACTGCTTGACAGGAATAATCCTTAGGAAGAGGAGGCACTGATTTTTACAAATGAGGATGATCCTGCATGAAGAGGTGTTATTATGAATCTTGAAAAGAGGAAATTTAGTATATCTTTAAAAAAAATCCCTCTTAAAAGCAAAAGTAGAAATGCTGCAATACTTGTTATGCAGAAGGTATATGGGGCCCTAGCCCAGTGATCCAAAGTTTCACATTGTCTGCAATGAAGAAAATTTAATTTTTAAGTATCCTTAGGTTTATTTTCTGAGAATAGTAGAAAATATGAAAACATGGCTGATTCAATGGAACTGTGCCAATAGTGCTGCATTTTTTGTTTTTCATTTTTTTCTTCTTCCTGTTATGTCAAATGGTAGAATGTATGTTAAATAAGTCCTATTATTAATTTTAGGTTGATGTTGGTATGTAGGTTATTTGGATCATATATAAAATTGTTAAATTAAATTCATTTTCAGATACATTTTGTAGTGAAATGTGCATTTCCCTGCATCTTGACACTTTCTCCTGTTTTTCTTATCTGACCCAAATTTGTATATGATCTCATTTGATTACTTATAATTATTTCTTTCCATCACTCCCTCCGTTCTAATCATCAATCTAAAATCACAACTTAAAAAAAGATTTCCTTTTATCACAAGAATTGTCAGAGATCCCTTTGTATCTCAAGAATTGTCAGAGATATCTTGGTATTTCAAGAAATGTAAGAGATCTTTTTATATCTCAAGAAATGTCAGAGATCTTTTTATATCTCAAGAAATGTCAGAGATCTCTTTATATCTCAAGAAATGTTAGAGATGTCCTTGTATCTTAAGACTTGCCAGTGATGTGCTTGTATCTCAAGAGATGTCTTCATAAAGTTCATATCTCAAGAATTGTTAGATATGTCTTCATATCTCAACAATTGTAAGAGATGTCTTCATATCTCAAGAATTGTAAGAGATGTCTTCATATCTCAAGAATTGTTAGCTATGTCTTTGTATCTCAAGAATTGTTAGATATGTCTTTGTATCTCAAGAATTGTTAGCTATGTCTTTGTATCTCAAGAATTGTAAGAGATGTCTTCATATCTCAAGAATTGTTAGATATGTCTTTGTATCTCAAGAATTGTTAGATATGTCTTTGTATCTCAAGAATTGTTAGATATGTCTTTGTATCTTAAAAATTGTTAGATATATCTTTGTATCAGTAAAATGAAATTTTATCAAAAAAATGTGTACAATAGAAAACGATTGTTATAATACAAGATACATAGACCATAAATTAAAGCATGGCATTGATATACCAATATTATGACAACATACTTTTAACGTAAAAAAGGGCTCTCATTAAAGATGTTTACTGGAAGGGTACTAATTAAAACTAACATCTTGAAATATTTTCCTTGCATTATTGTATTTTCTTTAAATATGCAATATAATACGTTATTTCAGAATTGTTCCTTGGAGATCGTTATGCTGGATGTCGACCAGGAGCTAAATTGGTGGTCCATTATACTGGACTGGTGCTTCCTCCATCGGAAATTTGGTGTGAACAAGTCTCTGGACACTCAGCACTAATTGTCTGGAACAAAGGTAAGGCTGTTTATCAGGAACATATTGTCTGGAATATATACCATGAAGTATTCCTACATTTTGTTTAGATTTAGTAGGGGGTACTTTTCAATATATTTACTTACAACAGTGTAGAAACCTAGTTGTCCATGATGGCTTTGGTCACATTGATAATTGGTATAATTTGTACTTGTATCAATAATGTTCGTAATAATTTTTTTTTTTTTTAAAGTACAACTTTTGGTCATCCCTATAAAATATGTATTGCTACACTGTTGTTTATTGTTTATTATACCCCCTGCAAGCAAAGTTTGGGGGGTATATAGGAATCACCCTGTCCGTAAGTCTGTCCGTCAGTCGGTGCGTCTGTCCGTCCGTCCGTCCATGTACCTTGTAAGCGCAACTCCTCCTAAACCACTTATTGGATTTTTATGAAACTTTACACATTTGTAGTACACTACCTGCAGATGTGCGTGAAGGAATATGGTGGCTGTCCAAAATTTAAAAGGGGAGATAATTAAACTTATACTTTCACGAAAAAGGGGGGGGGGGGGCGGCATGTACCTTGTAAGCGCAACTCCTACTAAACTACTTATTGAATTTTTATGAAACTTTACACAGTTGTAGTACACAACCTGCAAATGTGCATGAAGGAATATGGTTTCTGTCCAAAATTTAGAAGAGGAGATAATTCAACTTATACTTTCGCGAAAAGGGGGGTCGTGTACCTAGTAAGCGCAACTCCTCCTAAACGGCTTATTGGAGTTTTGTGAAACTTTACACAGTTGTAGTACACTACCTGCAGATGTGTATGAAGGAATATGGTTGCTGTCCAAAATATAAAAGGGGAGATAATTCAACTTATACTTTCACGAAAAGGGTGGGTGGGCATGTACAAAATGTACCTTGTAAGCGCAACTCCTACTAAACTGCTTATTGAATTTTTATGAAACTTTACACAGTTGTAGTACACATCCTGCAGATGTGCATGAAGGAATACTGTTGCTGTCTAAAATTTAGAAGGGGAGATAATTCATCTTATACTTTCACAAAAAGGGAGGTCGTGTACCTTGTAAGCGCAACTCCTCCTAAACGGTTTATTGGAGTTTTGTGAAACTTTACACAGTTGTAGTACACTACCTGCAGATGTGCATGAAGGAATATGGTTGCTGTCCAAAATTTAAAAGGGGAGATAATTCAACTTATACTTTCACTTAAAGGGAGGTCGTGTACCTTGTAAGCGCAACTCCTCCTAAACGGTTTATTGGAGTTTTGTGAAACTTTACACAGTTGTAGTACACTACCTGCAGATGTGCATGAAGGAATATGGTTGCTGTCCAAAATTTAAAAGGGGAGATAATTTAACTTATACTTTCATGAAAAGGGGGGGGGGGGGTGCATGTACCTTGTAAGCGCAACTCCTACTAAACTGCTTATTTAATTTTTATGAAACTTTACACAGTTGTAGTACACAACCTGCAGATGTGCATGAAGGAATATCGTTGCTGTCTAAAATTCCAAAGCATCATAGCATTGCAAGAGGTCACTCACAGTTCTAGTTATTGTTAGGCTTTGTAATTATAGTATAGACAACATCTCAGTGGTATAAGAACTCATTTTATGGAATAAACCAGTCAGTATTTTTGACCTAGTTGCACTAACATTATATATTTGATAGAATGCAGATCAGCCGTGCTCTTGTATTATTAGTTAGCCCACATTAGTACCAGGCCTGAAAACTGGATTTTTTTAAGAGGGCTTTCATAAACCTCTGCCCGTAATTCAACCAAAATGTTGACTTAAATAGTCATAATTCAACCAAAATCTGAATTTAATAGTTCTTGGTTTTCAAGAGGGTGTGAGTTCATCCATTTAATCTTCAGATTCAGACCAATTTATTTTATATCTTCATTAAATTATTACCATATCATAGCCAAATCAAAAATCTTAAATAGATGAGTTATACCCCATGAAAATGTAATAATCACTGGATATAGAGAAGCCACCACTCTTTTAAGGCAACATTTTTCATTGCAGAAAGGGGGACCTTTGTATTGTAGAGTGTAATAAAATATAAATAAAAAAACCAGATCACAGTTAATATAAACTTTCAAATATAAATAAATGTACCTGTACATATCATTGGTGAAAAAATGCAAAATTAAGATTTTAAGGGGAGCATTAATATATCATATGACAACATTACTACGACTGATTACAATCGATTTCAAACTTAGACAGCAGCTAGAAAATCATCAGATTAGTTTGTTGACATTTATTTACCTAGGTGGTCATATTGAAATGGCATAAAATATGATATCTACTTCATTGATATCTAAATCAGTTACTGATACTTAAATATATAGTTACCATCTCATGATCTCTGTCTTAGACAAACACTTGAAACAAACAAAATGTAAAGAGAATATATATAGATTACAAATATTTGCCCCTTTATTTGCTTAAATAACTGGCTGTGACTTTAAAAGAGCTTGCATTAGAATGTGAACAAAATATACAGTCAAACCTGTATTAAGAGGTCACCTTATGGTCAAAGAAAAGTGGCCTTATAAGGCACGTGACCTCTTAAAAGAGGTTCAATTCAAATGAATTTTCTATGAGAGGACAAGAAAAAGGTGACCTTTTAATGCAGGTGACTTCTTATTAGCTCACCTGACCCAAAGGATCAGGTGAGCTATTGTCACCACTGAGCGTCCGTCGTCTGTCGTCCGTCCGTCCGTTAACTTTTCACATTTTAATCAACTCCTCTGAAGCCACTGGGCCAATTTGAACCAAACTTTGGTGGAATGGTCCTTGGATGGCCCCTTTCAAAATTGTGTCCGGTGATCCCGACTTCCAACCAAGATGCCCGCCAAGCTAAAAATAGGAAAAAGGGGAGATGAAATTTTAATTGTTCATTGCTGCTTTATGAGCTCAAATTTTAACTGCAGCTACATGGCAAGGAGTAGTTTAACATATATTCCGGGTTTTTCTGTGAAATTTTTCTTTCAGCCGATATATACCGATTATGCAAATTAGGCATATTTTGATAAAAGATCACATTTAAATCTTCTCCTCTGAAACCGCTGAACCAAATTAAACCAAACCTGGCAGGGATGGTCCCTTTCAAAATTGTGTCCGACAGTCCTGCCCTCCATTCAAGATGGCTGCTGTTACTAAAAATAGAAATTTCTTCAATTGTCCATTGCTGCTTTAGCATAAGTCAAAATGAGCTTAAATTTTAACTGCAGCTACATGGTAAGGAGTAGTTTAACATATATTCTGGGTTTTTCTGTGAAATTTTTCTTTCAGCAGATTTATACCGATTATGCAAATTAGGCATATTTTGATAAAAGATCATATTTAAATCTTCTCCTCTGAAACCGCTGAACCAAATTACACTAAACCTGGCAGGGATGGTCCTTGGGTGGGTCCCTTTCCAAATTGTGTCCGACAGCCCTGCCCTCCATTCAAGATGGCTGCTGTTACTAAAAATAGAAATTTCTTCAATTGTCCATTGCTGCTTTAGTATAAGTCAAAATGAGCTCAAATTTTAACTGCAGCTACATGGCAAGGAGTAGTTTAACATATATTCTGCGTTTTTCTGTGAAAATTTTCTTTCAGCCGATTTATACAGATTATGCAAATTAGGCATATTTTGATAAAAGATCACATTTAAATCTTTTCCTCTGAAACTACTGAACCAAATTAAACCAAACCTGGCAGGGATAGTCCTTGGGTAGTCCCATTTCAAAATTGTGTCTGACAGCTCCACCCTCCATTCAAGATGGCTGCTGTTACTGAAAATAGAAATTTCTTCAATTGTCCATTGCTGCTTTATTATAAATCAAAATGAGCTCAAATTTTAACTGCAGCTACATGACAATGAGTAGATTAACATATATTCTGGGTTTTTCTGTGAATTTTTTCTTTCAACCGATTTATACTGATTATACAAATTAGACATATTTTGATAAAAGATCACATTTAAATCTTCTCCTCTGAAACCACTGAACCAAATTAAAGCAAATTTGGCTGGGATGGTCCTTTGGGGAGTCCCCTTTCAATATTGTGTCCGGCCCCGCCCTCCATTCAAAATGGCTGCTGTTACTAAAAATATAAATTTCTTTAGTTGTCAATTTCCGCTTTATTACAAATCAAAATGAACTCAAATTTTAACTGCAGCTATATGGCAATGAGTAGTTTAACATATATTCTGGGTTTTTCTGTGAGATTTTTTCAGCCAGTTTATTCCGTTTAGGAATATTATGAGATAAAAATCACATCAAAATCTTTTGCTCAGAAATTTGAGTTGAAATGATCTTTGAGTGGCCCACTTTCAAAATTATGTGTAACACCCCCATTTTCTATCAACTTTAGATGTCAAATTGAAAACCAGGTGAGCGATTACAGGCTCCTGGGAGCCTCTAGTTAATAGATGTGATTGCATGTGCATGTTTGACTGTATGTACATACAATGTTTTATATTGGCCTTATACAAAAGTGTTGAGTTTAATAGACAATGTACATACAATGTTTTATATTGGCCTTATACAAAAGTGTTGAGTTTAATAGACAATGTACATACAATGTTTTATATTGGCCTTATACAAAAGTGTTGAGTTTAATAGACAATGTACATACAATGTTTTATATTGGCCTTATACAAAAGTGTTGAGTTTAATAGACAATGTACATACAATGTTTTATATTGGCCTTATACAAAAGTGTTGAGTTTAATAGACAATGTACATACAATGTTTTATATTGGCCTTATACAAAAGTGTTGAGTTTAATAGACAATGTACATACAATGTTTTATATTGGCCTTATACAAAAGTGTTGAGTTTAATAGACAATGATGTTTTAAAGGGTAATCATACATCTTGATTTACTATTGTCCACTCATACATCTTGATTTACTATTGTCCACTCATACATCTTGATTTACTATTGTCCAATATCATAAAATCTGTAATGGTATGTATTTATTTATAGTTAGATCTTTAAGTTTAACAAATCTGTTGTTTACCTATGAGATCTACAAGATCAAAAGATTGATTGTTTTAATGGAAAACCATTTAAAAAAGTAAGACAAGAAATAAAATCAGATCTTTTTTTACCTATTGTGTTATAATAATATAAAAGATTTAAGGTAAATATTGGTCAGAAAATTCAAATTGATTTCACAAATGGGAAAAAATAAATATTGACATTATTATTTTTTCTTGAAATTCCATTGTTAAAATTAAGGGTACTATGTTATATAGGGTTAAAAACTGTTTAGTCATTGTTTTTAAAATTGCTGCGTCACATTACATTAATTCCTTAGGTAAAAGATTATTAAGTATTATTTATCAATATTTTATCATATCATAAGAATGAATATCGTAAATCGTAGCTAGGGCAGATCAAGTACTGTACAAGACAATACTACATATGGTAGTCATGTTCACACGATAGTATAATTAATACGTCTATTGACACACTTATAATACTGGTAGGTATTTTTTTTACCCTGTCGTGAATTGATATGTTTGAATTTGATCTGTTGTAAAAAGATGTTTCCATAATTGAAGTTTGATGACATTATTAATGGATGAAGGATTATCTTCTTCATAGGTAGTAGCTGTGATTTATGAAATAATTTGAATTTTAAAAATGTGCCGTTTTTTATTTATTTGTTGTCGGTGGATATAATCCGGGAATCGTATATATATGTTTTATAGAAGATTTAGGTACAAGTCATCAGTGAAATTTAATAGTTAGATGTCTGGAATAAACAAAAATAAGGCAATAAGACGTTTACATACTTTTTCTTTGAATTGTTATTCTGGATTTATTTGTTATTGAGATTTCTATTATTTGGAGCATGACTGAAAGGTAAAAAAAAAATTCCAGTATTGTATGCTTATCTAAGTGTTAAAACTTTGTTATTAAGGGGAATTGAAGTTTGATTTTCCAGTTTAAAATGTTAATGCAGTCAGCACTAAACCTGTAACCTATTTAAGGTAAATATTGGTCAGAGAATTCAAATTGATTTCACAAATGGGAAGAATAAATATTGACATATTTTTTCTTGAAATTCCATTGTTTAAATTAAGGGTACTAGGTTTCGGTCAATTTATTATATGTATAGCTTATAGAGAACTGTAGCATTTATTGAGGAGAGATTACTTTGATAAATTTGATTTTTGAAAAATGTTCAAAGGGTCATTTCATTTCCTATCACAAGATATGTATGTTTACATAAGACCATAAATATTTATTATCTAAAAATGAAAGCCCCCTTTATTTAAGAAAACTATCCTATGTAAAATATATTTGGTTATTACTTGGACTTTTATTTATTATAGAATTTAAACCTATCTAATTGATTACAACACTGGGTTTAACATTCAATTGTTTCTTAACAACTAATAGTAGCAAAGTTTATATTACAAGTATTTTTTTAATTTTATTTCATATCTAATAAATATTGATTTTGAATTAGAATATTGAAATTTATAGTAGATATAAATGTTCTATGAACAATTTACAGATTAAAGTTGATCTTTCCTATTATTTAACATTGTAATAAAGTATGTAGGACAGATCAACAGATCCAATGTCTGGTTCGATAAAACTATGTTGACTTTGCTCCTTTGTCTTTCTATTAAGCACTCTCTATAATAAAAGGCTTCATAACATCAGACAGGCAAACGGTTCTATAGAAATATCAATATTAAGAAAATAATGATGTACTTTTGATGTACTGTGAGAATTTTGTTTAAGAATTCTATGAGTCTCTATAATTTACTTGTGACATGAAAATAAAAGAAATCATTACGCTTGCACTAATAAAATCAATTTAGCATATTTCAAGTTTTATTTATTTTAACAAAAAAAATCAATTTTCTTTCACTTTCATATTTTTCACATTATTTAACGAATTCCATATCTGTCAACCTGTTAAAAACCATATTGAAGAAAAATTACAGTCAAATAGAAAGGAGAGAAAAAACCTAGTGTGTAAAAAAAAAATTGTATTGGAAACTTCAAGCTGTGATTTCCATACCTGTTAATATTTATATTAATTTCAATAATTCATAGTTGGGTTTAATTCTGACATTAATTGATTTTTTAAACAGTATTTCTATAAAAAAAAATTGTTATTCACGAATTCATAAACTTCTTTGTTACTGTCAAATATTGTAATCAATAACTCAAGGAGGTGTATTATTTACAGTATACTTTTATTTCAATTTTTTAAAATTTATTTGGTATTTATTTCATTTTTTAAAATTCTTTGGTACTCTTTAAATAGAATTTTATACCAGCTTTTGCTAAGAAAATGTAAATCTACATATTATACTCCCCTTTCTTATGAGAAATTCTGGGGAAAACATCACCAGTTTTATTTGTTGTGGATATTTTATTTACATTGTAGAATTACGTCAATATTTTTGTTTTCTCATACAATTCATGTGATGTGTAATAAGCAATGTTTTTTTTAAAGATTTTTGTGAGTTATTGATCACTCAAGGATTAAAGTATTTCATGTTCACTTTTGTAAGTAATTTTTATTATGTATATGCACAAAAATTTTCATTATAGTTTCAGTAAAATTTGAATTTCTATTTCACAAATTCTATACATTATCAATGAAATTTTTCATTCCATCTTTAATAGAATTAAATTCTATTCCCCATAACAGAAAAAAGAAAGACAAAATTAAATGTAATTGAAGGAGATGTTATCTTAGTACAAAATTCAATGGAAGCAGTTAGTTATGATTTATTATTTATGTTATCAGTCAAGTTCTTTATAAGGACAGAATTACACAAAGTAGCTTTCAGTTGTATGACAGTAACTACTAACTATAACATACATTCTAAAGAATGTCTTCTTATCCAGTTACTAGAAAGTTATCTATTTTGTATTAGAGATTGATGAGTGACTATTTAATGAGTGGGTGGATGAGTGATTGTTGTTTAATGCCAAATGAACCATTTTTAGCTCACCTGACCCAAAGGGTCATGTGAGCTATTGCCATCACTTGGCGTCCGGCATCCGTCTATAAACTTTTTAAAAAATCTTCTCCTCTGAAACCACTGGGCCAATTTAAACCAAACTTGGCCTGAATCATCCTTAGGGGGTTCCCTTTAAAATTATGCCCGATGACCCTGCCGACCAACCATCATGGCCGCCATGTCTATAAATAGAACATAGGGGTAAAATTGCAGTTTTTGGGTAATAACTCGAAAACCGTTAATAAAAACAGAAATCTGAAAAATGATCCGCACAGCAAGATCTACCTACCCTGCAATTTTGAAGTAAATCTGATTACCCATCTTGGAGTTATTGCCCTTTTTTCATAAAATTATTAAAATTTTAATACTTTTCGTCTTACATTTCAAAAACTATAAGAGATAAAGGTTAATTTTAAATTGCAAAAATGCGCAGCATGTCAAGATCTACCTACCCTGCAATTTTGAAGTAAATCCCATTGCCCATTTTGGAGTTATTTCCCTTTTTTCATCAAATTTTCAAAATGTTAATACTTTTCGTCCTTTATTTAAAAAAAAGAGATAAATGGTAAGTTTAAATTGCAAACATGTTCAGCATGTCAAGATCTACCTACCCTGCAATTTTGAAGTAAATCTGATTACCCATATTTGAGTTATTGTCCTTTTTTCATCACATTTTAAAATTTTTAATACTTTTCGTCTTATATTTCAAAAACTATAAGAGATAGATGTTAATTTTAAATTGCAAAAATGCGCAGCATGTCAAGATCTACCTACCCTGCAATTTTGAAGTAAATCCCATTGCCCATTTTGGAGTTATTTCCCTTTTTTCATCAAATTTTCAAAATGTTAATACTTTTCGTCCTTTATTTAAAAAAAAGAGATAAATGGTAAGTTTAAATTGCAAACATGTTCAGCATGTCAAGATCTACCTACCCTGCAATTTTGAAGTAAATCTGATTACCCATATTTGAGTTATTGTCCTTTTTTCATCACATTTTAAAATTTTTAATACTTTTCGTCTTATATTTCAAAAACTATAAGAGATAGATGTTAAGTTTAAATTGCAAAAATGTGCAGCATGTCAAGATCTACCTACCCTGCAATTTTGAAGTAAATTCCATTACCTATTTTGGAGTTATGAGCTATTGTCATCATTTTTCGTCCGTCGTCCATCTGTCAACATTTCACATTTTAATCTTCTCCTCAGAAACCACTGGGCCAATTGCAACCAAACTTTGGTGGAATGGTCCTTGGATGGCCTCCTTCCAAGATTGTGTCCGGTGATCCCGACTTCCAACCAAGATGGCCACCAAGCTAAAAATAGAAAAAAGGGGGGATGAAATTTTAATTGTCCATTGCTGCTTTAGTGTAAGTCAAAATGAGCTTAAATTTTTGCTGCAGCTACATGGCAAGGAGTAGTTTAACCTGTATTCCGGGTTTTTTTGTGAAATTTTTCTTTCAGCCGATATATACCGATTATGCAAATTAGGCATATTTTGATAAAAGATCACATTTAAATCTTCTCCTCTGAAACCGCTGAACCAAATTAAACCAAACCTGGCAGGGATGGTCCCTGGGTGGATCCCTTTCAAAATTGTGTCCGACAGCCCCGCCCTCCATTCAAGATGGCTGCTGTTACTAAAAATAGAAATTTCTTCAATTGTCCATTGCTGCTTCAGTATAAGTCAAAATGAGCTCAAATGTTAACTGCAGCTACATGGCAAGGAGTAGTTTAGCATATGTTCGGGGTTTTTGTTTGAAATTTTTCTTTCAGCCGATTTATACCGATTATGCAAATTAGGCATATTTTGATAAAAGATCACATTTAAATCTTCTCCTCTGAAACCGCTGAACCAAATTAAACCAAACCTGGCAGGGATGGTCCCTTTCAAAATTGTGTCCGTCAGTGCCGTCCTGTATCCAAGATGGCCACCATTACTAAAAATAGAAATTTCTTCAAATGGCCAAAACTGCTCTATTTTAAGCCAGAATGTGCCCAAATTTGAACTGTATAAGCATAATGATGAGCTTTTTAACATATATTACTGGATTTTTTATGAACTTTGAACTTTTGCCGATTATGCAAATTAGAAAAAAGGAGGGATGAAATTTTTAAAAAATCTTCTCCTCTGAAACTACTGAGCCAATCTCAACCAAATTTGCTGAAATGATTCTTGGGTGGTCCTCCTCCAAAATTGTGTCCAGCATTTCAGAACTCCGACCAAGATGGCCACCACAGCCGAAGTTAATTTAACATAAGACCCTATGGGAAATTCCCATAAAAATCTTCTTGTCTGAAACCATTTGCTCAATAAGAACAAAATTTTGATGAAATAGTCATTGGATGGTTCTCTTCCAAAAATGTGTCCGGCGATTTGGCCCTTCGACCAAGATGGCCCCCACAGCCGAACTTAGCTTAGCATAGGACCCTATGGGAAATTCACATAAAAATCTTCTCCTCAGAAACCACTGGGCCAATTGCAACAAAACTTTGGTGGAATGATCCTTGGATGGCCCCCTTCCAAAATTGTGTCCGTTGATTCCGACTTCCAACCAAGATGGCCGCCAAGCTAAAAATAGAAAAAGGGGGGATGAAATTTGAAAAAAAATCTTCTCCTCTGAAACTATTGAGCCAATCTCAACCAAACTTTGTTGAAATGATCCTTGGGTGGTCCCCTTCCAAAATTGTGTCTGGCATTTCATACCTCCGACCAAGATGGCTGCCACAGCCGAACTTAATTTAACATAGAACCCTATGGGAAATTCCCATAAAAATCTTCTTGTCTGAAACCATTTGCTCAATAAGAACTAAATGTTGATGAAATAGTCATTGGATGGTTCTCTTCCAAAAATATGTCAGGCGGTTCATCCCTTCGACCAAGATGGCCCCGACAGCCGAACTTAGCTTAACATAGGACCCTATGGGAAATTCACATAAAAATCTTCTCCTCAGAAACCACTGGGCCAATTGCAACCAAATTTGGTGAAATAGTCCTTGGATGGCCCCCTTCCAAAATTGTGTCCGGTGATCCCGACTTCCAACCAAGATGGCCGCCAAGCTAGAAATAGAAAAAAGGGGGGATGAAATTTTAAAACAATCTTCTCCTCTGAAACTACTAAGCCAATCTCAACCAAACTTTGCTGAAATGATCCTTGGGTGGTCCCCTTCCAAAATTATGTCTGGCATTTCAGACCTCCGACAAAGATGGCCACCACAGCCGAACTTAATTTAACATAGGACCCTATGGGAAATTCCCATAAAAATCTTCTTGTTTGAAACCATTTGCTCAATAAGAACTAAATGTTGATGAAATAGTCATTGGATGGTTCTCTTCCAAAAATATGTCAGGCGGTTCGGCCCTTCGACCAAGATGGCCCCCACAGCCAAACTTAGTTTAACATAGGAACCTATGGGAAATTCACATAAAAATCTTCTTGTCTGGAAACAGTTGCTCAATTGGAACCAAACTTTGATAAAATAGTCATTGGATGGTCCTCTTCCAAAATTGTGTCTGCACAGCTGAACTTAGTTTAACATAGGACCCTATGGGAAATTCACATAAAAACCATCCTGTCTGGAACCAGTAGCTCAATTAGAACCAAACTTGGATGGAATAGTCATTGGATGATCCTCTTCCAAAATTGTGTCTGGCAGTCACGCTCTCCCACCAAGATGGCTGCCACAGTGCAGTTGCGTTGTTATTGAAAGCAGCTTTGATCCAGGTGAGCGATTACAGGCTCCTGGGAGCCTCTGGTTTCATCAAATTTTCAAAATTGTAATACTTTTCGTCCTTTATTTCAAAAACTATAAGAGATAGATGTTAAGTTTAAACTGCAAACATGTTCAACCTGTCAAGATCTACATACACTGCAATTTTTAGCTCACCTGTATGAGCTATTGCCATCACTTGGTGTCTGTCGTCCGTCTGTAAGCTTTTTAAAAAATCTTCTCCTCTGAAACCACAGGGCCAATTTAAACCAAACTTGGCCTGCATCATCCTTAGGAGGTTCCCTTTAAAAGTTATGTCCGATGACCCTGCCGACCAACCATCATGGCTGCCATGTCTATAAATAGAACATAGGGGTAAAATCAGCTAAAAAATCCAGAAAAATCCTTTAGAGTATATTGCAATTAAATTTGATACATATGTAATATTCTTTCAGAATTATGGTTGAGGACCCCATTCCCCATCAAACATGGCCACCATCGTTACTATAAATAGAAAATTAGTGAAAAAATTCATTAAAAAATTATTTTAATATCCTGTAAAGAGTCAAATGCAATCAAACCATATGGAAGGAATGCATATGTGGTCTTCTTTCAAAATTTTGATTGAAGACCTCCGGCTGTCATCCAACGTGGCCGTCACTGTTACAAAAAATAGAAAATTATTGTCAAAAAACATATTTTAAAATCCGGTAAAAATCCAGTTGCCACCAAACTTTATGGAAATGATGCATATATGATCCACTTTCAGACTTATGGTTGCTAACCCTGGTCGCTTATGAAAAATGGCAGCTATCGTTACAAAAAATGTTTTTTTTTAATTCTTTAAATATTGTAAAGAGCTAATGTTGCTACCAAACTATAAAGGAACAGTGCATATATAATTCTCTTTCAGACCATGAATGATGACCCCGACTGCCATCAAACATGGCCGTTGCCACTTCTAAAACTTGAAAATTAGTGAAAAATATCAGTAAAAAATAGAAAACTATTGAAAAAATTAGATTCTTCTCCTCTGAAACCGTTTGGCCAAATGAACCGCAACTTGGTAGGAAGCATCTATGGAAAGTCCTCTGTTGTGATTGATCATTTCGTCCCGATCCGTTAACAAATATGACCACCATAGACTTGGTTCTGATTGGATGATTTCTAAAAAATCTTCTCCTCTGAAACCGCTTTGCCAAATGAACCGAAACTTGGTAGGATGCATCTATGGGAGGTCCTCTATAAAGTCTGCTCATTTCGTCCCAATCCATTAACAAATATGGCTGCCACAGACAATTCTTGTTTCTAATTGGTCGATTTCTAAAAATCTTCTTCTCTGAAACCGCTTTGCCAAATGAACAGAAACTTGGTATGAAGCATCTATGGAAGGTTCTTTATAAGGATTGCTCATTTTGTCCTGATCATTAACAAACATGGCCACCACAGGCAATTATTGTTTCTGATTGGTCATTTTCTAAAAATCTTCTACTCTGAAACATGGTAGAAAGCATCTATGGAAGGTCCTCTATGGGAATTGCTCATTCCGTTTTGATCCGTTAACAATCATGGCCATCATAGGCAATTCTTGTTTCTTTTTGGTCGATTTCTAAAACAGCGTTTCCTCTGAAGCCACTTGGTCAAATGATATGAAACTTGATAAGAAGCATCTATGGAAGGTCTTCTATAGAGATTGCTCATTTCGTTTTGATCCATTAACAAACATGGCTGTTTTAGATTGGTCAATTTCTAAAAATCTTCTTCTCTGAAACTGCTATGCCAAAATGAACAGAAATTTGGTGGGAAGCACCTATGGAAGGTTCTGTATTAAGTTTCCTCAAAGCAGAATGAAAGGAGAGCGACACAGGCTCAGCCCACTGAGCCTCTAGTTTTAGTTATATGAAGGTGAGAACAAGTTACATTCAGTGAAATGATGATGATGTCCACTTTGTACTGGACCAACATGCTTAATTGGATATTTATAGTACTATCTCATTGAAACAGCAGTCTGCGGGTAGACATGTCTCACCACTATCACACATTATCCTCATACCTAGCCTGGCAACAGTCTTTACTTTTACTCCTTAAAGCTCCATGTTTAGCAGAGAAGCAGCAAATACGAAATGTATTGTCTTTGCTTTGACCTGACCAGGGCCTAATCTTACGATCTACCGCACTTGAGGTGAAGATGCTAACCATTGATTACATCACTGATGGGGTTATATTTAATGAGTGATGTACTATTCAGAAGCTTTATGATAATTAATACCATAAGTTGGTATTATTGTTATATATATCCCTTCTAACTCTTATAAAGAAATTTGGAAGAAAAAGATAAATATAGAATAACAGCAGTTATGAAGGTCCAAAAGAAAAAATAGTGCTTTTTTTTTTAACCTTTATGAACACTTGATTAAAAAATGTAATAAACTTTCAAACAAGATGTTGCAGTTAAATAACCGACGACAAACATTTTGTAACACTTTTCTCAGGTAAACCTCAAACTTCAAAACAAAAACAAAAACTATAACAGAAGCTGATTTCTTTAACATTTCATTATTTTGTAGAAACACTTGATGAACTTATTTTTTTAGCTCACCTGACCCAAAGGGTCATGTGAGGTATTGCCATCACTTGGCATCCGTCCGTTAACTTTTCATATTTTAATCTACTCCTCTGAAACAACTGGACCAAATTGAACCAAACTTGGCAGAAAGCATCTATATAAGGTCCTCTATAAAGTTTCTTCATTTCGTCCCATTTCGCCAACAAATATGGCCGCCAAGGGCAATTCTTGTTTCTGATTGGCTAATGTTAAAAAAATCTTCTCCTCTGAAACTGCTTGGCCAAATGGAGCCAAACTTGGCAGGAAGCATCTATGTAAGATCCTCTATAAAACTTCTTCATTTAATTCCATTCGGCCAACAAACATGGCCGCTGTTACTAAAAATAGAACATAGGGTAAAATTGCACGTTTTTGGTAACAACTCAAAAACCGTTAATAATATCAGAAATCTGACATGGGTAAAAATGATCAGCACAGGAAGATCTAACTACCCTGAAATTTTGAAGAAAATCTGATTACCTATCTTGGAGTTATTGCCCTTTTTTCGTCAAATTTTCAAAATTTTAATACTTTTCGTTTTTTATTTCAAAAACTATAAGAGATAGACGTTAAGTTTAAACAGCAAACATGTGCAACATGTCAAGATCTACATGCCCTGCAATTTTGAAGTAAATCTGATTACCCGTCTAAGAGTTATTGCCCTTTTTTATTTTTTTATTTTTTTAATTTAAACATTTTTGTCTGATATTTCAAAAACTATTAGAGATAAAGGTTAAGTTTAAATTGCAAACATGTGCAGCATATTAAGATCTACCTACCCTGTAATTTTGAAGTTAATTTGAGTACCCAATTTGGAGTTATTGCCCTTTTTTCGTCAAATTTTCAAAATGTTAATACCTTTTGTCCTTTATTTCAAAAACTATAAGAGATAGATGTTAAGTTTAAACAGCAAACATGTTCAGCATGTCAAGATCAACCTAGCCTACAATTTTAAAGTAAATCTGATTACCCATCTTGAAGTTATTGCCCTTTTTTCATCAAATTTAAAAAATGTTAATACTTTTCATCCTTTATTTCAAAAACTATAAGAGATAGATGTTGAGTGTAAACTGAAAACATGTTCAGCTTGTCAAGATCTACATGCCCTGCAATTTTGAAGTAAATCTGATTACCCGTCTAGGAGTTATTGCCCTTTTTTCATCATTTTTTAGCTCACCTGACCCAAAGGGCCATGTGAGGTATTGCCATCACTTGGCGTCCGTCGTCCGTCCGTTAACTTTTTCATATTTTAATCTTCTCCTCTGAAACAACTTGGCCAAATGGAACCAAAGTTGGCAGTAAGCATCTATGTAAGGTCCTCTATAAAGTTTCTCCATTTCGTTCCATTTGGCCTATGAACATGGCCGCCAAGAATAATTCTTTTTTCTGATTGGCTAATGTTAAAAAAATCTTCTCCTCTGAAACAGCTTGGCCAAATGGAACCAAACTTGGCATAGATGGTCCCTGGGTGTGTCCCTTTTAAAATTGTGTCCGACAGCCCCACCCTCCATTCAAGATGGCTGCTGTTTTTTAAGGTAATGATTATCTCCCTTTGAAATTTGCTTCAGTATCATTCTAATGTCAGGTGAGCGATACAGGCTCAGTGGGCTGAGCCTCTAGTTTTATTCAACCTTTGATTTTTCATTGATCCGTATGAGCACTTGACAAGCATGTTATTTTTATTTAATCAAGATTTGTTTATCCAACCTTCATTTTTATTTGATGTGTATGAGCACTTGACAAACTTGTTAGTTGTGTAGCATTCATTAATCTGTATGGGCAACAAAACAATGAACTTGATTTTTTTTTACCCAATCTGTAATATTTCAATGTAGGTATACCAATACAAGATCTACCAACAGTAGAAATAGACGGCACAAATATTCCTGTTCCAGGTTATAAATGCTAGGGATTAGGGATTTTTTTTTATCTTGTTGAAAATCTAAAACATTTTGTGTAATGTTGCATGTATAACTTGCTTCAGTGAGTTTAACTAATTTTCTTTACTGTGTGTTTTGATGTTCAATCTGTAACTTGTAACTTATCAATGGTGTTTTTGTATTTATCGCATCTATGGGAGAAATGATTTTATTTGAACCTTAAAAAAACATTTGCATTTAAATTAGCTTTGTGGTGCATATCGTGAAAACTAACTTTACTAAACAAATATTTAATGTATTAAAGTATACATATAGCATAGAAATACAGTACAAGCCAGTATATAACCCGTTTAGCATCTCTGTGATTTATGGTAGCCATTCTATTCTGAAGGCCTGTCCTGACTCCCTTTTTCATAGTCATTCTAAAATAATCATGGTCATCTGTATCTCCCATTTACTAAAATATACATATAAGAGGGATCCCATTAACCGATTTAATTCCACTTTTTTTGGCCTGTCCCAATTAGCCAGGACCTTGATTTCCAATGCCATATGTCATGGTCTTTTTGGGGTTCAATTGCTTGAGGTGAGAGGTGGTTATTTGTTTTGTTGATTTTAGTGGCATTGTTGACTGTCACTGTGTACACAAAGCTATCTTTTCGTAGCATATAAATTTGTACAGCTCTTTGTATCGGGTACAGTTTTGTATGTGTCATATTGCTATAAGTTTTTCCATATATACATTTCATAGAACAATATTTTAGTATACCCATTATCCCTGATACAAATTCAATGGAATAAAAGCTAGGGAATTGCATGCATTTGTCCATTAATAGTTAAATAATAGTCAAATTAACCAATGGGTAATTAATAAATTATCAAATTCTAATTGAATAAAATTAAAATTTATGTCTGCATGTGATGTCATGTAGATTTTATGTTAACACTAGGTTTTATTGCATGAATACAAAGTAACAGTTAATGAGGACTATCCTTATAAGTGGTCTGCTGTTTGTGTATTTATAACCTTAAAGGAGTGCAGGTGTCTCATCATAAAATGATGTGGATTTGTAAAGTCAGGACATGCTGAAAAAGATTTCTTTTATTAAAAAAAGACAGAAGTGTTTTAAGAAAGATTATTTATACAAATAATGAACTTGTTATTTTTTTTCCACAGATGATGAACCAAGAAGTCATTTTATTAGACCTGAAAATTACCAGGTGACATGGTGGCCAGGAGATAGACCTGAGGAAGAAATCAACAGTGATAGTACATCAGGTATACATCTAAATCAAAGAGAATTCTGGGATTGATATACAGTGAAACGTCTTGAATTTAGTCCATTTGCATGAAATATATACAAATCTAACCTGTTTAATTTAAATGCTTATTAATTCCAAAGGTTGGTGTTCAAATTAGACATGTAATTGTATACAATAGCAGGGCTCACCAAACCAGGCGAAGTGGGCGAAATTCTCTCCCTATATCGGCTGAAGTCGCTCTCCCTCAACTACAAAGCGAAATTAAAGTCGCCTTGTTTCTTTTTGCAAGTCACTCTCTTCTTGCAAATAATCTTCGTTTTATGGTAAAGCTGATTGTCAAAACAATTGTAATAAATGGGAAGATACATAAGAATAAGAGGAAAAGGTTTTATTCAAGCAATAAAGAAGGTTTAATTTGTTGATACAAAGGTATCACGGCCAACTTCTGCAAATTTGTACTGACAAAATTCCAGGTGAATATTAAATCCCAAATCTTAGCATATACAAACAGACGCTTCCTTTAGGTGTCAAACCACTAATTAATTTCTTTAAGGTTTTTTACTAAATTTGTGTTTTTTCGAGCCTACCTGGTCATTATACCCCCGCTCCCCGAAGGGGGAGAGGGTATACTGTTTTACCTCTGTCCGTCCAAGATATTTTTCGTCGCATTTTTCTCAGTAACTGTTGATGGCAGAAATCTGATATTTGGTCACAAGTGTCATATAGGTATACCATATTGTGGGTAGCGTTTTTGGACCCGTCAGATTCCTACTTCCTGTTTGCCGACTTAATTGGTTTTTATATACATTGAACATATATGCACATTTTTCGTCACATTTTTCTCAGCAACTATTGATGGCAGAAATCTGATATTTGGTCACAAGCTTCATATAGGTACCCTATATCGTGGGAAACGTTTTTGGATCCATCAGATTCCTACTTCCTGTTTGCAGATTTTGTTGATTTTTATACACATTGAACATATATGCTCATTTTTCTCAGCAACTATTGATGGCAGAAATCTGATATTTGGTCACAAGCTTCATATAGGTACCCCATTTTTGGACCCGTCAGATTCCTACTTCCTGTTTGCCGAAGAGCGGGGGTATCATAAGTGAGCATTAGCTCACAGTTCATCTTGTTTTATCTTAAGTTTAACCTTTCCAAGACCATATATTTTCTGAAACGTACATGATTCCTCTACGTTCTGTCAAAATATCAGGGCATGTTTAAAATCTTGCAGTGAAATGCCATGGTACGGAAAACACCTACTCTAAAAATAGCTCGGTCATCCCCAAGAAATTCAGTATTTATAGGTCATGCATCAAATCCTCCATAGAGGTATTAAAATACAACTAAATCCATCAAATTTGAGCTCAAAATAATCCCTATTTATTTAACTTCAATTATCAATTTTAATTAGTCCATTCCATTCAGTAGTTTTCACAATACTACAGTACAAAGTGAAAGGAACTTTTTTCTTGAAAAGGGACTACTTTCGTATATGTTCCAAGCTCTGATTGGTGAATTAGTGGTTTGACACCTTTACCAAATTGGCCGTTGAATTGTGTTATATTCTAATTATTTTCACAAAACTTGAGTTATTTGTAGCTTTTTAAAAGCTAAATAATCAACATGTCTAAGTTTTAAACACGGTGATCATGGGGACGTAGGAAATCGGGGGAAGGAAACGAACATTTAGATGTCATTGACAGATTTCAAGGCAAAAATCAATAAATATAAGATCAATAATAATAATAAAACAAATACAAAGCATGAATTTAATGTTAAATATGAAAGATATAAACAAGATATTAGCAAAGACACACTTCAAAGGCAAAAAAAAAGTGAAAAAACCCACATTTTTGCAAAAACATGTCTCCCTGTCATGCCTTCACTTCTCCCTCATGTTCTCTGAGGGAGAAGTCAAGTCTCCCTATTTTTTGCAAGTGTGGTGAGCCCTGCAATAGGGGCTGTCATGGTCAGGTAATTATATACAATAGGGGCTGTCGTGGACGTGATCGTTTGGTAGTTGGATTTATAACTACCTATGCAATCAGTGCCTATCACCACTAATGTTGCGAGTTCGAATCCCATTCATGGCGAGGTGTACTCGATACAACATTATGTGATAAAGTTTGTCGGTGGTTTTCTCCGTGTACTACAGTTTCTTCCACTGACCGCCATGATATAACTGAAATATTGTTGAAAGTGGCGTTGAACACCATAAACCAAACCAAAGCCCTTTAATTTCTTTGTACATATATGTGCTCTTTTAACAATTAAAATCCACCTGTGATGTAAATCTATTGTCTAAACTCTCCATTATTTTTAAGGAATGGAGAGTTATGAACAATGGGGAAAGGGGCGGAGCAAAAGTGAATAACAAACAATTTATTGGCTTTACATAATCATATTTAATTAGATTTTCAAACACTATTTAAAGTTACGTTTACAGTTACTTGAACATTTCCAGCAATGTTTGAGTTGGCACACTTGGCGGTCGGGGAGTTATTGTTTCCATCACTGGATCCTTGAATCACTTCACTTATTTTACGCTTCTGTGCAGTAGTTGTCCGTTTATAATTCCTTACAGCATTTGATCGATGACCGGTTACTTCTGTTATCAATTGTTCATCGACTCCTGCTTGATATAATCGAGTGGCTGCTGAGGTACGTAGCGAATGATTTGTTCTATATCCGTGCAGTCCCCCATCTTTGCACAAAGTCGAAACGACGGTCGCGAGCTTGTGTCGCCCTAGGGGCTGTGCAGCATACCAAACATCTTCATTTGGCTTCAAAAGCGGGTGTAAATAGAAGGCATCGCATTTATCTGAACCTGGACACTTACTAATATATTTTTCGTATAATTTCACAATACACCTGTCAGGATGTTGTATGTTCTCGTAGGCTTGTACAGATTTCTTTTGTACTTTGCAGTGCTTGAGCCCCCCTTGGTTTGCCTTCGATGTATCTTCAGTATAATTAAGAAATTTTCCTTGTTCACTTTCACGTAAGGATAGTTGTGATCGCTCACCACGTCGTAGATTGCGGTGTTCCTCACCTCCACGCAATGCGAAATTTAATCCCATGAGATAGACCAATGTGTACAAAAGCTTCTCACGTGTGTCATCTCCTAATATGTTTTTTGACCACAATGTATCCTCTTCCTCCTCTGTAATCGGCAATGCTTGTTTCTTTGCCCCGCCAATATTATCTTTGGATTTAATTTTCATCACATTGTCCAGTGTGTTTTTTATTTGCGAAAAAGCATCGTCGTTCAAAAATTTATAATTCCGTCCAATAGTATCCAAATACAACTGAAGGCAAATGACAAAACTGTGAATAGTTTCGGAAGGGTATTCGGATCCATCTACCGTTGTAGCTTCACATATAAATCTAGATATAGAATAATTGAGCTCATCTTTTGTCATGTCATCAATTTCTACAAAAATTGGACTGATATCAGGAGAATATTTGGCCGTTTCATTCCTAGACCGCTGCCACTCCTTAAATGCATTTACAGCCCATCGTATCTTGCACATCGTTGCAGGTGAAAATCTGAAATAAACAATGTGAATAATTGAGTAAATCAGAGTTGCTGTTTTTGTTTGTTTGTCCTTTGTTTTGTTTTGTTTTGTTTTTAAAAAAAATAATTTATTAATGTTGCAAAGTAACCTGACCGGCCTGTTTGAACTTCAAACTCTGACCGTGGACGAATCTACTATGTATATGTAACACCAGGTTCTCGTACAAATAACAACAATCGGCTATTCATATTATTGTTGTTACGATAGTATAGAATATAAAAGGTATAATAATTTTCAATTGACTCTAATTAAATGGATCAGTGAATTCAGATGTAAACTATTGTAAGCCACAATTAACAAAAAATAAACAATTTTTTTTTATCGGTATCCGTGCTTTCGATTCTCGTTTATATTTAGATATTTCAAGGTCTTTTAGGTGGATAGAATGGTTTATATTTAGATATTTCAAGGTCTTTCAGGTGGATAGAATGGTTTATATTTAGATATTTCAAGGTCTTTCAAGTGTCCCAAATGTTCACCTGTGGTCTGTCTGATTTGTTAAGTTGCGGTCGGTTCGTTGGTTGTTTTTGTATTGCGAGAATACTCGTCAGTTTTGAACATAAATTATGTCAGAACTCAAATACTTGTATCGTGTCTTGTATATATTGATCAAATGCTATTTTTTAAGCAAATTGTTGATATTTTTTTAACAAAGCTTACTATCAAGAGTTATATATACTAATTATAGAACTGATTAATGTGGTCAACTTAGCCGAGTGGAAAGATGGAAGTTTTGAAAGTCAAAGTAGACTTTAAAAAGCCCAGCAGTGTTTTGAGACACGAAAGTACCAAAATAAGCAAAACACGTTTTTAAGCCTAAAATAGTAAAAGGTTAAAGTTCATATATTCAAGAACAAAAGAATAAACTGTAGATTCTTAAAAATAATCCACTGTTCAAACAATAGTGTGACGTCAAAGAAATGTATTTACACATACTGAAGAAATGAATTTGTAGGTACATGCACAAATACATAAACAAAGATCAGTCTTCATTTAATCAACATACTTACTGTTTTGACTGAAGTCTGGTAATATCTTGGTCAGATTTTGGTTTATGAAACCGACCTTTGGAGGCTGAAGTCAATTGTGAATTCTAGGAGGTTGTAGAAGTTTCATCATTATTTCTAGCTTGTGTGGAGTAGTCACTCCCTTTCTCCATTTTCTCGGCAGTGAGAATAAGTAATTCGTCGTCAGCATCGCTGATATCCGAACACACAGGCACATAGGTGGTATCGCTTAATGTTTCTAATCCGAGAATATCACTTATAACATTATCCGTATCATATTTGCTTTCCACAGATAGAGTTTTAAAATTTGTTTTGCGTTACAAATACTGGTATTTCTTCCTCGCTACTTAAATCCATCTTAGTACTCTAAATATAAACGATTCTATTTGTGAATCGAACACTCGAATTACTTGTCCATTACTTTACACCTGAGAAGCATGCATGGCTGCAAGCGTCTAGGCCATTACTTCATACCTGAGTTATTACATTGAAAATTTATGAGGTACCCAATGGGTGGATTTTATGTTGGAGAATGTCCTCGTAACTCTCCATTCCTTAAAAACAATGGGCCTCGGCTCCATTATTTTTAAGGAATGGAGAGTTACTCGTACATTCTCCTAAACGTAGTGAAAGCTTTTATTTAGTAAAACTCGTTCATTCAAGCTGTATGATATACATTTAGTACTGTATTGTAGATGACCATTTACTAATTACCAATCTACGACCATCCACATCTTACACGGTTGTTGTGGAAGCCAGAAAGATGGAGAAATATAAAGACATGGATGAAGGTTTGTATCTCACATAATGTAATTAATGAATAATTTGTGTAGCTTAGAAAATTTCAAGATCAAGATATTAGACAATCTTCTTGTAGAAAAATGGCCGTTAATGAACATGAAATTATTGTCAGTTACTTCCATTACAGTAGGAATGCCAGCATGACAGGAGAGTTAGTGTAAACATATTTTATTAATCAATACATATGAATATAGTACAACAATTTAAATACAACAATAGTAATGACTATGAATTAATTAAGAGGATCCGAAAACAAGTTATTAAACTTATATAAATCCGTATCCCAAGTTTAATTAAATCTACTTTTAATAATCTCAGAAGTTAGATTACGTTGTAAGGATCAGTGAAATGATAATTGTATTTACACCATAGGGGATGAATTGTGCAGGAAAATGAGAGGGGTTGGTGAATTGTGCAGGAAAATGAAAGGGGTTGGTGAATTGTGAATTACGGGGTAAATCGTTTACTACTTAAAATGAACTTTTGTACTGACAAGAAGATTTCTGTGTTCTGGTTAATTGTTAACTCATTAGATCCTACCAATAGAAGTTCAGTGGACAATGGAATAGGAAGGTTAAGGGCAAATATGTGGCGTTGTCTAGGTATGTTATAGTGAGGACAGTTGAGAAGATAATGAGTAGGAGTCTCTATAGCACCACATGTACAATGCGGTGAATTTACAATATTTTTCCGAAATAGATCGGAATTAAGAGCACTACACCCCATACGTATTCTAGCGTGAAAAATCTGTCCTAAACGGCTACCGACGTAAAAAAATGTGGGTTTATCATGTATAATATTAAGGTTCAGTCGCAATTTGAATACATTAATAGAAGGACAGTTTTTTGTGCTATCCGGAAGAAGATTCCAAGACCGTACTGTCTGAGGTAAAAAGTAATGTGCATATAAAGTGGTTCGAGCTCTGACAGGCGGAATTAACGTTGCATGTCTTGTATTGTGATCGTGAATATTTCGGAGGGTGTTAGGGACAAGACTACTCAAATACCCCGGGGTTAAGCCATTATTCATTTTATAAAAATATGTCAATCTATGTTTTTCCCTTCTGTCTTTCAAATATTCCCACCCGGTTTCTGCATATAACTTTAAAAGGGATACCAGGCGGGTACCCCCGGTAACAACCCTGGCAGCCTCTGCTTGTACGCTTTCTAATTTATTCGTAAGGTAAACAGTTTTACAGTCCCAAACGACATCCCCATATTCTAATAAAGGCCGAATAAATGTCAAATAAATGTTTTCAAGGGTTCTTCGATCTAAAATGAATTTAAATTTTCTCATAATGTTGACTCTGGTAAAGGCTTTCTTGGTAATCAGGTCTACGTGCTTACCCCAATTTCCATCATTAGATATGGTAAGGCCTAAATGTTTATGTTCAGATACCATGTTAATGATCTTATTATCCATCATGAGTGGTGGATGAAGTGGGCGGTTAGATTTCCTAGATACGATCATACTTTCTGTTTTATCAGGGTTAAATTTAACCAGCCACTTCATAGACCAGTCATGAATTTTCGACAAGTCCGTATTCAAAGTCTCAGCAGCATCAACAGGATCGTCAACAATTATATAAAGACTAGTATCATCTGCAAATAACTTTATTGACGAATTTATGTCTGCTACTATATCGTTAATATAAATAATAAAGAACAGAGGTCCCAGAATTGATCCTTGAGGGACACCCGCACAAACATTCCACCAGTCAGAGCAACAACCGTTTATAACAACCCTTTGTTTTCTATCCAATAAATAATTTTCAATCCAAGACAATAACGGCCCGTGAATGCCAATCGATTTTAATTTAGTCAACAATCCCTTATGCCAAACCCGATCGAACGCTTTGCTAACGTCGCAAAAGACTACTCTAACTTCCTTTCCGTCGTCAAGTGCCTTACCGAATTCGTTCGTTATATATAAAAGCTGATTAATCGCAGAGTCGCCAGGAGTAAAACCAGATTGATTAGACGATATAATCCTAATTTCTAAAAGAAAATTGTAGATGTGCTTGTAGACACAGCGTTCCATAACTTTACCGATTATGCTAATGAATGATATCGGGCGATAATTTTTCAATATACCAGGACTATCGTTTTTAAATACCGGAGTGACATTAGCCAATTTCCATTCGGATGGAGAAGAAGACAATGACAGTGATATGTTGAATAATTTACACAGCGGATACTTTAATATCGGTGCGGCTTCGCGCAAAAGTCGTGGATTAATACAGTCAGGACCGGTCGCTTTGCTAGTATCTAAAATTTTCAGTATATCCTCTACTTCCGTTTCGGTAATGAGAATCTGTCGTAGTCCGTCAGTCTGTAATTCAGTTAGGTCGGGAGGTGTGTGGTCACTATCGTCCAGTGTTGATTGTTCACAGAAGAACTTGTTGAACAATTCAGATTTTTCTATGTCATCAACTACAAGATTACCATTATGTTCAATCGGGGGTATAGTTCGGCTGCATTCATTGTTTCCTGTTAAGCTTTTGACTAAGGTCCACCAGTTTTTACTGCCAGCCTTTTCTAATCTTATATTCTCAGAAACCTTAGAATAATGCGTTATTTTTGCATTAGAGACTAGGTTATTACACTTATTTCGGGCAATACGGAATCGTTCCCAATGACCTGGTAAGTTTGACCTTTTTGCTCTTTTATGGAGTCTATTCTTTCGACGTATAACACGCTTGATACTGCTTGTTAACCACAGAGGGTTGTCTTTCCTTACAGTTATTACCCTGTTGGGAATGTTGGTATTTGCAGCATCAATTAAGGCACGTGTTATGTTACTGGTAGATATATCGATATCATCTCTTACGAGTAAAGAGTCCCAATCCACAAGAGACAACTGTTGTCTATAAGACTCAAAGTCACCCCTGTCGAACATAAAAACTTTCCGCTTATATGATGAATGGGATTTGATTGGATGATTCAATACTCCTATAGTGGGCATATGATAGCGAGTCTGGTCCAACAAGGGTGGGCCAACCTCAGAGTATAATATACTATGGGGATTATTCACTAACACTAGGTCTAACAGGGACGAACTACGTTCAGTCACATATGTAGGTTCAGTGATTAGCTGATGAAAACTGAATTGTGCAAGTAAATTATCGGTTTTTGTAGTAATATTTCCAAACTGATTTATGTTAAAATCACCTGTGATAATGATATCATGGTTACTATTCAATGCGAGATCTATAGACTGCTCAAGTTCTTCCCAAATCTGCTGACCACTGTTCGGAGGAATATAAAACGTTCCATATAGGTATTTCTTATTATTAATCTTGATTTCAAGCCAAATACACTCAACAGAACCAACGTGCAGGTCTAATCTTGTAACACAATTAATTTCGTCCTTGACAAAGACAACAACACCCCCTCCTAAACGGTCTACCCTGTCTCTCCGATAAGGAGGCTTGTAGCCTGGTAACTTGAGGCTGTCAGTGGAAATATTTGGTTTCAACCAGCTCTCTGTAAATGATAATATATCATGACAGGTATATTCAGCAACTATAAAATCAAGTTTAGGGACGATACTCTGAATATTAAGGTGTAAAAACGAGACGGAGTTAGTCATAAGGTTACTCATATTTGATAACAAGGATTCAGCACTGCTTACGCTACTGGATGACTCAGATGCTACGCTAGGTCCGGGGTTAATTTCTATACCCGATATAATCAATAAAATACATAATACAAAAAACAGGTACTTACATATATCTATTACAGAACTGTCAGAGTCAAAAGTAGGATCGACAGATTTTCTACCAGCGACGCTTTCTCTGATTTCACAGGGAAGTCTCGCATTGAAATTAAACAACGAACAGAATGTCATCAATGGCAAGGCTCGTATGCCGTAGCGTGCAAAGAGAATAAAGCAAAATACATCAACGACGGTTAATCGCAGACTCTTCTTGACAGTAAGCGAAGCGAAATAGTGTCTACCGATGCTCCCTCTATGCTGGTTTATGTCGATGCCCATACTAAGTAATGCCAGAAGGACGCACGAGGAATACGAGAGAGCATAGACGACGGATTTTAATAAGTGTAATTCGATTCACCGTAAAGTGCGAGAGGTAATGTGATGACGTGCAGGGAGGACATGTTAATAAAACAATATGTTTATGAAAAGGGGGGAAATATCTGAAAAAAATAATGATGAAATATAGAGGTGAGGGTACCTAAAGGTTCAATAATTTGTTTCAACATATAATTCTCAAATTATTTACGTAGTGCGAGTTATTTTAGTAATTTATATATTTTCAGCGTAGAAGGTTTTGACGTGATTTGACATTATTATTGTATAACAACATGAATGAAAAAAACAACAATAATAACAATCAAAGCAAAAGTCTAAATTTAAATTCATACAATGTACGATATATTTATATTGTCTATATACTGTACAGTAAAGCCAACAACAACATATACTTTCATAAGTCAAAAGATAAAAGAAACCCAGAAAAGGTCTGATCTATTCTTATTTTACAAACTGAAACTGGTGTACTCGACTTCTTTCAATCGCGTGTGAAAACAATCACAAGCGTGGGAAGAAAACTTTTGATTGGTCGACAATATTCAGAACGGTATATTGATTGGTTCGCAAATTTCAATGAATAACCTTGACACCCAAGTGAATTTACTATAATACAAATCGATTTTTTGTGAATGTATGAATGAGAATGATTGACAACATTTAACTTATTTACCAATACTGATTTGCAGTAAGTAAAAAAAAAATCCCAAAAAAAATTAAAAAAATAAAATCGGATTCATAAGTTATTCATGGATGACAACTGCATTTTATAACACAATTAAGCACAATTGAAAAATAATAGATAAGACAATGTCAGAGTAACATGTTAGATGCATTATAATTTGTTACTCAGTGATATAAATTGTCAAGTTTTTATTTATTCAGTCAATTTAGAAGTTCTCCGGCTTCACAAAAGATGGATCGGTCTGTCTGGCCGTGGTCAAGAAGGCGTCTTTGGTGCTAATATTGTGTATTTCACCTGTATTGTCCTTCAAACTTATTTTTCCGTTGGTTGTCCATACGTTTTTAGCTTTACGTCGTTTGACTAACTGCCTGGCATGGTAGCAAATTGTACTGCGCGTTACTGTTAGATCTTCATTTAAGTACACATGTCTATATTCTGGATTTTGTTTCAGGTTTTTCCCGCACTTTAAAATTCTAAATTTAACGCCAGGATCTGACAAACGCACAATTATTTGGCGATGTTTAACTACAGCGGCAGCTTTTTCATCTGGTTTACCAACTCTGTGTGAACGGATGATGTTGGTAATTTCATAACTTGGGTCAATATCAGATATGATTTTGCGAACTTTTTCGGTAGTGTCACCTTCTTCCGTCGGTTCCGGAATCCCGGAAATTCTAATAAGGCTGCGGCGTCCATACTGCTCCAGAGCATCGACTTCATTTTTGAGCTTTCTGTTCTCTTTTTCGAGATTGTCTATTTTTGTTATCAGTGGGGCTGTCTTTTCATTAATAATTTTGACAATGTCTTCTGACAATTTGGATTTTACTGCGTCAGCAATTTTCTGAATGTCTTCATTAGAGATAGCGAACTGTTGTGGGATAGGAAGATCAGTGATATTAAAGTCCATTTCTGGATTATTTTGGCTCATATCAATTTTGTATTTTTTAGAACTTTCTGGCTCAGGTGGGGTTGGATTGCTGGTTCGTTGCAACCGTGTCTTTGGTGTTGATGCTTTTGACATCAGAAGATATAGGAGTAATATATTGTCAAATCAAATGTAAACAAACAATTGCTTTACCTTTGTAAATAATGAATGCTGACAATCACCATTCGAACATTCCTTTGTTCTTTGTCCTTACGAAATCACATCAAATGTCAATTTCTACATCACAAATTGTCATAAATTTCGGAAATTACCATCACATGATATATAAAGTCACATATTTTATAATTTTGGTACCCCGAAAAGTGTAGAAAAACGAAAATTTTACATATTTTAGAGCTCAGAGAAAACAAACAACATCTAACTCCCGAGCATGCGCATTCTGGAGAGTTCCAAAGTCAAGTCTCAGTCATGTGACTTTCGCTTCATTTTTTATGAAAAATGACGTTCAACCCTTCGGTTAAAATACATCGGTTTACAATAAATACGTACGCTTGAAATCAATTAAAATATACGGAAGATGTCTATGGATAAATATAAATTTATTGCCTCACTTTAGTTTTTATTTATATAATGTACAAAATCGAATTTTGCTACTTGAAGTGGACTCAATTTCAAAGCAAATGTCGAGGTGGTTCTATTTAAGTGAGAAAATTTTATTAGAACAATATGATGGCTTTCTGTAACATCCATTTCCTGAGGAAATCATCTAGGATCATTGTCATACCAACAACTAGTGTCGATGTCTTGTGGGATGCAATTGTTCCACTTAGTTCTACACCCACCTTGATCGATCGACCATTTGCCAAACATCAAAATTCATTGTCTTTCGGAACACATCAGTGGTGTTTATTAACAACAACAATAAACGACACACCAGCGTACATCCGAAAGAGGATATTTCATTTGGGAAAGAGGGGTATATTTTTATGTCTTTTTTTATTTTCTTGAATTAATACCATATTTTTCAGTTTAATGGAATTATTTGTATTGCAATATTGTTTTAGACATTGTGCATTTTGTAATTTAGACTGGGGAATTACTATTTATCATCACTTTAAATAAAAAAAAAAAATCATCTATGATATTAGACTTGTTGGGTGAAAGCACAGGGGATGTACAACAATTAATAATTTCAATTTTAATTTAATTTCAATACAACAGGTACAAGATAAATAGAAAGAAACAAATGTGTGGAAAAAATAAAAGCATATAAATAAAAATTAAGTGAATTGAAAAAATATGAAAATATTTATAAAAAAAAGGGAAAAAATTAATAATTTTTTAAAAATCTAAAAAAAAAAGTGAAACCTTGGGTAAAAAAGGGGCATAAAAGACACACACAAAATGACTAGCATTCACATAAAAGACACATACAGAATAACTAGCATTCACATAAAAGTCACATATTGAATGACTAGCATTCACATAAAAGACACATACATTCACATGAAAGGACAAACCAGAATTCCAAATTTCACTAAATAAATAAAATGACTAGAATGAATATGTTTTCTGTTGGCAAAATAACCAAGTATTGGTTAATATTGTTTAAAATTGAAGTTAAAAAAAACATTTTATTTGATCCAATGACTAGAAAAAGTTAATAAAAGGGCAAATTTTGAAAAATTCTTTTCTGTTAAAGAAAATTTATAAAATTCAGCTTTAAAATACATAGATAAAAGAGAATTATATTTCTCATAAACAACAGGCAACAGAAGTACCTTTTCATCTAAAAAAAAAAAAAGAAAAAGCCTGAATAACGAATTCAACAACAGGTTAAAGTGCATACAGGTCTAAATGTCTGTAGAAACTTGTTCAACAACTTGGTTCTTGTTCAAAATACAGTTGACTCTCATTGTCTCGAAATCGGTTGACTTGAATTTCCGGTTGAGTCGAATTTTTATTGAAATCCCGAACTTCGTTGTGTATAAATATATATAGTTTCACTCCTGTTGAGTCGAATTCGGACAAGTCGAAATTTCGGTTGTCTCGAATAAAAGTTTTGGTCCCGAGATGTAGAAAGCCGTATTATTTACATTCGTTAAGTCGAATTTACCTGTCAAAACATGTGTATTACCTTGGGATTAAAATCGGATCACAGGTGAAACATCCGGTCATTGACTTTGACATTTTTACCTTAGGCTATTTCACATGTTTATTTCACAATCTGTCAAATTAATTAGTGATAATATTTGGAATTGGCTTGGTATAATGACACAGGTTAGATGTGTACAATCAAAAATTATCGATTTATAATAAGTGCGCTTGGGTCGGCATGCATCAATGATTATGAAAAGTACACAAAGGAAGCGTTTTATCTATTGAATTATTTGTCGGAAATTAATTTTGATTAAAGAAGAATAGTTTTCTTCTACACTTTATTGTAAATAAACAGTATTGCACAACGAAAAATGCGTCATGATGGGTGAAGTTTAATGACAATGCAACAGCTGAAAAACAAACAAAACAGATAAACATATTCATACACACAAAAAAAGATATCTAGAAGTTATCAGTCGTTCCACAAGATTCAAAGAATTTAACAGAGAGAAAAAATCAGCAACAAAAACATCGAATATGTTTAAAATCGTTCCGAGAATAGGGACATGCGATGCTCGAGTTGTCTCCCTTTCGTCGTTAAACAAACTACTCTTCCGGTATTTTCGTAGCTCCTCTTGAGTCGAACTACGGTTGACTCGAATTTTTTCCATGGTCCCATCGAATTCGAGATAACGAGAGTCAACTGTATCTAAAAGAAATTGAAAAGTTTGAGATCTTGTTTCAGCTCCACTTTTTTAGGCGAGGGGATACGCCACGCTTTGCGTTGCCCTTGTTCATTTTTGAAATAATTAAGAACAAGTCCTGGTTTTCAATTGAAATTGAAATAAACCTTTTGACTTTCAGATGAAGTTTCATAAATTACACAATCAAAAAGTTCTTTTCTGAATGACTGAATATATTATAATGTTTATGACACAAGGTGTCTTGAAAACTCTGATCCTTGTCTAAAAATATGTCACTTATACAAATATCAAATACTGTTTGAAAATATAATGTTTCAATATTAGTAGTGTCATCTCCACTCTTTTTACATAAATTAAAATGGTTTAACAAACATTTTTTTTTTCATCTTCAACAACTCTTACTTCCATTAGAAAATGCCTTTTTATTATCTTGCTCATCATTTTCAAGCAGACTATTTTCAGTAGACATAGAATACAAAGTTTGAACTTAATTTCACATTTCTTACAAATACAATACAATTCAGAAATGTTAAATTTCTTTTTACAAGCAAACACAATTCAGGAGCATGTGAAACTTTTTTTTAATTCATGGATTTTTTAGAAGAAAAAAACCCATATATATATATATATATATATATATATATTAATTTTCAAACCTGTATGAATATATTACAAACCAGTCTTTATAGAAAAATATAAGACTTATCATAAATTCTTATTTTTATCAAGGATTTAAATAGTTTTATTATACAAATCCTTGTTTTTATTTATTCAAACATTCAACCAATAAACATCACAGGAAACTTTGCATTTTATACTCATAGAATCTGAAACTAACAGAAAATAAACATCCATTTTATTTAATAGAATCTTTAACTTGTTTAAAAAAAATAAACATCCCATGTCGATTCTGTATATATATCTACCCACAATGATTTAAAACTAACTAAAACTGGAGGTTGTCAATACTATTGGCACCGAAAAGTAGCATGTACACACATCAATAAGTATTTCAGGAAAACAGACTGAAAATGAAAAAGGGGGGGGGGTGTAAATGCTTGGCATGAACTAAATATGTAGCCTTATGCTATGCCATGTTAATCTAGTGTGAATTTAACATAACCTTTCACCATTCTCTGCATGACAAGATCATACAATACAATGCAGACCTTTTTGTTTCTAAAAATTTATTTATTAATTATGTCAATATTTTGACATGTCCATAAATGCCATGGAACGAGTCAACGAAAATGATAGATTTGTTGTTAAAGAAATGGAATAAAATGAATCTATATATATGTGACTATGATTGGTCAAGTGGTTCTTTCATGTTTAAACAGAAACAGTCACATTTTCATCCTAATAGATTGATTAATCTCTGCAAAAAAAACAGAAATATTTGGTTAGAATCTCGAAATATAGTGCTTCTTGTTGACATCCAAATATGGAATTCGAGTGACGTATGATGGGGAAATATGCAAGTCACCCATACTCTAATACGTGATTCTAGCTATTTTTACCAAATTTATTAATAACCAGCCAATGGGATGCAATTGTTCCACTTATTTTAAGAATGGATTTTTAGTGCCATTGTTTTGGTCAACATTTCATCAGCAGCGGTATCCCGAGTTCCAACGTTGATTTCAAGCAAACGATGTCATAAATACATGTATTCACGCGTCAGTCACGTTAACATTTTATTTAAAAAATTAATTCAATAAAAATGAATACTTCTTTTAGTTTTATTAGTTCACCTGGACCAAAGGTCCAGGTGAACTATTGCCATCACTTGGCGTCCGTCGTCTGTCGTCTGTAAACTTTTCACATTTCAAGCTTCTTCTCCGAAACCACTTGGCCGATTGGAACCGAACTTAGCAGGAATGTTCCTTGGATGGTCCTCTACAAAGTTACTGTTTTTCGTTCCAGTCGGATATTCAATATGGCTGCCAGGGCCAATAATATGCTCTGATTGGCTGAAATTTCAAAGATCTTCTTCTCCGAAACTAATGAACTGACTGAACCCAAACTGTAAAGGAATGATCATTGGAATGTCCTTTACCAAGTTACTGTTTTTTATGCCGATCGGAAATCCAAGATGGTCGCCATCGCAGGACATAGATTAACATTGGACCCTATGGGAAAATGTTCAAATGCCTTATTCTCAGAAACTACAAATATGATTAAAGCCAAACTGTACATGAATGTTCATTGGATGGTCCTCTACAATCTTAAGGTTTTTTGTTCCGATATGAAATTCAAAATGGCGGCTACGGCAGGACTTAGTTTAACATTGGACCCTATGGGAAAAATGTTTCAAAATGCTTCTTCTCTGAAACCACTAGGACAGTTGAAACCAAACTGCCCAGGAATGATCATTGGAAGGTCCTCTACAAATTTTCTGTTTTTTATGCCGGTCGGAAATCCAAGATGGCCGCCACCGCAGGACATAGATTAACATTGGACCCTATGGGAAAATGTTCAAATGCCTTCTTCTCAGAAACTACAAATATTATTAAAGCCAAACTGTACATGAATGTTCATTGGATGGTCCTCTACAATCTTAAGGTTTTTTGTTCCGATATGAAATTCAAAATGGCGGCTACGGCAGGACTTAGTTTAACATTGGACCCTATGGGAAAAATGTTTCAAAATGCTTCTTCTCTGAAACCACTTGGACAGTTGAAACCAAACTGCCCAGGAATGATCATTGGAAGGTCCTCTACAAATTTTCTGTTTTTTATGCCGGTCGAAAATTCAAGATGGCCGCCACCGCAGGACATAGATTAACATTGGACCCTATGGGAAAATATTCAAATGCCTTCTACTCAGAAACTACAAATATGATTAAAGCCAAACTGTACATGAATGTTCATTAGATGGTCCTCTACAAACTTTACGTTTTTTGTTCTGGTATGAAATTCAAAATGGCGGCTATGGCAGGACTTAGTTTAACATTGGACCCTATGGGAAAAATGTTTCAAAATGCTTCTTCTCTGAAACCACTTGGACAGTTGAAACTAAACTGCCCAGGAATGATCATTGGAAGGTCCTCTACAAATTTTCTGTTTTTTATGCCGGTCGAAAATTCAAGATGGCCGCCACCGCAGGACATAGATTAACATTGGACCCTATGGGAAAATATTCAAATGCCTTCTACTCAGAAACTACAAATATGATTAAAGCCAAACTGTACATGAATGTTCATTAGATGGTCCTCTACAAACTTTACGTTTTTTGTTCTGGTATGAAATTCAAAATGGCGGCTACAGCAGGACTTAGTTTAACATTGGACCCTATGGGAAAAATGTTTCAAAACGCTTCTTCTCTGAAACCACTTGGATAATTGAAACCAAACTGCCCAGGAATGATCATTGGAAGGTCCTCTACAAAGTTTCTGTTTTTTTATGCCGATCGGAAATTCAAGATGGCCGCCACTGCAGGACATAGATTAACATTGGACCCTATGGGAAAATGTTCAAATGCCTTCTTCTCAGAAACTACAAATATGATTAAAGCCAAACTGTACATGAATGTTCATTGGATGATTCTCTACAAACAATACGTTTTTTGTTCCGATATAAAATTCAAAATGGCGGCTACGGCAGGACTTAGTTTAACATTGGACCCTATGGGAAAAATGTTTCAAAACACTTCTTCTCTGAAACCACTTGGATAATTGAAACCAAACTACCCAGGAATGATCATTGGAAGGTCCTCTACAAGGTGTGTGTTTTTTATGCCGATCGGAAATCCAAGATGGCCACCACCGCAGGACATAGATTAACATTGGACCCTATGGGAAAATGTTCAAATGCCTTCTTCTCAGAAACTACAAATATGATTAAAGCCAAACTGTACAAGAATGTTCATTGGATGGTCCTCTACAAACTTTACGTTTTTTGTTCCGATATGAAATTCAAAATGGCGGCTACGGCAGGACTTAGTTTAACATTGGACCCTATGGGGGAAATGTTTGAAAACGCTTCTTCTCTGAAACCACTAGAACAGTTGAAACCAAACTGCCCAGGAATGATCATTGGAAGGTCCTCTACAAATTTTATGTTTTTTATGCCGATCGGAAATCCAAGATGGCCGCCACCACAATACATAGATTAACATTGGACCCTATGGGAAAATGTTCAAATGCCTTCTTCTCAGAAACTACAAATATTATTAAAGCCAAACTGTACATGAATGTTCATTGGATGGTCCTCTACAATCTTAAGGTTTTTTGTTCCGATATGAAATTCAAAATGGCGGCTACGGCAGGACTTAGTTTAACATTGGACCCTATGGGAAAAATGTTTCAAAACGCTTCTTCTCTGAAACCACTTGGACAATTGAATCCAAACTGCCCAGGAATGATCATTGGAAGGTCCTCTACAAAGTTTCTGTTTTTTTATGCCGATCGAAAATTCAAGATGGCCACCACCGCAGGACATAGATTAACATTGGACCCTATGGGAAAATGTTCAAATGCCTTCTTCTCAGAAACTACAAATATGATTAAAGCCAAACTGTCCATATGTGTGTACATTGGATGGTCCTCTACAAACTTTACGTTTTTTGTTCCGATATGAAATTCAAAATGGCGGCTACGGCAGGACTTAGTTTAACATTGGACCCTATGGGAAAAATGTTTCAAAACGCTTCTTCTCTGAAACCACTTGGATAATTGAAACCAAACTGCCCAGGAATGATCATTGGAAGGTCCTCTACAAGGTGTGTGTTTTTTATGCCGATCGGAAATCCAAGATGGCCACCACCGCAGGACATAGATTAACATTGGACCCTATGGGAAAATGTTCAAATGCCTTCTTCTCAGAAACTACAAATATGATTAAAGCCAAACTGTCCATATGTGTGTACATTGGATGGTCCTCTACAAACTTTACGTTTTTTGTTCCGATATGAAATTCAAAATGGCGGCTACGGCAGGACTTAGTTTAACATTGGACCCTATGGGAAAAATGTTTCAAAATGCTTCTTCTCTGAAACCACTTGGACAGTTGAAACCAAACTGCCCAGGAATGATCATTGGAAGGTCCTGTTTTTTATGCCGATCGGAAATCCAAGATGGCTGCCACCACAGGTCATAGTATTAACACAGAACCATATGGGGAAAATACAGAAATATATTCTTCTCTGAAGCTATTGCACTGATTAAACCTAAACTGTGCATCAATCATTGGAAGGTCCTTTACAAACTTTGTGTTTTTTATGTTGATCGTAATTCCAAGATGACGCAGGACATAGTTTTTACATAGGACCAATTGTTTTTTTTTATTACCAGGTGAACGATACAGGCTCTTGAGAGCCTCTGGTTTATGAAGATATTCAGTAAAAACACATGGGGTGTCAATGTAAACACTGCATGGCCACTCACTTTTAAAGCGTCATCTGTCTAAAAAATAGGGTAAAGTCCCTTGATTTCGAGATTTGACTTTGCATTGTTGGAGGTACGGAATCTGTGCATGGCTTCCCGACTGATTAGTAACAAGTAAAGGGAAAATTATAGTTTGACATTATAATTCAACATAAAATTAAAAAAAAAAAAAATTCACAAGAAGGCTGTCGTAGTTGTGATCATATGGTAGTTATATTTACAACTACCTGTGAAATCAGTGCCTTATCGCCACTAAAGTTGTGAGTTTGAACCCCGATCATGATGAGATGTACTCGATACAACATTATGTGATAAATTTTGTCAGTGACTTGCGACAGGTCATTGGTTTTCTCCGGGAACTCAGGTTTCCTCCACTAATAAAACTGACCGCCATGATATAACTGAGGTATTGTTGAAACACCATAAACCTAAGCCTAAAATTTTTTCATAGCAGTGACTTTTTATTTGAGTGATTTTAGTGTTATTACTTATAATTATTGATGATATGTAAATTATCCTTTTTGATCAGTACCTATGATAATATCTTATCAAGCGACAAATGTGATACAAACATATTATCACTGATTTCTAACATAAAGTTATACTGACATCACTGAAATCACTTGGACAAATCCTTGATAAACATACTCTCATTGATATGTTTCGATTAAAATGGACTTCTCATAGCATTTCACATCATAGGATTCACCGCTTGGCTCTAAAAATCCATTCTTGCAAAGCAAATCAATGATAGGATACATAGACTTATTTAATTGGAAAATAATCTTTCATCTGTCATTATTTTGTTTGTCATTTCTCACTAGATAATTGTCTCACTTAGATAAGTTCTCATGGTTGTCACTTTGGTTTTACTAATGTAAATTCAGTTGTGGATCAAATTTTATTTTTTACCATATTTCAGTTGGGTTTTTTTATTATTATTTCTCTATATTTTAGAATAATATGTATTTTTTATTTAGCAGAGGAAAGCAGAGGAAAGCATGCTGCTATGAATGCCTTTATCATTGCTTCAAAGGCTGAACCACTAACAATAAAAACTGCCCGACCACCTGACCCACCAAGTAACTTAGGTGTGATAGCTACCTCATGTTCTGGTATAAAGTTAGCTTGGGATCAACCTAGAGAACATGGAGTAGAAGTTATTGGTTAGTATCATTATAACCTTTCTGATGGACAAGTTTTTTTCTGCTTTAGCTTTGTTGGTTGGTTAAAAATATGTACATTGACAATAAAATCTATCACATGACAGAAAACTTCTTTTGAGTATCAACATGATGATATTATCAGTATATACCTGCTAAAGTTGATATCTTGAAAATACTGAAACTTGTCTAAACTGAACATCCTGGGAATCAGCTTTTGTGTTCGGTTTATACAGGTTAAATTACAAAGATTTCCCACATTGAGACTTTATATAAAATTTAGTTTATACAGGTTAAATTACAAAGATTTCCTACACTGAGACTTTATATAAAGTTTAGTTTATACAGGTTAAATTACAAAGATTTCCTGCATTGAGACTTTATATAAAGTTTAGTTTATACAGGTTAAATTACAAAGATTTCCTGCATTGAGACTTTATATAAAATTTAGTTTATACAGGTTAAATTACAAAGATTTCCTGCATTGAGACTTTATATAAAGTTTAGTTTATACAGGTTAAATTACAAAGATTTCCTACATTGAGACTTTATATAAAGTTTAGTTTATACAGGTTAAATTACAAAGATTTCCTACACTGAGACTTTATATAAAATTTAGTTTATACAGGTTAAATTACAAAGATTTCCTGCATTGAGACTTTATATAAAGTTTAGTTTATACAGGTTAAATTACAAAGATTTCCTGCATTGAGACTTTATATAAAGTTTAGTTTATACAGGTTAAATTACAAAGATTTCCTTCATTGAGACTTTATATAAAATTTAGTTTATACAGGTTAAATTACAAAGATTTCCTACATTGAGACTTTATATAAAGTTTAGTTTATACAGGTTAAATTACAAAGATTTCCTACATTGAGACTTTATATAAAGTTTAGTTTATACAGGTTAAATTACAAAGATTTCCTACACTGAGACTTTATATAAAGTTTAGTTTATACAGGTTAAATTACAAAGATTTCCTACATTGAGACTTTATATAAAGTTTAGTTTATACAGGTTAAATTACAAAGATTTCCTACATTGAGACTTTATATAAAGTTTAGTTTATACAGGTTAAATTACAAAGATTTCCTACATTGAGACTTTATATAAAGTTTAGTTTATACAGGTTAAATTACAAAGATTTCCTGCATTGAGACTTTATATAAAATTTAGTTTATACAGGTTAAATTACAAAGATTTCCTACATTGAGACTTTATATAAAGTTTAGTTTATACAGGTTAAATTACAAAGATTTCCTACATTGAGACTTTATATAAAATTTAGTTTATACAGGTTAAATTACAAAGATTTCCTACATTGAGACTTTATATAAAATTTAGTTTATACAGGTTAAATTACAAAGATTTCCTACATTGAGACTTTATATAAAGTTTAGTTTATACAGGTTAAATTACAAAGATTTCCTACATTGAGACTTTATATAAAGGTCAGTTTATACAGGTTAAATTACAAAGATTTCCTACATTGAGACTTTATATAAAGTTTAGTTTATACAGGTTAAATTACAAAGATTTCCTACATTGAGACTTTATATAAAGGTCAGTTTATACAGGTTAAATTACAAAGATTTCCTACATTGAGACTTTATATAAAGTTCAGTTTATACTGGATTCTGTTTTATTCAGAGTTCGGATTAGACAGGTTTCAGTATAGTGTATATCTGTATGAGACATTGCTTGTTAATTTTTATTGCTATAACATATACAGTTTAAACATATTTCTGTGTATATTGTTTTTTCTATTTCTATCTTAAGGAATCCGTATTGATGCTGTTTCATTAAATACGAGTGAACCCCATCATGTATGTACAGATGTTTTACCAGATGCTCATGTTGCAAGCATTGAAAATCTACGTGAGAAGACAGATTATATTCTTCGTGTCACTGCTGTTACAGATGAATATTTTGATCGTTTACCTGAAAAACATAGACTGAAGAAACATAGATCTTTGCCAAAAGATTCCATGATTTCTCCTGAAGATTCAAAATGGCTGCCAAATTCTAGTATTATATGTAAAACAGCAGGAACAGAGCCACCTGCTAATATTAGGGTTTCTAAAGCTTCAATGAATAACATGAAACTGACATGGACTCCACCGATTGTGTATGGATCAAATAAATTAACTGGTCAGATTGTACGATGGTGGGATGTTAAAGCTAACAAACAAGTGGATGACGATTTTCATATCGCTTGCCATCAGAATCTTCTACCTACTGAAGATTCTATTGTCATTCAGGATTTAATCCCAGGAATTCAATACAAAGTTGTCATTGAGGCTGTAGTTAGTGTCAAGACATCGTTAGAAAAAGATAGAAATGACGGAGGCATCGAGGCAAATAGGAGAACAGCCCATGTTATGTCTAAACCAATGTTTGCCAGGGCACGGGCTCCAACTGAACCTCCAAGGTTATATGTAACAAGTTATACTCAAACTACAGCACAGCTTTATTGGGAAAAACCATTACTTGTGACCGTCACAGGAAAAGATGAGAATGGAAATGTGAAATATATACGTAGATACTTGGAAGGCTATAAATTAGAAATTAATGGAAAGACATACAGTTGTCTAGGACCAAACGCACAAAGTTGTGCTTTAACTAAATGTAAACCTGGAAAGAAATATTTAATCAACCTGGTTGCTTTGACTTGCACAGAAGAAGGGAAAAGGGAGAGAAAAAGAAAGGTATTTATAAATCAATATAGATATAGTTTGTAACATTAACACTACTGAGCAGAAAAAAAGTGATTAAGATTGATATTGATTGGGAGGTACATATGATAATGATTGTACATGTGATATTGATTGGGAGGTACATGCGATATTGATTGGGAGGTACATGTGATAATGATTGGAGGTACATGTGATATTGATGGGAGGTACATGTGATATTGATTGGGTGGTACATGTAAAGGTTACTTGCTTGTTCCATATAGCTATTGTTGAAATATTAACTATGACCAACATTGAAATACATGTGTGTTAGTTTAAGCATATTTGATTAATTAATAAATATAGTACAATATGATAAATTTCAATATGATACAATACAAATAATTAAAGGGATTTGAAAACAAGTTTAGAAAAACTTATATTAATTCGTTTCCCTGGTATATCTCAATAATCAAACTGGTCTCGAAGTTTATACAATATCAAATTATAAAGAACAATGTTATTCTGAATAGATATAAATGTGAAATTTTTCAAATAGATGGAAGAACTAAGTGGTGAAATAGAAGTGCACAAGAGAGAAAAAAAGAAACAATGAAAGAGAGAGAAAAAAAAAAAAAAAAATTGAACTGCTAAGAATAATTCGACGTTTTGATTGGGTGCAAGTTTGGGTGATCCAAAAAGAAGTATTTCTGTTGTTTATGGGTGCATTAATAGAATTTATGTACATTTGCCTTTGTACAGTGTATCTCAGACAGTGTAATAAGTAATGGGTAGTAGATTCAGTTAAACCACAAATACAGTTAGGCAAGTCGACAATGTTCTTACGGTATAAATGTTGGTTTAAAGAGGAACACTGCATTCGTAATCTGGAATGGAGAATTTTCCCAAGGCGACTACCAGTATAATAATAAAATGGTTTTGAAGATATATTTGATTTTAGAGAATACTTCAAGGCTTGAATGGATGGACTTAGTCTAATATTATCTGGTTGTAAGTTCCACAGTCGAACGGAAGATGGAATGAAGGAATTGTAATACAGTGAGGTTCGTGTACGGACGACGGGAAGAGCAGAAGCATTGCATGTGTTATAATCATGTATATTTGCAAATGCTTGCGGTACTAAGCAGCTTATGTAGTGTGGCGTCAATTTTTTTGTCATTTTGTAAAATTGAACAAGTTTATGTTTTTCTCTTTGATCTTTAAGTTTTTCCCAGCCTGTTTCCATGTAAAGGTTATTAAGTGAAACGAGTCTAGTGCCTCCAGTAACTATTCTGGAAGCTTCTAGTTGAACATAAGTGACATACTCATGTTATACCATATTACATCAGCGTATTCTAATAAGGGTCTGACAAGTGTAAAATATATTTTTTCGAGAGTTTTTCGGTCTAATATAAATTTAAATTTTCTTAAGATATTGATCCTCTTGTAAGCTTTTCCTGTTATCATGTCAATGTGTTTTTCCCAACTCCCATTGTCTGAAATAACTAGTCCAAGATGTTTGTGTTCTGAGACAGTAGAAATGTCATTGTTGTCCATGTAGAATGGGGGATGATCCGGTTTGTTGATTTTTCTAGAAATAGTCATGGTTTCCGTTTTTTGAGCATTGAAAGTAACCAACCATTTCGTTGCCCAGTCATGGATTTTTGTCAAGTCGTTATTTAGAGAGTCTGCAGTTTCATTTGGGTCATCTACAATTAGGTATAAACTAGTATCGTCAGCAAACAGTTTTATTGTTGATTGTATATCTGTCACAATGTCGTTTATAAAAATTATAAATAAGAGAGGCCCCAGTATTGAACCCTGGGGGACCCCAGCTTTAATTTCATGCCATTGGGAATTGGAATTATTTATTACAACTCTGTTTTCTATTTGTGTGTTGGTACAAGACTTTTATCAGGTATCACATTCACTACTGGTTGACACAACAGGCTTGACCTGATACAAAGTCTTGTACCAACACACTGTATGTAATTGATATTTATCAAGTTACAAGCATGATACACACATATTATCATTGATTTCTAATATGACGTTATATTGATGTCGACTTGACAAATCCATGATAAAGATACTATCATTGATATGTTTTGCTCTAAATGGACTTCTCATTGCAGATCAGGCTTCGCCTTCATAGCAAAGCTCTGAGAAGACCATTTTTGCAAAGCATATCAAGGATAGTATATATTTATTTATCACAAAAAAAGTCTTGTAAGGTTTTTATCACATTTCAAAACCACTGCCTATTTTAATGGAAGTTTGCTTAATAGAGAAAATCATGATAACAAGATCAATGTCAAGAAGTGATAAATTTAGTCCCGATACATCTGTGTCAATCACTGTGATACAATAGACATTCTATAAGATAGGTCTTATGGAATTAACTGATAAAGATGCAGAGAAATGAAAAAACTATATAAAACAAAAAGTTGGAGTGTCCTGTCCTTACAGCTACAAAAAATTTCACTAATTATATAAATAAAGATTTAAGCTTATTGCTGGTAATAGTTTTATATGGTACCCATAATGATCAATTATACATCAGTCGCAATTCAGATTGTATTTTTAACGAAATTAGCAACAAAAGCTATAGTACTCAAGCCACATGGAATGTGGATTTTTTCTTCATTTTAGGTATTAGTGATATTTTTATCTTAGTTTTTCCATAAAAATTGTACATGTACAGTATGTAATTAATTGTATGAAACGGAGTATTGGGAAGACAATACACATGAAATATTGATGTATTTACTCGATACAGCTTTTGTAGCTGTACATGTATATACCAGTTACCACCACCCAATTAGTTTTATTTAAAAGTACATTTTATTCCCCCACCCCATACAATCATTTCTTGAAGACCTAGATAGTAAGTACTATGAGAAACTACTAGTATTTTTATTTGTGAACATAAATGATAGCTAATTGTCCTGTTACTTTGTTTCATCATCATATTATTTTGTTTCATTGTCCTAATTCTATGTTTAAGTGGTTCCTTGCCTACTATTTCAGTACAAAGGTGTTTACAGAACAGTAAACCCTCAGAATATTGACTACTCCTCTATTTTGGATGATGAAGACAATTTGGATGCCTCACCATCAGAAACAGTAGAAATTGTATTACCCAGGCACCAAGAAGGTTTGTATTTACAAGTTTTGAAGCGACATTTATAATACTGTGAATGACAGATAGGCTTTGCTTTTATTAAGAGGTGACAGATATAAAACAAAATGAGTTCTCTGTACCTATTTTGAATTTAGAGAAATGTTGCTATAGAAACTGTAGATGAAAGATACAATAAATCATTGTTTGGAATCAGAAATTTCTACTGTGAACTTTAAGACAGAGGAGGGGAAAAAAATTTGTTTTATGTTTTCTCCCTTTTTCATTTGTTTTTTTTCCTGTTTAAGATGGCAACATAGATTTTTTTAGTATATTTTTGCTGATAGAAACAATATCTCCCTTTTTGTTTACAGGAAATCTTAATACATTAAGTTGTCGTTACACCCACACAGAAGATCGTGACAATAAAACATTTGGTGACCTTGAACTTGATTGGGATGTACAAGGGGACATAAATCTGTTGAAACAATTTAGTGTTGTTTGGTATAATGATGATGACAGAATTATACAGACCAAGTATGTCAGTCCAGACTTCAGACATTGTATTGTTCCAGTCACCAAAAACAAGTACGTTACTAGTAAATAACCACTGAGGCTAATTACTGTGCAGCATCTAATTCTATACAGTACTTCAATGTGTTTTAATTCCATTTTCATGTTGGCTGTCTTTCGATTCAGAAAAAAAAATGGAATACTGTTTTCACCCAACCAAGAGGCTTAAGTATTATGTACTGCATTAAAAGATACGCTGAACTGCCCTCGACCATAGTAGTATTTTTTATGATAACTTTCATGATCAGCAAAATTTGTTATAAGAAAAAAAACCCATCATTCTCGTCTCAATTAGAATATTTGATGTTCCTCTCTGACAACCCTGCCCTTCATCCAAGATGGCTGTCATTACTAAAAATATAAAATTCTTTATCTTACTATTACTGCTTTATTTGCAGCCAAAATAAGCTCATATTTACAGTACAGCTACATGACCATGAGTTTTTTTTACCTATCTCTCAGGTTTTTCTGTGTTCAACCAATTTATACTGGTTATGCAAATTAGACTTATATTGATAATAAATCTCATCTCCAAATTAATCAAATTGAGCTGAGATTATCCTTGGTTTGTCCACTAACAAAATTGTGTATGACAGCCCAGCCCTCCATCCACAATAGCTACCACTATGAAAGATAGAAATTTCTTTAAATGGCATTAATAAGCTAATTTTAACCTGGAATCAGTTGAAATTTAAATTTGAAATTCTTTAACATATTATGCTCTGACTTTTTCTATTAGTATTAAAAGTCAAATTAAAAACTTAAGTAAGTAAATACAGACTCTTTAGAGCCACTGGTTCCTAAGGGATTTCAATTCATGAAGAAATGTTTTTTATACATATCAATTTGTAATTACAGGTCTGTGTACAACATGACAGTGGAGCCATCATACTTCACTGAGACCCTCCCTCAGAGACCACAGAGTATACAGCTAGTCATTCCTGGGCCACCAGACCCACCTGAAATATTCCTTAAATCTGTTAGTCCAGAGGAGTTTGTCATAGAATGGGGTGAACCCAGATTGTATGGGGGAGTCAGGGTCCGTGGTTATCAGGTAGGAATCTTATTTAACTATATTTTATCAGCTATTCTGAACTAAATCAATTTGAGAATTCATCGTAACCTTTCACAATTGTCTGTTAATGCATATGTTAATTTTTCACATTTTAATCTTTTAGTCTAAAACTACTTGGCAAATCAAATTTGAATTTAAATGTGATGTGATGGATGATGGGCTTTTTTGATGGCCTGTGGGTGGTCCCTTTTTCAAATTTATACCTGATGTAAAAGTTACATAAGAATATCACAGAACCAGTATATGGTATTAAAAACGTCTTCTTACATTAACACAAAACACAAAAATAATTATAACATCATGGCAGTAATTGTAATTATAATTTATTTTGTCAATTTTTAATTCCTTTACATTGTATAGAACCTCTTCATCACTTTCTCATGACTGAATTTTGTTAGAAATAAGAACATATCAATAATGGATTATGTTTGTGACAGGAGATTTTAGACACCCTGTAAAGACATTGATTAGATTCCATTAGATATGAAATTATATTCTACATCAGTATGATTTAAGCCTCTTACTGCTATTATCTGTCATGAAAAAGATTTCTGTAATTGATTGCCTTTAGAGCTCAAATCTTTTTATATTGGACTTTTGTTAATGTTAACTTTTTCTTTTACATATTTTAGATTTCTATGTATAAAACTATTTAAATTTTTTTTAATGTGAACTTTTTCTTTAACAATTGGAGATTTTGCATTTTACCCAAGAGTAGTTTCTCGATTAGATGTTTTCAAAATATCAAAATATAATTAGTTCATTATGGCACATATTATTTTTACAATATATACAGTCCGACAAAAGTTAAGCACCACCTGACTTGTTTCAATAATATCTTTTCTAATAATGAACTTATTTCAAATCGGTTTGCTGTTTTCGTTACCTGTGCACACATACTTACTTACCTGTGAAACATTTTATTGATCAATTTTTATTTATGTGTATATGACAGGGTGTGGAAAGTGCCACGTGTACTTTTCAACATTTGTGTTTGCGAACGAAAGCTGATTTTTTTTGTGTAGAGTTTTAAGTTTCATTTTTTATTGGTTTGGTATGGTGCGACGAAAATTAACCATACCAGAAAGGTAGCAAGCTGTTGGCATGCATAACGGTGGTTTTAGCCATAGAAGGGTGATAGACCACTTCAGGGTTAACCATTCCATCATTGTACGACTGATGCAGCGTTTTTGTCAAACGGGGAATGTTACTGACCGTCCACGTGCAGGTAGACCTCGCAAAATGACACAGAGAGAGGACCGGCTCATATCCAGACGGATGCAGCAACGGCCGTTCAGTACAGCTGGTGCATTTCGTGGTAATTTAGCGTTTGGAGACCACATTAGCACACTGTAATCAGACGCCTCCACCATCAGGGAATGCGAGCGTGACGACCCATAAAACGTCCACAGTTGACATTACGTCATCGCCATGCTCGATTTGACTGGTCACATGATCATTTGGGGGTGGACTATTCGCACATGGAGACAGGTCCACTGGTCTGATGAAAGTCGTTTTTTGTTACGCCCTACCGACGGTCGTGAAAGTTGTTTTGTCACTTCATTTCAGGACAACCACATTTTGGGCACAACTGCTTTTGGGGATGGTAGTGTAACTGTCTGGGGTTGTTTTTCCTTTGACTGTAAGTTGGACTTGTACGTTCTTGATGGTAATCTGACAGGCCAAAAATACCGTGACAATGTGCTCTCTCCACACGTAGTCCCCCATTTCGACAATCATGCATTGGCTGACAGGCCAATGTTCATGGATGACAATGGTAGGCCACATAGAGCCCGAATTGTACAACATTTTTTACAGCAAGAGGCTGTTCAGACAATTCCATGGCCTGCGATGTCGCCAGACATGAACCCTATAGAGCATGTATGGGACTTTATTGGCCGAAAAATTAACCAACGCAATCCAAAATTTCAAAATATTGACGAATTAAGAACTGCTATCTTACAGGAGTGGCAACAGTTCCCACAAGAACGGCTTAGGCGTCTTGTGCGAAGCATGACGAGGCGTGTTACAGAACTTCACAATAAACGCGGTGGATATACTCGTTATTGATTTTTATGCCTTACACATACACACAATAGATGCATTTAGAAGTTCTTAAGATCTGAAGACTGCATTTTAATGCAATGTTAAAAACTTCCATCAAAGACAAACTGGTTTTACGTTTTTCCAACGCTTGTTTTGAACCCCATTTTTGCCACGTCATAGTCACGTCTTTCAGGATGATAAATACTTCGTAGATTGGTAATTTTAGAGCCCTTGGTGTAGTCTTTTAAGAAGTGTAAGAAAAATGGTGATATCTATTTTATTGTTTTAACAGTATTGATGTAAAAAAAATATATCGATAAAAATATAGGGTGGTGCTTAACTTTTGTCGGAGTGTATATATAGAATGTCTGATACACAACAGTTTTATTACTAGTAGGTTGAGCTGACAAGTTTCTGCTTATGTGAAATTCCACATACAAAAACCTATGATCATAGTAACCTATGTTTATAATTGTAGGTTTACCTAAATGATAAGAAAGCTGGTAATGAATTAAATCATTCCCATAGGAAAGCAGTTATACCTTGTAAACCTAACAGGTGAGAATTTAACATCAATTGCTATGGTTATGAATTAAATCATTCCCATAGGAAAGCAATTATACCTTATAAGCCAAACAGGTGAGAATTTAACATCAGTTGCTATGGTTATGAATTAAATCATTCTCATAGGAAAGCAATTATACCTTATAAGCCTAACAAATGAAAAATTCTAGGTTTTTTTCATTACAACAGAAATTATAGTAATCAAAAGTGAAAAGATTGGAGAAATGGATTAAATATTCATATTTTTTTTATTTTTTCATAAAATAATTGATTTACATGGAAAAAGCATAAATTTGTGTAATTTGATCTTAAAAATTAGTTTTAAGCCCAAACATATATAATAGGTGTTTGATGTAGACAGGTCTTTTGTGATTATAACTTAGACAATATTTGTTTTACTGTTAAACTCTTGAAGCATTTAGATATGATAATAAAAAAGTAAAAAAAAAATCTTGAAAAGGTGAATTATCAAAGTGCCATTTAAGAAGAAATAGATTAGTAATATTTAAGAACATGAAGTGTCCTATGGATGATACATATTGTTAATTTGTGGAAGTTTGAAGAACTGGACCACATTATCTTTGAGAAAAACCAAGATTACCGACAATAATCATGTTCAGAAGATTGTCTTTTTTATTGTAAACAAGTATTTTCCAATGCCACGATATAGCTGAAATACTGCTAAAGTTGGCATTAAACACCAATCAATCAAGCAATGTATTTTCTATATATATGTTTTATTTTTGTACATTGTCTACTTTATTTCAAACTAACTTTTTGTTAACGTTGAGTTGTGAATATTGATGCTGTTTTTATTGTTTTGTTTGAAAATTGAGGTTAAATGATCCAATAAATATTAAATGTTTTTATTTCCTTAGAAATTACAGAGTTCAATTAATAGCATTAAGTGCTAATCCTGAGTACAGTGATTCTCCAAAATCAAATGCCTTATTCATATCAACATCCATACACTCTCCACGGCAGACTGAAGCTATGGATGACTGGACACTAGCAGACGACCAAGACATACCAGTAAAGGTTACACAGATTACAGAGTCATCTATACATCTAGATTGGAGTCATTTCTTAGAAATTGATGGTATTTCTGGTTACAAGATACAGTGGAGCAGTGTTGCTCAACCTGCTGTAAGTTTAGAAACAGAAAAGTGTTAGAGTTAAGGTTATTGGTGTTTATTAGCATTTTCAGGTATTTTTCAGCTATAACATGAAGATAAAGGTTATGGTTATGGTGTTTAATGCCACTTTCAACAATATTTCAGTTATATTGTTGCGGTCAGTTTTATTGGTGGAGGAAACCGGAGTACTCGGAGAAAACCACTGACCTGCTGCAAGTCACTGACAAACTTTATCACATACTATATCATGAATTCCAGACTAATTGGAGAGGTATAACAAACGGACAAGTGAAACCCCTTGCCATGGGTAGGTGTCTGGAAACCTTAACACTTGAGATGGATATTGGAGCGTAAACCATGTCAATGAGATTAGACTTGTGGTTAGAAGTCAACTAACTATATTGACCGCTGAACCACCCATAACCCTTTTAAACAGAAAATAATTTGTCCTTAGTCTGTATGTTTTGGTAACCAAATAAGTATTTTTGTAGTCATTCATGTTATTGCCTTATTTGTAAAATGTAAAGGGTTTCTTTACAACTTTCAAAAGTGACAAACCTGTTGATATTCCAGTACTTATTATAGAGCTCATACTAAAGAAAACAAGATTTGATTGAACTTTTGGATAAATGAAAATGTCCTTTTAACTTTTAGATAACAAGAAAATGTCAACAAAATGTTGGAAGAAGAAATTGGACATTTATTTGACTTATAAATTATTCCAATAAAATGATATACATTTTTATTTATAGCAAAGAGAAGTCAGATTGGCTAGTCAAGACAGTAGCTGTGTAATTAATAACTGTCTACCAGGAACCACACATTTTGTCCGTCTGCTAGCCCTGGATGATGATGGACAGGTCAAAGAAAGATCAAAGCAGTATACAATACAGACATCTGCACCTCCAGACAGTCCTGTTCTTACTATCAGGTTAGAATCATATTAATATTTCAATTTAGTTAGCATTTATTATGGATCTGTGTTGTCATGGAAACAAATGATACAGTTGATACTAAATAAATAAAATTACTATTGCATTTGAAAATAAGCCAGACTAGATAAACACTTTTATTATACCAAACCGCATCGGTTGTGTAAAGGTGAGTATAATCGCCTGGAGTGCGGTAGATTGTTGGCTCAAGCACCAGTTGGGTCAGACCAAACACTAAAAAATTGGTACTTGTTGTTTCTCTGCTAAGTGAGTAAGAACAAAGACTGGTTGGCTTGGAATCAGGGTAATGTGTCTGAGTGGAGTAACATGTCTATCCGCGGACTGTTTGCGGTTTAAAAATCCAACTAACCGTGTTGGTCTAGTACAAAGTGGACATCATCATGATCTCATTGAATGTAACTTGTTCTCCCCATGATAAAGTGGAAAATTGCCCATTTGGCGTTAAGCAACAATCATTCTCTAGCTCACTAACATTACTGTACGATACATTGTGATTCAAGTCTTATGGTAGAATGTTCATGTGAATTGTGAATGCTTGACAGATGTTCTCTGGGAAATAATAATTGTTATTATATACACGTGTATTTGCCCTTTTTATTAGCTCACCTGACCGAAGGGTCATGTGAGCTATTGCCATCACTTGGCATCCGGCGTCCGTCGTACGTCAAAAATCTTCTCCTCTGAAAGTACTAAACCAATGAAACCAAACTTGGTCAGAATCATCACTAGGGTGTCTAGTTTCAAAATTGTGTCCGGTGATGCCGTGCACCAACCAACATGGCCACTGTTACTGAAAATAGAACATATGGTAAAATTGCAGGTTTTGGGTAATAACTCAAAAACCGTTAATAATATCAAAAATCTGACATCGGGTAAACATGATCAGCACAGCAAGATCTACCTACCCTACAATTTTGAAGTAAATCTGATTACCCATCTTGGAGTTATTGCCCTTTTTTCATCAAATTTGTAAAATTTTAATACTTTTCATTTTATATTTCAAAAACTATCAGAGATAAAGGTTACGTTTAAATTGCAAAAAATGTGCAGCATGTCAAGATCTACCCACCCTGCAATTTTGAAGTAAATCCCATTACCGATTTTGGAGTTATTTCCCTTTTTTCATCAAATTAAAAAAAAAAAAAATACTTTTCATCCTTTATTTCAAAAACTGTAAGAGACAGATGGTAAGTTGAAACTGCAAACATGTGCAGCATGTCAAGATCTACCTACCCTGCAATTTTGAAGTAAATCCCATAACCCATTTTGGAGTTATTGCCATCACTTTTCGTCCGTCCGTCAACATTTCACATTTTAGTCTTCTCCTCAGAATCCAAACTTTGGTGGAATGGTCCTTGGATGGCTCCCTTCCAAAATTGTGTTCGGTGATCCTGACTTCCAACCAAGATGGCCCCCAAGCTAAAAATAGAAAAAAGGGGGGGATGAAATTTTAATTGTCCATTGCTGCTTTAGTATAAGTCAAAATGAGCTCAAATGTTAACTGCAGCTACATGGCAAGGAGTAGTTTAACATATGTTCGGGGTTTTTGTGTGAATTTTTTCTTTCAGCCGATTTATACTGATTATGCAAATTAGGCATATTTTGATAAAAGATCACATTTAAATCTTCTCCTCTGAAACCGCTGAACCAAATTAAACCAAACCTGGCAGGGATGGTCCCTGGTCGGTCCCTTCCAAAATTATGTCCGATAGCCATGCCCTCCATCCAAGATGGCCACCATTACTAAAAATAGACATTTCTTCAAATGGCCAAAACTGCCTTCTTTTAAGCCAGAATGTGTCCAAATTTGAACTGTATAAGCATAATGATGAGCTTATTAACATATATTATGGGATTTTTTATGAACGTTGAACTTTTGTCGATTTTGACCGATTATGCAAATTAGGCATAAATAAGCAAAAAAATCATTTAAAAATCTTCTTGTTAGAAACCACTTGGCCAATTTCAACCAAACTTTGTCTGAATGATCCTTACATGGTCCCCTTTCAAATTTGTGTCCGTCAGCGCATCCTGTATCCAAGATGGCCGCCATTACTAAAAATAGAAATTTCTTCAAATGGCCAAAACTACTTTATTTTAAGCCAGAATGTGCCCAAATTTGAACTGTAAAAGCATAATGATGAGCTTTTTAACATATATTACGGGATTTTTTATGAACTTTGAACTTTTGCCGATTTCGACCGATTATGCAAATTAGAAAAAAGGGGGGATGAAATTAAAAAAAAAAATCTTCTCCTCTGAAACTACTGAGCCAATCTCAACCAAACTTTGCTGAAATGATTCTTGGGTGGTCCTCTTCCAAAATTGTGTCCGATATTTCAGAACGCCGACCAAGATTGCCGCCACAGCCGAACTTAATTTAACATAGGACCGTATGGGAAATTCCCATAAAAATCTTCTTGTCTGAAACCATTTGCTCAATAAGAACAAAATTTTGATGAAATAGTCATTGGATGGTTCTCTTCCAAAAATGTGTCCGGCGGTTCGGCCCTTCGACCAAGATGGCCCCCACAGCCGAACTTAGTTTAACATAGGACCCTATGGGAAATTCACATAAAAATCTTCTCCTCAGAAACCACTGGGCCAATTGCAACCAAACTTTTGTGGAATGATCCTTGGATGGCCCCCTTCCAAAATTGTGTCTGGTGATCCCGACTTCCAACCAAGATGGCCGCCAAGCTTAAAATAGTTAAAAGGGGGATGACATTTTTTTTTAAATGTTCTCCTCTGAAACTACTGAGCCAATCTCAACCAAACTTTACTGAAATGATCCTTGGGTGGTCCCCTTCCAAAATTATGTCTGGCATTTCAGACTTCCGACCAAGATGACCGCCACAGCCGAACTTAATTTAACATAGGACCGTATGGGAAATTCCCATAAAAATCTTCTTGTCTGAAACCATTTGCTCAATAAGAACAAAATTTTGATGAAATAGTCATTGGATGGTTCTCTTCCAAAAATGTGTCCGGCGGTTCGGCCCTTCGACCAACATGGCCCCCACAGCCGAACTTAGTTTAACATAGGACCCTATGGGTAATTCACATACAAATTTTCTCCTCAGAAACCACTGGGCCAATTGCAACCAAACTTTTGTGGAATGATCCTTGGATGGCCCCTTTCCAAAATTGTGTCTGGTGATCCCGACTTCCAACCAAGATGGCCACCAAGCTAAAAATAGAAAAGGGGGGATGAAATTTAAAAAAAATCTTCTCCTCTGAAACTACTGAGCCAATCTCAACCAAACTTTACTGAAATGATCCTTGGATGATCCCCTTCCAAATTTTGTCTGGCATTTCAGACCTCCGATCAAGATGGCCACCATAGCCAAACTTAATTTAACATAGGACCCTATGGGAAATTCCCATAAAAATCTTCTTGTCTGAAACCATTTGCTCAATAAGAAAAAGAACAAAATTTTGATGAAATAGTCATTGGATGGTTCTCTTCCAAAAATGTGCTTGGCGGTTCGGCCCTTCGACCAACATGGCCCCCACAGCCGAACTTAGTTTAACATAGGACCCTATGAGAAATTCACATAAAAATCTTCTCCTCTGAAACTACTGAGCCAATCTCAACCAAACTTTGCTGAAATGATTCTTGGGTGGTCCTCTTCCAAAATTGTGTCCGACATTTCAGAACGCCGACCAAGACTGCCGCCACAGCCGAACTTAATTTAACATAGGACCGTATGGGAAATTCCCATAAAAATCTTCTTGTCTGAAACCATTTGCTCAATAAGAACAAAATTTTGATGAAATAGTCATTGGATGGTTCTCTTCCAAAAATGTGTCCGGCGGTTCGGCCCTTCGACCAAGATGGCCCCCACAGCCGAACTTAGTTTAACATAGGACCCTATGGGAAATTCACATAAAAATCTTCTCCTCAGAAACCACTGGGCCAATTGCAACCAAACTTTTGTGGAATGATCCTTGGATGGCCCCCTTCCAAAATTGTGTCTGGTGATCCCGACTTCCAACCAAGATGGCCGCCAAGCTTAAAATAGTATAAAGGGGGATGAAATTTTTTTTAAATGTTCTCCTCTGAAACTACTGAGCCAATCTCAACCAAACTTTACTGAAATGATCCTTGGGTGGTCCCCTTCCAAAATTATGTCTGGCATTTCAGATTTCCGACCAAGATGACCGCCACAGCCGAACTTAATTTAACATAGGACCGTATGGGAAATTCCCATAAAAATCTTCTTGTCTGAAACCATTTGCTCAATAAGAACAAAATTTTGATGAAATAGTCATTGGATGGTTCTCTTCCAAAAATGTGTCCGGCGGTTTGGCCCTTCGACCAAGATGGCCCCCACAGCCGAACTTAGTTTAACATAGGACCCTATGGGAAATTCACATAAAAATCTTCTCCTCAGAAACCACTGGGCCAATTGCAACCAAACTTTTGTGGAATGATCCTTGGATGGCCCCCTTCCAAAATTGTGTCTGGTGATCCCGACTTCCAACCAAGATGGCCGCCAAGCTTAAAATAGTAAAAAGGGGGATGAAATTTTTGTTTAAATGTTCTCCTCTGAAACTACTGAGCCAATCTCAACCAAACTTTACTGAAATGATCCTTGGGTGGTCCCCTTCCAAAATTATGTCTGGCATTTCAGACTTCCGACCAAGATGACCGCCACAGCCGAACTTAATTTAACTATCCGTATGGGAAATTCCCATAAAAATCTTCTTGTCTGAAACCATTTGCTCAATAAGGACAAAATTTTGATGAAATAGTCATTGGATGGTTCTCTTCCAAAAATGTGTCCGGCGGTTCGGCCCTTCGACCAACATGGCCCCCACAGCCGAACTTAGTTTAACATAGGACCCTATGGGTAATTCACATACAAATCTTCTCCTCAGAAACCACTGGGCCAATTGCAACCAAACTTTTGTGGAATGATCCTTGGATGGCCCCTTTCCAAAATTGTGTCCGGTGATCCCGACTTCCAACCAAGATGGCCACCAAGCTAAAAATAGAAAAGGGGGGATGAAATTTAAAAAAAATCTTCTCCTCTGAAACTACTGAGCCAATCTCAACCAAACTTTACTGAAATGATCCTTGGATGGTCCCCTTCCAAATTTTGTCTGGCATTTCAGACCTCCGATCAAGATGGCCACCATAGCCAAACTTAATTTAACATAGGACCCTATGGGAAATTCCCATAAAAATCTTCTTGTCTGAAACCATTTGCTCAATAAGAAAAAGAACAAAATTTTGATGAAATAGTCATTGGATGGTTCTCTTCCAAAAATGTGCTTGGCGGTTCGGCCCTTCGACCAACATGGCCCCCACAGCCAAACTTAGTTTAACATAGGACCCTATGAGAAATTCACATAAAAATCTTCTCCTCAGAAACCACTGGGCCAATTGCAACCAAACTTTTGTGGAATGATCCTTGGATGGTCCCCTTCCAAAATTGTGTCCGGTGATCCCGACTTCCAACCAAGATGGCCACCAAGCTAAAAATAGTAAAAAGGGGGGATGAAATTTAAAAAAAAAATCTTCTCCTCTGAAACTACTGAGCCAATCTCAACCAAACTTTGCTGAAATGATTCTTGGGTGGTCCTCTTCCAAAATTGTGTCCGACATTTCAGAACGCCGACCAAGACTGCCGCCACAGCCGAACTTAATTTAACATAGGACCGTATGGGAAATTCCCATAAAAATCTTCTTGTCTGAAACCATTTGCTCAATAAGAACAAAATTTTGATGAAATAGTCATTGGATGGTTCTCTTCCAAAAATGTGTCCGGCGGTTCGGCTCTTCGACCAAGATGGCCCCCACAGCCGAACTTAGTTTAACATAGGACCCTATGGGAAATTCACATAAAAATCTTCTCCTCAGAAACCACTGGGCCAATTGCAACCAAACTTTTGTGGAATGATCCTTGGATGGCCCCCTTCCAAAATTGTGTCTGGTGATCCCGACTTCCAACCAAGATGGCCGCCAAGCTTAAAATAGTAAAAAGGGGGATGAAATTCTTTTTTAAATGTTCTCCTCTGAAACTACTGAGCCAATCTCAACCAAACTTTACTGAAATGATCCTTGGGTGGTCCCCTTCCAAAATTATGTCTGGCATTTCAGACTTCCGACCAAGAGGACCGCCACAGCCGAACTTAATTTAACATAGGACCGTATGGGAAATTCCCATAAAAATATTCTTGTCTGAAACCATTTGCTCAATAAGAACAAAATTTTGATGAAATAGTCATTGGATGGTTCTCTTCCAAAAATGTGTCCGGCGGTTCGGCGGTTCGGCCCTTTGACCAACATGGCCCCCACAGCCGAACTTAGTTTAACATAGGACCCTATGAGAAATTCACATAAAAATCTTCTCCTCAGAAACCACTGGGCCAATTGCAACCAAACTTTTGTGGAATGATCCTTGGATGGCCCCCTTCCAAAATTGTGTCCGGTGATCCCGACTTCCAACCAAGATGGCCACCAAGCTAAAAATAGTATAAAGGGGGGATGAAATTTAAAAAAAAAATCTTCTCCTCTGAAACTACTGAGCCAATCTCAACCAAACTTTGCTGAAATGATCCTTGGGTGGTCCCCTTCCAAAATTATGTCTGGCATTTCAGACCTCCAACCAAGATGGCCACCACAGCCGAACTTAATTTAACATAGGGCCGTATGGGAAATTCCCATAAAAATCTTCTTGTCTGAAACCATTTGCTCAAAAAGAACAAAATTTTGATGAAATAGTCATTGGATGGTTCTCTTCCAAAAATGTGTCCGGCGGTTCGGCCCTTCGACCAAGATGGCCCCCACAGCTGAACTTAGTTTAACATAGGTCCCTATGGGAAATTCACATAAAAATCTTCTCCTCAGAAACCACTGGGCCAATTGCAACCAAACTTTTGTGGAATGATCCTTGGATGGCCCCCTTCCAAAATTGTGTCTGGTGATCCCCGACTTCCAACCAAGATGGCCGCCAAGCTAAAAATAGTAAAAAGGGGGGATGAAATTTAAAAAAAAATCTTCTCCTCTGAAACTACTGAGCCAATCTCAACCAAACTTTACTGAAATGATCCTTGGGTGGTCCCCTTCCAAAATTATGTCTGGCATTTCAGACCTCCGACCAACCAAGATGGCCACCACAGCCGAACTTAATTTATCATAGGACCCTATGGGAATTTCCATAAAAATCTTCTGAAACCATTTGCTCAATAAGAACAAAATTTTGATGAAATAGTCATTGGATGGTTCTCTTCCAAAAATGTGTGCGGCGGTTCGGCCCTTCGACCAAGATGGCCCTCACAGCCGAACTTAGTTTAACATGGGAAATTCACATAAAAATCTTCTTGTCTGGAACCAGTTGCTCAATTGGAACCAAACTTTGATAAAATAGTCATTGGATGGTCCTCTTCCAAAATTGTGTCTTGGGCCCACCCTCTGACCAAGATGGCTGCACAGCTGTACTTAGTTTAACATAGGACCCTATGGGAAATTCACATAAAAACCATCTTGTCTGGAACCAGTAGCTCAATTAGAACCAAACTTTGATGGAATAGTCATTGGATGGTCCTCTTCCAAAATTGTGTCCGGCAGTCACGCTCTTCCACCAAGATGGCCACTACAGTGCAGTTGGATTGTTATTGAAAGCAGCTTTAATCCAGGTGAGCGATTACATGCTCCTGGGAGCCTCTTGATTTGCTTAATGTAACTTTTCACTTCAAAAGTGAAAAACTGGTTTACTGTTTGTTGAATTTTCCCAAGCATTGTTGTCTTTATATATTTCAGGGCATGTAACTTCCGTTACATTGCTGTCCAATGGGATAAGCCTAATACTTATGGTGATGCTGTAATAACAGGATATAAAGTCTATGTGAATGGCATCGTGGAATCTATACTCAATGCAGATCAGCTCAGTTTTACATTTACACATGGGAAATGGTGTCAAGAATATGCATTTCAAGTTCAGGTAAACTTAGCCAATCTAATGTATTTTATGTATGGATACTTTGAATAGAATCTATAAAATAATATTTAGGAGTTAAAATTGTAAAACTTCTTTCTGTCAGTGATAATTTAAAAGGGGTGGTCTGATTCATTTTTTTAATTAATAAACAAACATTAGATTTTTAGCTAAAATAAGTTATCAATATACATGTACTACTGTAAAGGTAGAATTGATTTGGAGAAGTTTTGCAAGATGCATACATTACATATCTGAAAATTTCTTTTGAAACGTGTCACAAAATAGTCCATGATATTATCAGTACTATTAGTTAATAATCTTGAAGATTCACTCCTTCCAATCTTTGATATTACTTTAATAAAGGACAAAGTCCTTCTAACGGTAAGCTGTCCGATTTTTCCTTCTATAGTGATAGCCAAAAATCTGCTCACCAGAAGTTTAAAAAATAGATCAATTGATAATTTAGAAATGCAAAAGAAATCTATTTCAATGAAAAATTCCCAATTCTTTGATTATTTACTCTATGCAAAATCGAAATAAACTTTTAATAAAATTCGAATAAAAAAATCTCTTTCTACGAAACTCCCGATGGAAGAACGGCGTAGCCATAGCAAATTGGCTACACAATTCATTCAAAATAAAAGATAATAGCCTCACCGGACGCAATTACGAACGGACACAATTACGAACGAAATAAAAAGTATGTCCCCTAATTGTTCCTTCAAAACATGAATTAAAAAAATGCTTTTATAAATAGATACCCCACTAAATTACACGTGTTTTGGGAGAAAATTAATCATGCGCAGTTGTTGAATGTTGCAGACGACGGGTTTTCATATTTGTAAACAGAAAACGATCGACAATTGCACTTGGAATCTATCGCTAAAATTCATTGAGGTATGCATATTTTGTTATCTTATGCCTGTAATTGGAAAGAATATGATCTCCTGGTTCTATGCATATGTAGAACACATTGAAATTAAAACAAAAACAGTCAATATAATGCATTTTCCTTACCTTGATCTATCCCAAAATGTCAAAATCCGTGATGTACCTTATTCATTGAAGAGTCCAAGGAATTCCGAATGCAAACTGGCACACATTTATGGTATGAATAAAGGAAAGGTTTTTATGTCATGTGTATTATATACAAATGGATATGTGAACGTAAATGAATGAATGCTCTTTCAATTTTAACAGTTGTCATTAAATAATTTACACTAGAAAGGTTATTATGATGTCGTTTGAAATTGTTTCCGGATCTAGGTCACAGAGTGACTCGAACGGGGTCATGAAAATCTGTTTAAAACCCGTAACAATGCATTGAATAATATATGGGCTATGATTCAAAAGGAATATTGGTGTTTAATCTGAAATATGAACATGCAATCAGCTTCATCAATTTGGTCAAATTTATTATCAAATGCCACGGTCAATACCATCGAAATTGTTCGTAATTGCTTCCGGTGAGGCTAACGTGTACGGATCATCGTATCATTGAAATTTGAGGACTTCGTCCTTCAAACAGGTTGCCTGTCTCATATTAGGTCCTTAATCTCAACCATTTAGAAATTAATCATTTTACCTGTATGTGTGACAGATAAATGTATGTGATTTTTGACTTTAGCATGTAATCAAAAACACTTTATCCAATTTTTTTAATTAATTCAAATTTTCAGATTTTTGGAACTCTTTCAGCTTTATTTTAGTACATATTAGAAATAAGAATAGGAGGATCCTCTTATTGAGGAAATACTTCATATTTTATCAGATGTATGCACCCTTTGTGGAAATTTTAATATTGGTGTTTGCAGTCACGTTATATTGTGTTTAACGCCACTTTCAACAATATTTCAGTTATATCGTGGAGATCAGTTTTATGGGTGGTGAAAACTGAGTACCTGGAGAAAACCACCGACCTGTCGCAAGTAACTGACAAACTTGATCTCATTATTTTGTACCAAGTACACCTTGCCATGAACAGGGTTCGACCTCACAATGATCATGACCACAACGATCCCATCTTAATATTGGTGTTAGCAGTCATTTCATATTAGTTTGTTTTATCGTGTTTAATGCCACTTTCAACAATATTTTGGTTATATCGTGGCAGTTAGTTTTATAGGTGGAGGAAACTGGAGTACCTGGAGGAAACCACTGATATGTCGCAAGTCACTGACAAACTTTATCACATAATTTTGTATCGAGTACACCTCGCTATGAACAGGGTTCAAACTCACAACGTTAGGCACTGATTGAACAGGTAGTTATAAATCCAACTACTATATGATCACAGCCACGACGGCCTCCACTTCATATAGAAATATAGATACCATATATATTAGATAAATGGAAAGAAAAAAAAAATTTGTCATAAAACATTCAACCATTAATTATTTACCATACAAGTAATGTTAAAATTGATTTAAATTCAGTACATATGTAGATGAACAAATATTATTTTGATAGGCCTTAACTGCATTTGAAAAACTACACAGCAAAGTTTGTGAACCATTACTAGTCACATGGCCAGGTTGTAAACCACCATCACTGAAACGCCTACCAACCCATAGTAGTTCTAACATGAAGATAGGATGGGAAGATCCTTACCTTACTGAAGGGGTAAAGGTCAAACATTTTAGGGTAAGTTATTAAGTCTCCCTAACAACGTTTGGAGACTTCTTGTTTTTGCTCCGTTTCTTATTATTATACCCCCGCTCCCCAGAGGGGGAGGGGGTATACTGTTTTACCTCTGTCCTTCCGTCCGTCCAAGATATTTTTCGTCGCATTTTTATCAGTAACTGTTGATGGCAGAAATCTGATATTTGGTCACAAGCATCATATAAGTATACCATATTGTGGGTAGCGTTTTTGCACCCGTCAGATTCCTACTTCCTGTTTGCCGACTTAGTTGGTTTCTATACACATTGAACATATATGCACATTTTTCATCACATTTTTCTCAGCAACTATTGATAGCAGAGATCTGATATTTGGTCACAAGCTTCATATAGGTACCCCATATCGTGGGAAGCGTTTTTGGACCCATCAGATTCCTACTTCCTGTTTGCCGACTTTGTTGATTTTTATACACATTGAACTTTTTAGTCGCATTTTTCTCAGCAAATATTGATGGCAGAAATCTGATATTTCGTCACAAGCTTCATATAGGTACCCCATTTTGTAGGAAGCGTTTTTGGACCCATCAGATTCCTACTTCCTGTTTGCCGACTTTGTTGATTTTTATACACATTGAACTTTTTAGTCGCATTTTTCTCAGCAAATATTGATGGCAGAAATCTGATATTTCGTCACAAGCTTCATATAGGTACCCCATTTTGTAGGAAGCGTTTTTTGACCCGTCAGATTCCTACTTCCTGTTTGCCGACTTAGTTGGGTTTATACACATTTAACATATATGCACATTTTTCGTCGCATTTTTCTCAGAAACTATTGATGACAGGAATCTGATATTTGGTCACAAGCTTCATATAGGTACCCCATATCGTGGTAAGCATTGTTGGACCCATCAGATTCCTACTTCCTGTTTGCCGACTTGGTTGGTTTTTATTCACATTGAACATATATGCGGGGGTATCAAAAGTGAGCATTAGCTCACAGTTCATCTTGTTATTATTATTATTATTATTCTCTTTCTTTCTTTCCGTGGACCATGAACTTGTCCACAACAGATCTCAGGAACTACTGGACAGAATTTCATGAAACTTGGTGGAGTTATAGATATATGTTTCTAGTTGGTCCTAAAGTTTTGTGGTAAAGGGGGTCAAAGCTATATTTTAAGGGGTTCAAAGGGGGTGGGGGTTACTATAGAGTCCTATGGGAAAGTTGAAATTTCGTACATTAATGTTGATAACTTCTAAATGGATAATGATAGAGACATAAAATTTGACATGGTGATAGGTCACCATTAGAGGAGCAATTCTGCGTTTTCATAATTTTCGAGATGTCTGCCATTTTCAAAATGGCTGCCAAAACACGGCATAAAAAATGGGCGGTAAAAATTCAACATTGTCCAATATCATCAAAATTTGATATGTGGGTAGATAATGATGTCCTGAATTGATTCCTGACATTGAAAAATTTCTACCGGTCGCCATTTTCAAAATGGTCGCCACAATATCGCAAAAATTCAACATTGTCCGATATCATCAAAATTTGATATGTGGGTAGATAATGATGTCCCGAATTGATTCCCGACATTGAAAAATTTCTACCGGTCACCATTTTCAAAATGGCCACCACAATACCACAAAAATTCAACATTGTCCGATATCATCAAAATTTGATATGTGGGTAGATATTGATTCCCGACATTGAGAAATTTCTACCGGTCGCCATTTTCAAAATGGCCACCACAATACCGCACAAATTCAACATTGTCTGATTTCAACGCCATTTCATATGTAGGTAGATTATGATGTCCCGAATTGATTCATGACATCGTAAAATTTCTACCGGTCACCATTTTCAAAATGGCCACCACAATACCACAAAAATTCAACATTGTCCGATATCATCAAAATTTGATATGTGGGTAGATATTGATTCCCGACATTGAGAAATTTCTATCGGTCGCCATTTTCAAAATGGCCACCACAATACCGCACAAATTCAACATTGTCTGATTTCAACGCCATTTCATATGTGGGTAGATTATGATGTCCCGAATTGATTCATGACATCGTAAAATTTCTACCGGTCACCATTTTCAAAATGGCCACCACAATACCGCACAAATTCAACATTGTCCGATTTCAACGACATTTCATATGTGGGTAGATTATGATGTCCCGAATTGATTCCTGACATTGAAAATTTTTTACCGGTCGCCATTTTCAAAATGGCCACCACAATACCGCACAAATTCAACATTGTTCGATTTCAGCATCCTCAATTGATTTTCGACATCGAAAAATTTCTACCGGTCGCCATTTTCAAAATGGCCGCCACAATACCGCAAAAATTCAACATTGTTCGATTTCAAAGGTAGCTTTTGATTTATTTTTTAAACCTGTTGTCAGTGACCGGTTTGGGAGACTCCATAATCGTTAGATTATAATCATATCTTGTTATATTTATGACAATGAGATAAAGTGAAACCTGTCTAAACCGAACCTCTTTGGGACCAACTTTTGTGTTCGGAATAGACAGGTGTTTGGTTTATACAGGTTTAATTAACAAAGATATTTTTTGGGACTTAATTTAAAGTTTGGTTTATACAGGATTCTGGTTTATTCAGGGTTCAGTTTAGGCAAGTTTCACTGTATTATAATCCAGCAGAATTTACAAGTCTTATGAAATAATAAGCTTATGATGTGTAATGTGATTGTCTGAAAAAAAGTTGTTTTGAATGATAATTTCATTTTACCGGTTGAAAGTGTTTATTTCATAATTTGTAAACATGAATGGAGTATATTTATTTACACAGAATCTATGAACATTTAAAGTTGTGATATACCTTAAATTCTTAATAAACACAAATTTAAAGTTAGTTTTGAAAGAAATATCAAACTTTTTTTGATAGTTTCATTGAAAATGTAATGCATAGAGGATGTTAATTTAGATTATTTGATGTTTTAGGCTTGTTGTATAGAGGAGGGTACAGAGAAAATGGTACAGAGTATAGGCCCTATCCATCCTGATAGCAGAGAAGCTGAATTTAAGCATCTCAAGAAAGGCAGCTATAGTGTTTTTGTAGAAATTCATGTAAGTTAGCTGTGCATGCCAAATCTTTATTCTGTTTGATAGGAATGTTTTGAAAGATTAGTGTTGTATTTGGGATTGATTGCAACAGAAAAATTGGTGCTATAATGGTATGAGATTTATTGCATTTAAAATATTAGTGCTATATTGGTATGCGATTTATTGCATTAGAAAATATGTGCTGTATTGGTACGAGATCTATTGCATTGAAAAAATGGTGTTAGGTTTATTGCATTAGAAAAAATCAGTGCTTGGTATCAGATTTATTGCATCAGAAAAATGGTACTATATTGGTATTGCATTGACCACATTTTATAAATCAGTGCTATATTGGTATGGGATTTTTTGCATCAGAAAAAATGGTGTTATATCGATATGAAATGTATTGCATCAGAAAAAATTAGTGGTATTATTGCTTTCCAACTGATATTTTATCAATGTTTTCAGTAAGGCAGAGATTTGTGTTATTATTAGGTTTGTCAAGTAAGTTTTTGAAATGTCTAATTAAAGAATGGTTTGGTTTATATTACAGTTGTATGGTACCAGTGAGATAATGTGTACAGAGCCAATCAGATTACAACCTGCCTTATCACCTGATCCTCCACGTATAATGGTTACGGTCGTTGGGTTAGATGAACGAAGGCAGATAGAGAAAGTCACATGTGATCTAGTCAATATCAGAGATAGGTAAGAACTCGTCTGACTAATACCAGATACAGTTAGACCTGCTTTAGTGACCACCTCTACTAAACAATAATTATGTCTCCCCTTCGAACGAAGGGAAACATATACAGTGCTTGAAATGAGGGCCAGACTTTGGCTGGCATGAAATTTTTATTTTGGGCCAGTAAAAAATTAGTCACTGGCCCAAATGGCATAATGGTGGCCCAAAAAGTTTATGACATTCTTTTATGAAAAAAAGACATCAGATATCAATATATAAACAGTTTTCAGGTTAATTGTTTTTTTATCAATAACATTAAAATTCATTCTTTTACTAGTCTCACAGGGGTTGTGGGTGCTCGTCAAGGTAATTTTAGTACAGGTGTGCAGCTGAATTTGCAAAAACACCCCAATGCATATATTGCTATCAAATGAAACCTGAATTTACTTGTTATAACCTTTTCGACAACCTTGACGCCATTGGCTAGGGTGGTCTCAAGAAACGATGCTAGTCCGTCGGATGGGGACAATAAAAGGCTGGTTTGTGTAAGGTGAGATGAATGCCATGATCACATTAAAGACATCCGGAAAAGAGTAGACTAATGCCACTACTAGGACTGCTCTTGCACTCCCCAAAGTGAAGAGTGACATCACTTGTTTCAATCCACTATGAAGAAGTGATTTTAAAGTAAAATAACCTCTCAATTCGGGGTAATGTCAGTTGGTTATTCATTCCAAACAAGTATCTCACTTTGTTGAAGTAACAAACGGTGCTGTCATTTTCTGTTATAAATATAAACAACTTAACTTTTCCTGTTATTTTTTAATTTGTAAACTAAAGTTCTGGTTCCAAAAAAGAAAACACTCCCAATTGTCATTAAAATGTAGCCGTGTACATATAGAGATGAACTATGAAAAGTTTAAAAGAAGTGACAGGCCAGATCGTTTCCGTAGTTTGACATTACTGTCAATGATTTTCTCTCCGTTGTGTTTTTCAATGATTACCTCACGATTTCTGTAAAATGAAATTCGTACATGTACATTTTGCATTAGATTGAATGAATAAATTTCCGAACCGTGGAAGATACCAGATCGCAAACATTATAAGTTGACAGAATTCTCTTCACAACTTTCCACTTCGTCCGTGAAAGTTAACAATTTTAATAATTAAATCATAAAGAAACAAAAAAACACGTTTCTTTTCTAATATTTAGTAAATACTTGTGTATTACATGAAAACGTGTAGGAAACGTGTATTGATTGGCTTGATAAAAATAAATAATTGGGGACAACAGTAAATTACATTAGCTGTGTATTCATTGGCTACAAAAATGTATTTGGACCAATCGCTGTGCTCGTAACAAACTGTTTTCAACTAGAACAGAAGAGTTATCTACCGTTGAAGTTACAGTTTATGCCCGGTTTCGGTAAAACAACAATTTTTAACGGTCTTTTAGGCAATCGCCCAGACGTTTTTTGTTGGGCCAGTGACTACCTAATTTGGAGCAGCTTTTGGTCGCCCGAATAAGATATTAGTCGCATTTGGCGACTGGGCAACCGTCCATTTCAGGCACTACATATTGTTTTAGTCTGATTTTTTGTTCTGCTTCTTCTCAGCGAAGCTTGTCCGGACCATAACTTTTTTATCTTTCCAGATAGGTCAATTATATTTGGTATGTGGGTGCATGACCATAAGGCAGTGTGTCACATACCGTAATGACCTTTGTGGGACCTTGACCTTTGTTTTTTAAATAGTATTTTCTTGTCCGAGCCATAACATTTTTGTCTTTCGAGATAGGTCAATGATATTTGGTATGTGGGTGCATGACCAAAAGGCGGTGTGTCGCGTACCATAATGACCTTCGCTGGACCTTGACCTTTGACCTCAAGGTAAAATAATTGTTTTTTAAATAGTATCACAGGGGTATCTAAAACAGTTCTTCCTAGTTTGTTTTATTTTACCATACTTTTAATTTTCCATTACAGTGCTATTCCTATTATTTAGAGACCACTTGTCTTATGTGACTGTATTTCTACATTCCCTTAAAAAGTCACATAAGACAAGTTTGACTGTAATGTCTCGACTTATGATGACAAATTGAGAAAGTATATCTTTAGTGTTTGAAGTTATTATGTCTCCTTTAGGGAACTCCTTCAAACTTTGCATGGTTGCTCATTTCTACATGGAAAATCACATATCACTACAGTATTTTGATCACCCATTTTTGAAGAAGTTGTTGATCTTTTTCACTCAGAACATTTGATCAAATTTTAGATTAGGGTAGGAGGGGAAGATATCGGGAGACATATGTGAAAGCTTATTTCTTGAACCTTGAATACACTGAAATTTCATGTAATCTGAAGATCAAACTTGATAATGTAGAGCCTACTATTGTAATCTTAATAGAAGAATAAAATTATAACTGTCTTCTCTACATCTCCAGTGTTTAGTGTTGAGAAGTATTAAATTATAGCTCTCTTCTCTACCTCCCCACAGTGTTGACAAGTATTAAATTATAGCTGTCTTCTCTACATTCCCACAGTGTTGACAAGTATTAAATTATAGCTATCTTCTCTACATCCCTACAGTGTTGACAAGTATTAAATTATAGCTATCTTTTCTACAGCCCCACAGTGTTGACAAGTATTAAATTATAGCTGTCTTCTCTACATTCCCACAGTGTTGACAAGTATTAAATTATAGCTATCTTCTCTACATCCCTACAGTGTTGACAAGTATTAAATTATAGCTATCTTTTCTACATCCCCACAGTGTTGACAAGTATTAAATTATAGCTGTCTTCTCTACCTCCCCACAGTGTTTAGTGTTGACAAGTATTAGATTATAGCTGTCTTCTCTACCTCCCCACAGTGTTTAGTGTTGACAAGTATTAAATTATAGCTGTCTTCTCTACCTCCCCACAGTGTTTAGTGTTGACAAGTATTAAATTATAGCTGTCTTCTCTACCTCCCCACAGTGTTTGGTGTTGACAAGTATTAGATTATAGCTGTCTTCTCTACCTCCCCACAGTGTTGACAAGTATTAAATTATAGCTGTCTTCTCTACCTCCCCACCGTGTTTAGTGTTGACAAGTATTAAATTATAGCTGTCTTCTCTACCTCCCCACAGTGTTGACAAGTATTAAATTATAGCTCTGTTCTCTACATCCCCACAGTGTTGACAAGTATTAAATTATAGCTGTCTTCTCTACCTCCCCACAGTGTTGACAAGTATTAAATTATAGCTGTCTTCTCTACCTCCCCACAGTGTTGACAAGTATTAAATTATAGCTGTCTTCTCTACCTCCCCACAGTGTTTAGTGTTCATAAGTATTAAATTATAGCTATCTTCTCTACCTCCCCAGTGTTGACAAGTATTAAATTATAGTGGTCTTCTCTACTTCCCCACAGTGTTTAGTGTTGACAAGTATTAAATTATAGCTGTCTTCTCTACCTCCCCACAGTGTTTGGTGTTGACAAGTATTAAATTATAGCTGTCTTCTCTACCTCCCCACAGTGTTTGGTGTTGACAAGTATTAAATTATAGCGGTCTTCTCTACCTCCCCACAGTGTTGACAAGTATTAAATTATAGCTGTCTTCTCTACCTTCCCACAGTGTTTAGTGTTGACAAGTATTAGATTATAGCTGTCTTCTCTACCTCCCCACAGTGTTGACAAGTATTAAATTATAGCTGTCTTCTCTACCTCCCCACAGTGTTTAGTGTTGACAAGTATTAGATTATAGCTGTCTTCTCTACCTCCCCACAGTGTTTAGTGTTGACAAGTATTAAGTTATAGCTGTCTTCTCTACCTTCCCACAGTGTTGACAAGTATTAAATTATAGCTGTCTTCTCTACCTCCCCACAGTGTTTAGTGTTGACAAGTATTAGATTATAGCTGTCTTCTCTACCTCCCCACAGTGTTTAGTGTTGACAAGTATTAAATTATAGCTGTCTTCTCTACCTCCCCACAGTGTTTGGTGTTGACAAGTATTAAATTATAGCTGTCTTCTCTACCTCCCCACAGTGTTGACAAGTATTAAATTATAGCTGTCTTCTCTACCTCCCCACAGTGTTTAGTGTTGACAAGTATTAAATTATAGCTGTCTTCTCTACCTCCCCACAGTGTTGACAAGTATTAAATTATAGCTCTCTTCTCTACATCCCCACAGTGTTGACAAGTATTAAATTATAGCTGTCTTCTCTACCTCCCCACAGTGTTGACAAGTATTAAATTATAGCTGTCTTCTCTACCTCCCCACAGTGTTTAGTGTTGACAAGTATTAAATTATAGCTATCTTCTCTACCTCCCCAGTGTTGACAAGTATTAAATTATAGCGGTCTTCTCTACCTCCCCACAGTGTTGACAAGTATTAAATTATAGCTGTCTTCTCTACCTCCCCACAGTGTTGACAAGTATTAAATTATAGCTCTCTTCTCTACATCCCCACAGTGTTGACAAGTATTAAATTATAGCTGTCTTCTCTACCTCCCCACAGTGTTGACAAGTATTAAATTATAGCTGTCTTCTCTACCTCCCCAGTATTGACAAGTATTAAATTATAGCTGTCTTCTCTACCTTCCCACAGTGTTGACAAGTATTAAATTATAGCTGTCTTCTCTACCTCCCCAGTGTTGACAAGTATTAAATTATAGCTGTCTTCTCTACCTCCCCACAGTGTTTAGTGTTGACAAGTATTAAATTATAGCTGTCTTCTCTACCTCCCCACAGTGTTTAGTGTTGACAAGTATTAAATTATAGCTGTCTTCTCTACCTCCTCACAGTGTTTGGTGTTGACAAGTATTAAATTATAGCTGTCTTCTCTACCTCCCCACAGTGTTGACAAGTATTAAATTATAGCTGTCTTCTCTACCTCCCCACAGTGTTTAGTGTTGACAAGTATTAAATTATAGCTATCTTCTCTACCTCCCCAGTATTGACAAGTATTAAATTATAGCAGTCTTCTCTACCTCCCCACAGTGTTGACAAGTATTAAATTATAGCTGTCTTCTCTACCTTCCCACAGTGTTTAGTGTTGACAAGTATTAGATTATAGCTGTCTTCTCTACCTCCCCACAGTGTTGACAAGTATTAAATTATAGCTGTCTTCTCTACCTCCCCACAGTGTTTAGTGTTGACAAGTATTAAATTATAGCTGTCTTCTCTACCTCCCCACAGTGTTTAGTGTTGACAAGTATTAAATTATAGCTGTCTTCTCTACCTCCTCACAGTGTTTGGTGTTGACAAGTATTAAATTATAGCTGTCTTCTCTACCTCCCCACAGTGTTGACAAGTATTAAATTATAGCTGTCTTCTCTACCTCCCCACAGTGTTGACAAGTATTAAATTATAGCTGTCTTCTCTACCTCCCCACAGTATTGAAAAGTATTAAATTATAGCTGTCTTCTCTACCTCCCCACAGTATTGAAAAGTATTAAATTATAGCTGTCTTCTCTACCTCCCCACAGTGTTTAGTGTTGACAAGTATTAGATTATAGCTGTCTTCTCTACCTCCCCACAGTGTTTAGTGTTGACAAGTATTAAATTATAGCTGTCTTCTCTACCTTCCCACAGTGTTTAGTGTTGACAAGTATTAGATTATAGCTGTCTTCTCTACCTCCCCACAGTGTTGACAAGTATTAAATTATAGCTGTCTTCTCTACCTCCCCACAGTGTTGACAAGTATTAAATTATAGCTGTCTTCTCTACCTCCCCACAGTGTTTAGTGTTGACAAGTATTAGATTATAGCTGTCTTCTCTACCTCCCCACAGTGTTTAGTGTTGACAAGTATTAAATTATAGCTGTCTTCTCTACCTCCCCACAGTGTTGACAAGTATTAAATTATAGCTGTCTTCTCTACCTCCCCACCATGTTTAGTGTTGACAAGTATTAAATTATAGCTGTCTTCTCTACCTCCCCACAGTGTTGACAAGTATTAAATTATAGCTCTCTTCTCTACATCCCCACAGTGTTGACAAGTATTAAATTATATCTGTCTTCTCTACCTCCCCACAGTGTTGACAAGTATTAAATTATAGCTGTCTTCTCTACCTCCCCACAGTGTTGACAAGTATTAAATTATAGCTGTCTTCTCTACCTCCCCACAGTGTTGACAAGTATTAAATTATAGCTGTCTTCTCTACCTCCCCACAGTGTTTAGTGTTGACAAGTATTAAATTATAGCTATCTTCTCTACCTCCCCAGTGTTGACAAGTATTAAATTATAGAGGTCTTCTCTACCTCCCCACAGTGTTGACAAGTATTAAATTATAGCTGTCTTCTCTACCTCCCCACAGTGTTGACAAGTATTAAATTATAGCTGTCTTCTCTACCTTCCCACAGTGTTTAGTGTTGACAAGTATTAGATTATAGCTGTCTTCTCTACCTTCCCACAGTGTTGACAAGTATTAAATTATAGCTGTCTTCTCTACCTCCCCAGTGTTGACAAGTATTAAATTATAGCTGTCTTCTCTACCTCCCCACAGTGTTTAGTGTTGACAAGTATTAAATTATAGCTATCTTCTCTACCTCCCCAGTGTTGACAAGTATTAAATTATAGCGGTCTTCTCTACCTCCCCACAGTGTTGACAAGTATTAAATTATAGCTGTCTTCTCTACCTTCCCACAGTGTTTAGTGTTGACAAGTATTAGATTATAGCTGTCTTCTCTACCTCCCCACAGTGTTGACAAGTATTAAATTATAGCTGTCTTCTCTACCTCCCCACAGTGTTTAGTGTTGACAAGTATTAAATTATAGCTGTCTTCTCTACCTCCCCACAGTGTTTAGTGTTGACAAGTATTAAATTATAGCTGTCTTCTCTACCTCCTCAGTGTTTGGTGTTGACAAGTATTAAATTATAGCTGTCTTCTCTACCTCCCCACAGTGTTGACAAGTATTAAATTATAGCTGTCTTCTCTACCTCCCCACAGTGTTGACAAGTATTAAATTATAGCTGTCTTCTCTACCTCCCCACAGTGTTGAAAAGTATTAAATTATAGCTGTCTTCTCTACCTCCCCACAGTGTTTAGTATTGACAAGTATTAGATTATAGCTGTCTTCTCTACCTCCCCACAGTGTTTAGTGTTGACAAGTATTAAATTATAGCTATCTTCTCTACATCCCTACAGTGTTGACAAGTATTAAATTATAGCTATCTTTTCTACAGCCCCACAGTGTTGACAAGTATTAAATTATAGCTGTCTTCTCTACATTCCCACAGTGTTGACAAGTATTAAATTATAGCTATCTTCTCTACATCCCTACAGTGTTGACAAGTATTAAATTATAGCTATCTTTTCTACATCCCCACAGTGTTGACAAGTATTAAATTATAGCTGTCTTCTCTACCTCCCCACAGTGTTTAGTGTTGACAAGTATTAGATTATAGCTGTCTTCTCTACCTCCCCACAGTGTTTAGTGTTGACAAGTATTAAATTATAGCTGTCTTCTCTACCTCCCCACAGTGTTTAGTGTTGACAAGTATTAAATTATAGCTGTCTTCTCTACCTCCCCACAGTGTTTGGTGTTGACAAGTATTAGATTATAGCTGTCTTCTCTACCTCCCCACAGTGTTGACAAGTATTAAATTATAGCTGTCTTCTCTACCTCCCCACCGTGTTTAGTGTTGACAAGTATTAAATTATAGCTGTCTTCTCTACCTCCCCACAGTGTTGACAAGTATTAAATTATAGCTCTGTTCTCTACATCCCCACAGTGTTGACAAGTATTAAATTATAGCTGTCTTCTCTACCTCCCCACAGTGTTGACAAGTATTAAATTATAGCTGTCTTCTCTACCTCCCCACAGTGTTGACAAGTATTAAATTATAGCTGTCTTCTCTACCTCCCCACAGTGTTGACAAGTATTAAATTATAGCTGTCTTCTCTACCTCCCCACAGTGTTGACAAGTATTAAATTATAGCTGTCTTCTCTACCTCCCCACAGTGTTTAGTGTTCATAAGTATTAAATTATAGCTATCTTCTCTACCTCCCCAGTGTTGACAAGTATTAAATTATAGTGGTCTTCTCTACTTCCCCACAGTGTTTAGTGTTGACAAGTATTAAATTATAGCTGTCTTCTCTACCTCCCCACAGTGTTTGGTGTTGACAAGTATTAAATTATAGCTGTCTTCTCTACCTCCCCACAGTGTTTGGTGTTGACAAGTATTAAATTATAGCGGTCTTCTCTACCTCCCCACAGTGTTGACAAGTATTAAATTATAGCTGTCTTCTCTACCTTCCCACAGTGTTTAGTGTTGACAAGTATTAGATTATAGCTGTCTTCTCTACCTCCCCACAGTGTTGACAAGTATTAAATTATAGCTGTCTTCTCTACCTCCCCACAGTGTTTAGTGTTGACAAGTATTAGATTATAGCTGTCTTCTCTACCTCCCCACAGTGTTTAGTGTTGACAAGTATTAAATTATAGCTGTCTTCTCTACCTTCCCACAGTGTTGACAAGTATTAAATTATAGCTGTCTTCTCTACCTCCCCACAGTGTTTAGTGTTGACAAGTATTAGATTATAGCTGTCTTCTCTACCTCCCCACAGTGTTTAGTGTTGACAAGTATTAAATTATAGCTGTCTTCTCTACCTCCCCACAGTGTTTGGTGTTGACAAGTATTAAATTATAGCTGTCTTCTCTACCTCCCCACAGTGTTGACAAGTATTAAATTATAGCTGTCTTCTCTACCTCCCCACAGTGTTTAGTGTTGACAAGTATTAAATTATAGCTGTCTTCTCTACCTCCCCACAGTGTTGACAAGTATTAAATTATAGCTCTCTTCTCTACATCCCCACAGTGTTGACAAGTATTAAATTATAGCTGTCTTCTCTACCTCCCCACAGTGTTGACAAGTATTAAATTATAGCTGTCTTCTCTACCTCCCCACAGTGTTGACAAGTATTAAATTATAGCTGTCTTCTCTACCTCCCCACAGTGTTTAGTGTTGACAAGTATTAAATTATAGCTATCTTCTCTACCTCCCCAGTGTTGACAAGTATTAAATTATAGCGGTCTTCTCTACCTCCCCACAGTGTTGACAAGTATTAAATTATAGCTGTCTTCTCTACCTCCCCACAGTGTTGACAAGTATTAAATTATAGCTCTCTTCTCTACATCCCCACAGTGTTGACAAGTATTAAATTATAGCTGTCTTCTCTACCTCCCCACAGTGTTGACAAGTATTAAATTATAGCTGTCTTCTCTACCTCCCCACAGTGTTGACAAGTATTAAATTATAGCGGTCTTCTCTACCTCCCCACAGTGTTGACAAGTATTAAATTATAGCTGTCTTCTCTACCTCCCCACAGTGTTTAGTGTTGACAAGTATTAAATTATAGCTGTCTTCTCTACCTCCCCACAGTGTTGACAAGTATTAAATTATAGCTGTCTTCTCTACCTCCCCACAGTGTTGACAAGTATTAAATTATAGCTGTCTTCTCTACATCCCCACAGTGTTGACAAGTATTAAATTATAGCTGTCTTCTCTACCTCCCCACAGTGTTGACAAGTATTAAATTATAGCTGTCTTCTCTACCTCCCCACAGTGTTGACAAGTATTAAATTATAGCGGTCTTCTCTACCTCCCCACAGTGTTGACAAGTATTAAATTATAGCTGTCTTCTCTACCTCCCCACAGTGTTTAGTGTTGACAAGTATTAAATTATAGCTGTCTTCTCTACCTCCCCACAGTGTTGACAAGTATTAAATTATAGCTGTCTTCTCTACCTCCCCACAGTGTTGACAAGTATTAAATTATAGCTGTCTTCTCTACATCCCCACAGTGTTGACAAGTATTAAATTATAGCTGTCTTCTCTACCTTCCCACAGTGTTGACAAGTATTAAATTATAGCTGTCTTCTCTACCTCCCCAGTGTTGACAAGTATTAAATTATAGCTGTCTTCTCTACCTCCCCACAGTGTTTAGTGTTGACAAGTATTAAATTATAGCTGTCTTCTCTACCTCCCCACAGTGTTTAGTGTTGACAAGTATTAAATTATAGCTGTCTTCTCTACCTCCTCACAGTGTTTGGTGTTGACAAGTATTAAATTATAGCTGTCTTCTCTACCTCCCCACAGTGTTGACAAGTATTAAATTATAGCTGTCTTCTCTACCTCCCCACAGTGTTTAGTGTTGACAAGTATTAAATTATAGCTATCTTCTCTACCTCCCCAGTATTGACAAGTATTAAATTATAGCAGTCTTCTCTACCTCCCCACAGTGTTGACAAGTATTAAATTATAGCTGTCTTCTCTACCTTCCCACAGTGTTTAGTGTTGACAAGTATTAGATTATAGCTGTCTTCTCTACCTCCCCACAGTGTTGACAAGTATTAAATTATAGCTGTCTTCTCTACCTCCCCACAGTGTTTAGTGTTGACAAGTATTAAATTATAGCTGTCTTCTCTACCTCCCCACAGTGTTTAGTGTTGACAAGTATTAAATTATAGCTGTCTTCTCTACCTCCTCACAGTGTTTGGTGTTGACAAGTATTAAATTATAGCTGTCTTCTCTACCTCCCCACAGTGTTGACAAGTATTAAATTATAGCTGTCTTCTCTACCTCCCCACAGTGTTGACAAGTATTAAATTATAGCTGTCTTCTCTACCTCCCCACAGTATTGAAAAGTATTAAATTATAGCTGTCTTCTCTACCTCCCCACAGTATTGAAAAGTATTAAATTATAGCTGTCTTCTCTACCTCCCCACAGTGTTTAGTGTTGACAAGTATTAGATTATAGCTGTCTTCTCTACCTCCCCACAGTGTTTAGTGTTGACAAGTATTAAATTATAGCTGTCTTCTCTACCTTCCCACAGTGTTTAGTGTTGACAAGTATTAGATTATAGCTGTCTTCTCTACCTCCCCACAGTGTTGACAAGTATTAAATTATAGCTGTCTTCTCTACCTCCCCACAGTGTTGACAAGTATTAAATTATAGCTGTCTTCTCTACCTCCCCACAGTGTTTAGTGTTGACAAGTATTAGATTATAGCTGTCTTCTCTACCTCCCCACAGTGTTTAGTGTTGACAAGTATTAAATTATAGCTGTCTTCTCTACCTCCCCACAGTGTTGACAAGTATTAAATTATAGCTGTCTTCTCTACCTCCCCACCATGTTTAGTGTTGACAAGTATTAAATTATAGCTGTCTTCTCTACCTCCCCACAGTGTTGACAAGTATTAAATTATAGCTCTCTTCTCTACATCCCCACAGTGTTGACAAGTATTAAATTATATCTGTCTTCTCTACCTCCCCACAGTGTTGACAAGTATTAAATTATAGCTGTCTTCTCTACCTCCCCACAGTGTTGACAAGTATTAAATTATAGCCGTCTTCTCTACCTCCCCACAGTGTTGACAAGTATTAAATTATAGCTGTCTTCTCTACCTCCCCACAGTGTTTAGTGTTGACAAGTATTAAATTATAGCTATCTTCTCTACCTCCCCAGTGTTGACAAGTATTAAATTATAGAGGTCTTCTCTACCTCCCCACAGTGTTGACAAGTATTAAATTATAGCTGTCTTCTCTACCTCCCCACAGTGTTGACAAGTATTAAATTATAGCTGTCTTCTCTACCTTCCCACAGTGTTTAGTGTTGACAAGTATTAGATTATAGCTGTCTTCTCTACCTTCCCACAGTGTTGACAAGTATTAAATTATAGCTGTCTTCTCTACCTCCCCAGTGTTGACAAGTATTAAATTATAGCTGTCTTCTCTACCTCCCCAGTGTTGACAAGTATTAAATTATAGCTGTCTTCTCTACCTCCCCACAGTGTTTAGTGTTGACAAGTATTAAATTATAGCTGTCTTCTCTACCTCCCCACAGTGTTTAGTGTTGACAAGTATTAAATTATAGCTGTCTTCTCTACCTCCTCACAGTGTTTGGTGTTGACAAGTATTAAATTATAGCTGTCTTCTCTACCTCCCCACAGTGTTGACAAGTATTAAATTATAGCTGTCTTCTCTACCTCCCCACAGTGTTTAGTGTTGACAAGTATTAAATTATAGCTATCTTCTCTACCTCCCCAGTGTTGACAAGTATTAAATTATAGCGGTCTTCTCTACCTCCCCACAGTGTTGACAAGTATTAAATTATAGCTGTCTTCTCTACCTTCCCACAGTGTTTAGTGTTGACAAGTATTAGATTATAGCTGTCTTCTCTACCTCCCCACAGTGTTGACAAGTATTAAATTATAGCTGTCTTCTCTACCTCCCCACAGTGTTTAGTGTTGACAAGTATTAAATTATAGCTGTCTTCTCTACCTCCCCACAGTGTTTAGTGTTGACAAGTATTAAATTATAGCTGTCTTCTCTACCTCCTCAGTGTTTGGTGTTGACAAGTATTAAATTATAGCTGTCTTCTCTACCTCCCCACAGTGTTGACAAGTATTAAATTATAGCTGTCTTCTCTACCTCCCCACAGTGTTGACAAGTATTAAATTATAGCTGTCTTCTCTACCTCCCCACAGTGTTGAAAAGTATTAAATTATAGCTGTCTTCTCTACCTCCCCACAGTGTTTAGTATTGACAAGTATTAGATTATAGCTGTCTTCTCTACCTCCCCACAGTGTTTAGTGTTGACAAGTATTAGATTATAGCTGTCTTCTCTACCTCCCCACAGTGTTGACAAGTATTAAATTATAGCTGTCTTCTCTACCTCCCCACAGTGTTGACAAGTATTAAATTATAGCTGTCTTCTCTACCTCCCCACAGTGTTTAGTGTTGACAAGTATTAAATTATAGCTGTCTTCTCTACCTCCTCAGTGGTTTTTGTGTAGACAAGTATTAAATTATAGCTGTCTTCTCTACCTCCCCACAGTGTTGACAAGTATTAAATTATAGCTGTCTTCTCTACCTCCCCACAGTGTTTAGTGCTGTTAATTTAAGAAAGGATTGATAGTTAATTTATTTTCAACCTATAACAGATACTTGTTGTGCTGAGTTCATTTGACCTATTATAGACTTTTCAACCTATAACAGATACTTGTTGTGATGAGTTCATTTGACCTATGATAGACTTTTCAACCTATAACAGATACTTGTGCTGAGTTCATTTGACCTATTATAGACTTTTCAACCTATAACAGATACTTTTTGTGCTGAGTTCATTTGACCTATTATAGACTTTTCAACCTATAACAGATACTTGTTGTGCTGAGTTCATTTGACCTATTATAGACTTTTCAACCTATAACAGATACTTGTTGTGCTGAATTCATTTGACCTATTATAGACTTTTCAACCTTTAACAGATACTTGTTGTGCTGAGTTCATTTGACCTATTATAGACTTTTCAACCTATAACAGATACTTGAGCCGAGTTCATTTGACCTATTATAGACTTTTCAACCTATAACAGATACTTGTTGTGCTGATTTCATTTGACCTATTATAGACTTTTCAACCTACAACAGATACTTGTTGTGCTGAGTTCATTTGACCTATTATAGACCTTTCAACCTATAACAGATACTTGCTGTCCTGAGTTCATTTGACCTATTATAGACTTTTCAACCTATAACAGATACTTGTTGTGCTGAGTTCATTTGACCTATTATAGACTTTTCAACCTATAACAGATACTTGTTGTGCTGAGTTCATTTGACCTATTATAGACTTTTCAACCTATAACAGATACTTGCTGTCCTGAGTTCATTTGACCTATTATAGACTTTTCAACCTATAACAGATACTTGTTGTGCTGAGTTCATTTGACCTATTATAGACTTTTCAACCTATAACAGATACTTGTTGTGCAGAGTTCATTTGACCTATTATAGACTTTTCAACCTATAACAGATACTTGCTGTCCTGAGTTCATTTGACCTATTATAGACTTTTCAACCTATAACAGATACTTGTTGTGCTGAGTTCATTTGACCTATTATAGACTTTTCAACTTATAACAGATACTTGTTGTGCTGAGTTCATTTGACCTATTATAGACTTTTCAACCTATAACAGATACTTGTTGTGTTGAGTTCATTTGGCCTATTATAGACTTTTCAACCTATAACAGATACTTGTTGTGCAGAGTTCATTTGACCTATTATAGACTTTTCAACCTATAACAGATACTTGCTGTCCTGAGTTCATTTGACCTATTATAGACTTTTCAACCTATAACAGATACTTGCTGTCCTGAGTTCATTTGACCTATTATAGACTTTTCAACCTATAACAGATACTTGTTGTGCTGAGTTCATTTGACCTATTATAGACTTTTCAACCTATAACAGATACTTGTTGTGCTGAGTTCATTTGACCTATTATAGACTTTTCAACCTATAACAGATACTTGCTGTCCTGAGTTCATTTGACCTATTATAGACTTTTCAACCTATAACAGATACTTGTTGTGCTGAGTTCATTTGACCTATTATAGACTTTTCAACCTATAACAGATACTTGTTGTGCAGAGTTCATTTGACCTATTATAGACTTTTCAACCTATAACAGATACTTGCTGTCCTGAGTTCATTTGACCTATTATAGACTTTTCAACCTATAACAGATACTTGTTGTGCTGAGTTCATTTGACCTATTATAGACTTTTCAACCTATAACAGATACTTGTTGTGTTGAGTTCATTTGGCCTATTATAGACTTTTCAACCTATAACAGATACTTGTTGTGCAGAGTTCATTTGACCTATTATAGACTTTTCAACCTATAACAGATACTTGTTGTGCTGAGTTCATTTGACCTATTATAGACTTTTCAACTTATAACAGATACTTGTTGTGCTGAGTTCATTTGACCTATTATAGACTTTTCAACCTATAACAGATACTTGTTGTGTTGAGTTCATTTGGCCTATTATAGACTTTTCAACCTATAACAGATACTTGTTGTGCAGAGTTCATTTGACCTATTATAGACTTTTCAACCTATAACAGATACTTGCTGTCCTGAGTTCATTTGACCTATTATAGACTTTTCAACCTATAACAGATACTTGCTGTCCTGAGTTCATTTGACCTATTATAGACAAGGCCATTCTTATGAAAAGAAATTTTAAACAGGGATGATCAATAATTTCATCAATATCACCTCAAACCACCAAATACAAAAAAATCCAGGTCCTGGCTTGGGACAGGCACAAAAATGTGGCAGAGTTAAACTGAGGTATCCATATCGTGTAACCTCAATCTAAATAATTTAAACAGTAAAACATTCAACATTTAAGTCTGAATGAGGAAAAAATCTACAGAAATGAAAACAAAAAAGTTACCTATAATATTACACTGTGTTGATGTACAACCCAAATTTTGTATCCACACTCATTTAATGAAGACCACTGAAATATTAATCATGCTTTATGTTCATTTTAATTTTTTTTAAATAAATTATAGATTAATAAGAAAAGTTGGTCATAAATTAAAAGAAATTGGTGCTTTGACAAACCCAATACGTGCTGAGAAGAACAGAGATGTTATTGAGGGTGCCCACACATTGTCAAGAGTTGAGGAATACTTAGAGGAATGTTTTGCAGCTTTAGAACACTTCACAGGTTAGCTGGATATTTCTATAGACACATTTACAGTGAAAATTTGTATCTTCTAATACACTTCATATGAAATAATTGCTGACTGTGGCAATATTAGAAAGTAGACTGTGTGGTTGTTTTTGGATACATTTTTTATTTCCCCTTTGATCTTTACACATGATTATATACAATTATAGTCTTTTGTTAGTATAAACATATTTTATTAATTAATTCAATATTACACATTATGATAATACACATATAAATTATATAGACATTTAAATTAATCAATAGGATTCGGAAACAAGTGGTTATACTTATATTAATCCGTATCCCTGTTGTTATCTGGTGTTCAAGGTTTAATTAGTATCGAAAGGTAGAAGTGTATTGAGAATTATCAAGTGTTAATCAGGCGTTGTCAATGTTATTTGGTGTGCTTTAGTAAGAAAAAAAATAAAAAGAAACAAACAAATGAAGTGTAAAGGTGCAAGTGCTTTTTTTTTTTTTTTTAACATGTTTAAGTTGTGTGAATATGGTTAAGAGGTGAATCGTTTACTACTTATGATGAACTTCTGCACGTTTAAGAATGATCTGTATTTAGGGTATTCGTTAAGTCTGTAGAGCCAAACAATAATAAATCTGTATTTAAGTTAATTGGTAAATTAATGGTGTGAATATATCTCAGTCTTGTTGCATTGTGACGGGGACAATGTAGCAGAAAATGGGCCGTGGTTTCTGTTGCCCCACAGAATGGGGAATTTACAATGTTTTTATGAAATAAGTGATGATTGAGAGAGCTGCATTGCATACGCAACCTAGCGTGTAAAATTTGTTCCAGTCTAGTACCAATATAATAATAAATGGGTTTAGTATTGTTTTAGGGTTTAAGATTTGATTTAATTATCTGAACAGATCTGCTTGATTTGATATTTTCTGGCTGTTGGTTCCATAGTTGTACACTGGAGGCTATGAAATAGCTTGCATAGAGCGATGTTCGAGTGTGTACTGGAGGAATACGTGAGGTATGACGAGTATTGTGGTCATGGATCATGCCGAAATTTTGTGGAATTAAGTTACTAAGATATTGAGGAGTTAGATTATTTGACATCTTATAAAATTGAATCGTTCTATGCCTTTCCCTTCTATCTTTCAATTTTTCCCACCGGGTTTCAATATATAGATTACTTAAGGATACAAGTCTGGTACCCCCAGTCACGATTCTAGCAGCCTCAACCTGAACATTTTCTAGTTTGTTAATTAGTATTTGAGTCTTGGTATCCCAAACAACATCCGCATATTCTAGTAATGGTCTTATAAAAGTAATATAAATTGTTTCTAGAGTTTTCCGATCCAGTATAAATTTGAATTTCCTTAAAATGTTAACACGTGAGAATGCTTTTTTAGTTATCATGTCAATATGTTTATTCCAATTACCATCGTCAGAAAGTTGTAGTCCAAGGTGTTTATGTTCAGTAACAGTACTAATGATAGTATTATTCATAATAAGGTTAGGTTGATGGGGTTTATTTAATTTTCGAGAGATAGTCATGGTTTCAGTTTTCTGTGGATTAAAATTTACCAGCCATTTTGTAGACCATGCATGTAATTTCACTAGGTCATCATTGAGTGTTTGTGCTGTTTCTTGTGGGTCGTCTACAATTAAGTACAGACTAGTGTCATCGGCAAATAATTTTATAGTGGAATTAATATCGGTCAGTATGTCATTTATGAAAACAATGAACAAAAGAGGACCTAGAATCGATCCCTGGGGTACACCAGCATTTATGTCACGCCAACTAGAAGTTGAATTATTAATTACGACGCGTTGTTTTCTTTCAGACAAGTAGTTTTTCACCCAAGATAATAATGATCCTCTAATCCCTATTGAATCAAGCTTACGAAGTAATCCCTTATGCCAAACTCGGTCAAATGCTTTACTTATATCGCAAAAGACAACTCTCACTTCCTTACCTTCATCCAACGCTCTACCAAATTCATTTGTGATGTACAGGAGTTGATTAACGACAGAATCTCTAGGAGTAAAACCAGATTGATGGGAAGTAATTAAGTTATTGTCAATCAAATAGTTATAAATATGTTTATTGACTAATCGCTCCATTACCTTGGCAAGTATACTAATGAGAGAAATTGGTCTGTAGTTTTTCAAATTACTGGGACAATCTTTTTTAAAAACGGGGGTCACATTAGCATATTTCCATTCTGCTGGAAAGGTAGAAAGTGTTAATGATAAATTAAACAGTGTACATAAGGGATATTTAAGTCTCCCAAACAAAGTTTAGGAGACTTATTGTTTTTGCTTCGTTTCTTATTATTATTAAGTCTCCCAAACTTGTTTTTGCTCAGTTTCTTATTATTATTCTCTTTCTCCTTTCTTTCCGTGGACCATGAACTTGTCCACGGCAGATCTCAGGGACTACTGGACAGAATTTCATGAAACTTGGTGGAGTTATAGATATATGTTTCTAGTTGATCCTAAAGTTTTCAGATTTGTGGTAAAGGGAGTCAAAGCCATATTTTTAGGGGTTGAAAGGGGGTGGGGGGTTACTATAGAATCCTATGGGAAACTTGAAATTTCATACATTAATGTTGATAACTTCTAAATAGATAATGATAGAGACATAAAATTTGACATTGTGATAGGTCACCATTAGAGGAGCAATTCTGTGTTTTAAAAATTTTCAAGATGTCTGTCATTTTCAAAATGCTACCAAAACACGGCATAAAAAATGGGCGTGAAAAATTCAACATTGTCCGATGTCATCCAAATTTGATATGTGGGTAGATAATGATGTCCCGAATTGATTTCCGACATTGAAAAATTTCTACCGGTCGCCATTTTCAAAATGGCTGCCACAATACCGCAAAAATTCAACATTGTTCGATATCATCAAAATTTGATATGTGGGTAGATAAATGATGTCCCGAAATGATTCCTGACATCGAAAAATTTCTACCGGTCGCCATTTTCAAAATGGCCGCCACAACACCGCACAAATTCAACATTGTTTGATTTCTACGTCCTGAATTGATTCCCGACATCGAAAAATTTCTACCGGTCTCCATTTTCAAAATGGCCACCACAATACCGCAAAAATTCAACACTGTTCGATTTCAAAGGTAGCTTTTGATTTATTTTTTAAACCGGTTGTCAGTGGCCGGTTTGGGAGACTTCATAATCGTTAGATTATAATCATATCTTGTTAAGTATAGATGCTGCTTCTTGAAGGAGCCTAGGGTTTAACAGGTCAGGCCCAATAGCTTTAGATGTATCAAGTATCTTCAATATATCTTCCACTTCGTTTTCTGTAACAGTAATTTGTTCAAGACCATTGATCAATATATCAGTAATATCAGGCACAGAAGTTTCAAAATCATTAAGTCAGCTTGTTTGCAAAAATAGTCATTAAGCAATTCAGCTTTTTTGTTATCGTCTTGTATCATGTCATTTTCAACTTGAAGTGGCGGTATAGATCGATCACCACCTGAATCACTGAAGAAGACTTTTGACTAAATTCCACCAATTTTTACTTCCGTTTGTCTCCGTGTTTATTTTTTCAGAAATTTTATCAAAATATGATTGTTTTGCATTTAATATAAGTTTATTACATTTATTACGAATTTTCCGAAATTTTTCCCATTGTCCAATAGTATTAGTTTTCTTTGCTTTTTTGTGAATTTGATTTTTACTGCATATGTACTTTTTTATTAGTTCACCTGGACCAAAGTCCAGGTGGAACTATTGCCATCACTTGACGTCCATCGTCTGTTGTCTGTCGTCTGTAAACTTTTCACATTTCAAGCTTCTTCTCCGAAACCACTGGGCCAATTGGAACCAAACTTAGCAGGAATGTTCCTTGGATGGTCCTCTACAAAGTTTCTGTTTTTCGTTCCAGTCGGATATTCAACAAGGCTGCCAGGGCCAATAATATGCTCTGATTGGCTGAAATTTCAAAGATCTTCTTCTCTGAAACTAATGAACTGACTGAACCCAAACTGTATGTGAATGATCATTGGAATGTCCTTTACCAAGTTTCTGTTTTTTATGCCGATCGGAAATCCAAGATGGCCACCATCGCAGGACATAGATTAACATTGGACCCTATGAGAAAATGTTCAAATGCCTTCTTCTCAGAAACTACAAATATGATTAAAGCCAAACTGTACATGAATGTTCACTGGATGGTCCTCTACAATCTTAAGGTTTTTTGTTCCGATATGAAATTCAAAATGGCGGCTATGGCAGGGCTTAGTTTAACATTGAACCCTATGAGAAAAATGTTTCTTCTCTGAAACCACTTGGACAATTGAAACCAAACTGCCCAGGAATGATCATTGGAAGGTTCTCTACAAAGTTTCTGTTTTTGATGCTGATCGGAAATCCAAGATGGCTGCCACTGCAGGACATAGATTAACATTGGACCCTATGGGAAAATGTTCAAATGCCTTTTTCTCAGAAACTACAAATATGATTAAAGCCAAACTGTACATGAATGTTCATTAGATGGTCCTCTACAATCTTAAGGTTTTTTGTTCCGATATGAAATTCAAAATGGCGGCTATGGCAGAACTTAGTTTAACATTGGACTCTATGGGGAAAATGTTTCAAAATGCTTCTTCTCTGAAACCACTAGGACAATTGAAACCAAACTGCCCAGGAATGATCATTGCAAGGTCCTCTACAAAGTTTCTGTTTTTTATGCCGATCGGAAATCCAAGGTGGCCGCCACCGCAGGACATAGATTAACATTGGACCCTATGGGAAAATGTTCAAATGAGTTCTTCTCAGAAACTACAAATATGATTAAAGCCAAACTGTACATGAATGTTCATTGGATGGTCCTCTACAAACTTTAGGTTTTTTGTTCCGATATGAAATTCAAAATGGCGGCTACGACAGGACTTAGTTTAACATTGGACTCTATGGGAAAAATGTTTCAAAACGCTTCTTCTCTGAAACCACTTGGACAATTGAAACCAAACTATCCAGGAATGATCATTGGAAGGTCCTGTACAAAGTTTCTGTAATTTATGCCGATCGGAAATCCAAGATGGCCACCACCGCAATACATAGATTAACATTGGACCCTATGGGAAAATGTTCAAATGCTTTCTTCTCAGAAACTACAAATATGATTAAAGTCAAACTGTACATGAATGTTCATTGGATGGTCCTCTACAAACTTTAGGTTTTTTGTTCCGATATGAAATTCAAAATGGCGGCTACGACAGAACTTAGTTTAACATTGGACACTATGGGATAAATGTGTCAAAACGCTTCTTCTCTGAAACCACTTGGACAATTGAAACCAAACTGCCCAGGAATGATCATTAGAAGGTCCTCTACAAAGTTTCTGTTTTTTATGCCGATCGGAAATCCAAGATGCCCACCTGCCGCAGGACATATATTAACATTGGACCCTATGCGAAAATGTTCAAATGCCTTCTTCTCAGAAACTACAAATATGATTAAAGCCAAACTGTACATGAATGTTCATTGGATAGTCCTCTACAAACTTTAGGTTTTTTGTTCCGATATGAAATTCAAAATGGCGGCTACGACAGGACTTAGTTTAACATTGGACCCTATGGGATAAATGTGTCAAAACGCTTCTTCTCTGAAACCACTTGGACAATTGAAACCAAACTGCCCAGGAATGATCATTGGAAGGTCCTCTACAAAGTTTCTGTTTTTTTATGCCGATCGGAAATCCAAGATGGCCACCGCCGCAGGACATATATTAACATTGGACCCTATGCGAAAATGTTCAAATGCCTTCTTCTCAGAGACTACAAATATGATTAAAGCCAAACTGTACATGAATGTTCATTGGATGGTCCTCTACAAACTTTAGGTTTTTTGTTCCGATATGAAATTCAAAATGGCGGCTACGGCAGGACTTAGTTTAACATTGGACCTTATGGGAAAAATGTTTCAAAACGCTTCTTCTCTGAAACCACTTAAACAATTGAAACCAAACTGCCCAGGAATGATCATTGGAAGGTCCTCTCCAAAGTTTTGTTTTTTATGCCGATCAGAAATCCAAGATGGCCACCACCGCAGGACATAGATTAACATTGAACCCTATGGGAAAATGTTCAAATGCCTTCTTCTCAGAAACTACATATATGATTAAAGCCAAACTGTACTCGAATGTTCATTGGATGGTCCTCTACAAACTTTAGGTTTTTTGTTCTGATATGAAATTCAAAATGGCGGCTACGACAGGACTTAGTTTAACATTGGACCCTATGGGGAAAATGTTTTAAAACGCTTCTTCTCTGAAACCACTTGGACAGTTGAAATCAAACTGCCCAAGAATGATCATTGGAAGGTCCTCTACAAAGTTTCTGTTTTTAATGCCGATCGGAAATCCAAGATGGCTGCCACCACAGGTCATAGTATTAACACAGTACCATATGGGGAAAATACAGAAATATGTTCTTCTCTGAAGCTATTGCACTAATTGAACCTATACTGTGCATCAATCATTGGAAGGTCCTTTATAAACTTTGTGTTTTTTATGTTGATCGGAATTCCAAGATGACTACCACTGCAGGACATAGTTTTTACATAGGACCAATTGGTTCTTTTTATAACCAGGTGAACGATACAGGCTCTTGAGAGCCTCTGGTTTTTGTAGTGATCCAAGGTGGATTATCATTCTTTACCGTTATGTATCTATTTGGAATAGTTTTGTTCGCTGCATCTAAAATTGTGTTTGTAATAGTATTAGTTATGATATCAATGTCGTCGTTTCTAAAGATTCCATCCCAATCAACAACAGAAAGGAGATTTCTGTAAGATTCATAGTCCCCTTTGTCGTAAAAGAATATTTTCCTCTTAAATGAAGCATTGACTATAGTCAGGTGATTTAGGACACCAGTAATAGGTAAATGATATCTTACTTGGTTCAACAAGGGGGGGGGGGGGGGGGGGGGGCGACTTCCATATATAAAACACTCGTGGGATTATTTACCATAACCAAATCTAATAAAGATGAGCTTGGGTCAGTAATGAACTAATTTTGTTCCTATGATTGTCACTTAATTGGTTTATATTAAAATCACCAGTAATGATGATGTCATGGGTATTGTTTAATGCCAGATCAATTGATTGGTCTAGTTCATCCCAAGTTTGCAGATTGCTATTGGGAGGAATATAAAATGTTCCATATAAGTATTTTTTGTTCTTGATTTTTATCTCAAGCCATATACATTCAAGATTCCCTATTTGTAGATCAGGTCTATGCTTACAGTTGATATGGTCTTTTACAAAAACCACCACTCCGCTGCCCATTTTGCCTACTCTGTCTCGTCGAAATGGGGGAAATTTGTATCCAGGAATTTTAAGCATATCATCACTTACATGAGGGCGCAACCAGCTTTCCGTAAATGAGAGTATCTCATGACAAGAGTATTTTGCAGCTATTAGATCTAATTTTGGTGTAATACTTTGAATATTCAAATGAAGAAAGGAAACAGAATTATGTATAAAATTACTTACAGTCGTTGAGGTTGAACTGATACTACCGAAGCTACTTGATAAGTCTGAATCAGAGGGACCAGGATTCATTTCTATTCCTGATATTATAAGCAAAATACACATCACAATGCACAAGAAGGCGTAATTATTCACATATTCCAGCGATTTTGATTTAACTAATTGTTCGCTAGTTTGAACGGTACTACCTGAAAGGTTAACGCGATATTTATATTGAAGCGAAAAAATAAAAACTGTAATAGGCAGCGCGACAATACCATGAATGGCAAACAAATATATACCTATAAATTCTAATAATGTTAGCCGTTTACTATTTTTAACAGTACGTGCTAAACAATAGAACCGACCGATGCTCTCTCTGTGTTGTAACGCGTCAGTACCCATGAATCATGTTATACCAGTTGGTACATGTAGCACGAATAAAACGTGAGAGAGAGCAGTATCGGTTAGGAGTTCAATCAATAAGTAGGTCACCAATGTCAGATTCACCATTGAAGGATTTGTGAGAATAGTGCAAAACAAATTAAAAAGGGTGTGCATAGAAAAGAAGTAAAAGTAAGTGATCAATATTATGGATATTAACGTGATTATGGAAAGTAGGATACGAGGTACAGTAGTATGTATGTATGCAGAATTTACGAAGTTCGAATATGTTCCCTAAGATATTGTAGGACGTGTGATTATGGTGCTCGGATTATTAATATAGCATGATGCAAAAAGTAATTTACAATATCAGGTATGTGCATAATTATAACAAAACACATTTACAAAAACAAAATCAAACAAATAATACACAACATAGAATATGTGAAATACAAAATGTACATGTATCAAGATACATTTTTATTTTTTATTTTTTTGGTAAGGTCTGCGCTCGACGCTTGGAAACGAAAACATATATACAAAAACAAAATCAAACAAGCATAAACAAAACATAGAATATGTGAAATAGAATATATGAAATACATGTACATGTATCAAGATATATTTTTTATAAGCAAATAGAACTAATCGAGCACAGACTTATTGATAAGGTTAAGGTAGATCACCCTGAAGAAAATGAGGTTACACTGTTAACCAATTACAAACCAGTAATGTAAATTGAGCTGTTTCGATTGAAAGATTCTCATCATTGGGCTACATTTGTAAATCGGCCTGCTTGTACACAATAGAAATATTGCACGCTAAAGCAGCATTTACGTGCAGGTTTAATATCTTTGATGCAACTGCAGTAGAACTATATTCATTAACTATAATGTACATAAATTAAAATACTATTATCTTGCATTGTGTTTACGACTTATTAAAAAAAAACAAAAAAAACCATCTGAGATTACTATATGTTACATTGAGTTTACGACGACGGGAATAACGGGTCAATCAATAATCACTACTCCAAATTCCCAGTTGGTGGACATAAGACATTATCAATGAATTAAACTGAACAATTTTGAGGAATAGCCATACATGTACATGTACAATGTACTTATGCATGTATGTACACTCATTTAACATATTTAGATTAATTTGATATTTAGAAAAGGCTGGGGTTATAAATAAACATGAAATATATGTACCTGTGATAACGTCCAATTATAGTTAAAAGGTCAACAATTCAAGATCCAAATATGCGGTTGAGCTGATTTAACTGGATAATTAAAATGACCACATAATTTAAGCGATTTACAATATGCCGACAAACCAATTTGAGGATATCCATACTTATGTACATGTATACACTCACGTGTAAACGTATTTAGAAATGGTATACGTCTCTACTGGGGGAAGTGGGGGTGTATTTTTGTAAACAAACATAACTAATCGAGCGCAGCACTGAAAAGGTCAAGGTTGGTCACACAAAAATGTTAGCCAATTACAAAACAGAAGTGAGCTACTTTTATTGGAGGATTTTCATGAATGAACTAAAGTTGAGTTGATACTCCAACATGTATACATGTAAACAATAGTAATAGTGTACGCTAATTTAAATACTACGGCAATTACGACCATATTTGGAATAATTTAACAGCTCAATCGGAATATCTGTAGTAAAAGAATATTCATTTGTGTCTTTCATGTACGAGATTACATTTCGTTTACGATGATAAGAAATAGGGTTACTGTGAAAAGGTCAACCAATTTAGTACAACGCAGGAATTGGAGTATATAAAAAAAAATATATATATATATATACAAATAACTGAGTAAAACAGAAGTTTACGCGACACAGTGTAAACGAACTGAGTAACCATATCATGCATATACATGATATTATATATCTATATAATAATTATGTTTAACATGTAAGATACACGTAATAATTAGTACAGTAGAAAACATTGAAGTATGGTCATACTACATTGTTGATATATATATAGAGAGGTTTAGAAAATAAACAGTCAACAATTCAACAAGTCATTTTATTTAATGAACAGTTAGCTTGATTATTCGGGTAGGGTATATGATGGATCTAGTTGAACTGCAACCTGTAGAAATCGATCTATTGTGTTCGTTTCATATATTCGGCCGTGTCTATCTTTCAGGCGAATGTTGCCATTTGTTGTCCACGCTTGTTCTACGGATTTGTTCTTTTGAAGTTGTCTTGCTAAGAAAAATATTTTGTTTCTAGTGTGAGTTAGATCTTCATTGATGAAGACAGACTTAAGGTCTCTTGACAACTTCAAGTTTTTCCGACACTTCATTAGTCTGATTTTAACTGATGGGTCGGACAGACGGACAATTATTTGTCTGGACTTTCTTTGCGATACCTGGGGACCGCTACTTTTACCAACCCAATGTGATCTGATGACGTCTTCTGGTTTGTGGTCTGGGTCGATTTCAGACATTATTTTACGAACAGCAGTAGTTGTTTCATCTCCTGTCGCACGCTCGGATAAACCAGAAATTCTAACTAAACTACGGCGACCATACTGTTCCAGTGCGTCAAGGTCTTTTTGTAATTGTTTATTTTCAGTTTCCAGTTTTGAAATTTTCTGTTCTTGCGTGTATGAGTTTGTTGATATCAGCAAGTATTTCAGCCTTAACTGCTTTCGATATTTTTATCTTCTTCAGTTATGGACATCTTTTGTGATAAGAGTGGTTGTACAAATTCAATCACGTCAGCCATCTCGTTATTATTTGAGGAATTGGTTTCAGAGTCAGACAGAGAATCGAAAGGTTCGGATCTTGCCTTTTTAGCCCACCTGACCCAAAGGGTCATGTGAGCTATTGCCATCACTTGGCGTCCGTCGTCGTCGTCCGTCGTTCGTCGTACGTCGTAAGCTTTTTCAAAAATCTTCTCCTCTGAAAGTACTAGACCAATGGAAACCAAACTTGGTCTGAATCATCACTAGGGTGTCTAGTTTCAAAATTGTGTCCGGTGATACTGTGCACCAACCAACATGGCCGCTGTTACTAAAAATAGAACATATGGTAAAATTGCAGGTTTTTGGGTAATAACTCAAAAACCGTTAATAATATCAAAAATCTGACATGGGGTAAAAATGATCAGCACATCAAGATCTACCTACCCTGCAATTTTGAAGTAAATATGATTACCCATCTTGGAGTTATTGCCCTTTTTTCATCAAATTTGTAAAATTTTAATACTTTTCGTCTTATATTTCAAAAACTATAAGAGATAAAGGTTAACTTTAAATTGCAAAAATGTGCGGCATATCAAGATCTACCCACCCTGCAATTTTGAAGTAAATCCCATTACCCATTTTGGAGTTATTTCCCTTTTTTCATCAAATTTTCTAAATTTTAATACTTTTCGTCTTTTATTTCAAAAACTATAAGAGACAGATGGTAAGTTGAAACTGCAAACATTTTCCGCATGTCAAGATCTAGCTACCCTGCAATTTTGAAGTAAATTTGATGACCCATCTTGGAGTTATTGCCCTTTTTTCATCAAATTTTTTTTAAATTTTAATACTTTTCATCTTATATTTCAAAAACTATTTAGAGATAGATGTTAAGTTTAAATTGCAAAAATGTGCAGCATGTCAAGATCTACCTACCCTGCAATTTTGAAGTAAATTCCAATACCCATTTTGACCGATTATGTAAATTAGAAAAAAGGGGGGATGAAATTAAAAAAAATCTTCTCCTCTGAAACTACTGAGCCAATCTCAACCAAACTTTGCTGAAATGATCCTTAGGTGGTCCCCTTTCAAAATTGTGTCCGTCAGCGCCGTCCTGTATCCAAGCTGGCCGCCATTACTAAAAATAGAAATTTCTTCAAATGGCCAAAACTGCTCTATTTTAAGCCAGAAAGTGCCCAAATTTGAACTGTATAAGCATAATGATGAGCCTTTTAACATATATTACGGGATTTTTTATGAACTTTGAACTTTTGCCGATTTTGACCGATTATGCAAATTAGAAAAAAGGGGGATGAAATTTAAAAAAAATCTTCTCCTCTGAAACTACTGAGCCAATCTCAACCAAACTTTGCTGAAATGATCCTTGGGTGGTTCCCTTTCAAAATTGTGTCCATCAGCGCCGTCCTGTATCCAAGATGGCCGCCATTACTAAAAATAGAAATTTCTTCAAATGGCCAAAACTGCTCTATTTTAAGCCAGAAAGTGCCCAAATTTGAACTGTATAATCATAATGATGAGCTTTTTAACATATATTACGGGATTTTTTATGAACTTTGAACTTTTGCCGATTTTGACCGATTATGCAATTTAGAAAAAAGGGGGGATGAAATTTTTAAAAAATCTTCTCCTCTGAAACTACTGAGCCAATCTCAACCAAACTTTGCTGAAATGATTCTTGGGTGGTCCTCTTCCAAAATTGTGTCCGGAATTTCAGAACACCGACCAAGATGGCCGCCACATCCGAACTTAATTTAACACAGGACCCTATGGGAAATTCCCATAATTCTTGTCTGAAACCATTTGCTCAATAAGAACAAAATGTTGATGAAATAGTCATTGGATGGTTCTCTTCCAAAAATGTGTGCGGCGGTTCGGCCCTTCGATCAAGATGGCCCCCACAGCCGAACTTAGCTTAACATACGACCCTATGGGAAATTCACATAGAAATCTTCTCCTCAGAAACCACTGGGCCAATTGCAACCAAACTTTTGTGGAATGATCCTTGGATGGCCCCCTTCCAAAATTGTGTCTGGTGATCCCGACTTCCAACCAAGATGGCCACCAAGCTTAAAATAGAAAAAGGGGGGGATGAAATTAAAAAAATTCTTCTCCTCTGAAACTACTGAGCCAATCTCAACCAAACTTTGCTGAAATGATCCTTGGGTGGTCCCCTTTCAAAATTGTGTCCGTCAGTGCCGTCCTGTATCCAAGATGGCCACCATTACTAAAAATAGAAATTTCTTCAAATGGCCAAAACTGCTCTATTTTAAGCCAGAAAGTGCCCAAATTTGAACTGTATAAGCATAATGATGAGCTTTTTAACATATATTACGGGATTTTTTATGAACTTTGAACTTTTGCCGATTTTGACCGATTATGCAATTTAGAAAAAAGGGGGGATGAAATTTTTAAAAAATCTTCTCCTCTGAAACTACTGAGCCAATCTCAACCAAACTTTGCTGAAATGATTCTTGGGTGGTCCTCTTCCAAAAATGTGTCCGGCATTTCAGAACACCGACCAAGATGGCCGCCACAGCCGAACTTAATTTAACATAGGACCCTATGGGAAATTCCCATAAAAATCTTCTTGTCTGAAACCATTTGCTCAATAAGAATAAGATTTGGATGAAATAGTCATTGGATGGTTCTCTTCCAAAAATGTGTCCGGCGGTTCGGCCCTTCGATCAAGATGGCCCCCACAGCCGAACTTAGCTTAACATAGTACCCTATGGGAAATTCACATAAAAATCTTCTCCTCAGAAACCACTGGGCCAATTGCAACCAAACTTTTGTGGAATGATCCTTGGATGGCCCCCTTCCAAAATTGTGTCCGGTGATCCCGACTTCCAACCAAGATGGCCACCAAGCTAAAAATAGAAAAAGGGGGGATGAAATTTTAAAAAAATCTTCTCCTCTGAAACTGCTGAGCCAATCTCAACCAAACATTGCTGAAATGATCCTTGGGTGGTCCCCTTTCAAAATTGTGTCCGGAATTTCAGAACACCGACCAAGATGGCCGCCACAGCCGAACTTAATTTAACACAGGACCCTATGGGAAATTCCCATAATTCTTGTCTGAAACCATTGTCCGTCAGCGCCGTCCTGTATCCAAGATGGCTGCCATTACTAAAAATAGAAATTTCTTCAAATGACCAAAACTGCTCTATTTTAAGCCAGAAAGTGCCCAAATTTGAGCTGTATAATCATAATGATGAGCTTTATAACATATATTACGGGATTTTTTATGAACTTTGAACTTTTGTCTATTTTGACCGATTATGCAAATTAGAAAAAAGGGGGGATGAAATTTAAAAAAAAATCTTCTCCTCTGAAACTACTGAGCCAATCTCAACCAAACTTTGCTGAAATGATTCTTGGGTGGTCCTCTTCCAAAATTGTGTCCGGAATTTCAGAACACCGACCAAGATGGCCGCCACAGCCGAACTTAATTTAACACAGGACCCTATGGGAAATTCCCATAATTTTTGTCTGAAACCATTTGCTCAATAAGAACAAAATGTTGATGAAATAGTAATTGGATGGTTCTCTTCCAAAAATGTGTGCGGCGGTTCGGCCCTTCGATCAAGATGGCCCCCACAGCCGAACTTAGCTTAACATAGGACCCTATGGGAAATTCACATAGAAATCTTCTCCTCAGAAACCACTGGGCCAATTGCAACCAAACTTTTGTGGAATGATCCTTGGATGGTCCCCTTCCAAAATTGTGTCTGGTGATCCCGACTTCCAACCAAGATGGCCACCAAGCTAAAAATAGAAAAAGGGGGGATGAAATTTAAAAAAATTCTTCTCCTCTGAAACTACTGAGCCAATCTCAACCAAACTTTGCTGAAATGATCCTTGGGTGGTCCCCTTTCAAAATTGTGTCCGTCAGTGCCGTCCTGTATCCAAGATGGCCACCATTACTAAAAATAGAAATTTCTTCAAATGGCCAAAACTGCTCTATTTTAAGCCAGAAAGTGTCCAAATTTGAACTGTATAATCATAATGATGAGCTTTTTAACATATATTACGGGATTTTTTATGAACTTTGAACTTTTGTCTATTTTGACCGATTATGCAAATTAGAAAAAAGGGGGGATGAAATTTAAAAAAAAAATCTTCTCCTCTGAAACTACTGAGCCAATCTCAACCAAACTTTGCTGAAATGATTCTTGGGTGGTCCTCTTCCAAAATTGTGTCCGGAATTTCAGAACACCGACCAAGATGGCCGCCACATCCGAACTTAATTTAACACAGGACCCTATGGGAAATTCCCATAATTCTTGTCTGAAACCATTTGCTCAATAAGAACAAAATGTTGATGAAATAGTCATTGGATGGTTCTCTTCCAAAAATGTGTGCGGCGGTTCGGCCCTTCGATCAAGATGGCCCCCACAGCCGAACTTAGCTTAACATACGACCCTATGGGAAATTCACATAGAAATCTTCTCCTCAGAAACCACTGGGCCAATTGCAACCAAACTTTTGTGGAATGATCCTTGGATGGCCCCCTTCCAAAATTGTGTCTGGTGATCCCGACTTCCAACCAAGATGGCCACCAAGCTTAAAATAGAAAAAGGGGGGGATGAAATTAAAAAAAATTCTTCTCCTCTGAAACTACTGAGCCAATCTCAACCAAACTTTGCTGAAATGATCCTTGGGTGGTCCCCTTTCAAAATTGTGTCCGTCAGTGCCGTCCTGTATCCAAGATGGCCACCATTACTAAAAATAGAAATTTCTTCAAATGGCCAAATCTGCTCTATTTTAAGCCAGAAAGTGTCCAAATTTGAACTGTATAATCATAATGATGAGCTTTTTAACATATATTACGGGATTTTTTATGAACTTTGAACTTTTGTCTATTTTGACCGATTATGCAAATTAGAAAAAAGGGGGGATGAAATTTAAAAAAAAAATCTTCTCCTCTGAAACTACTGAGCCAATCTCAACCAAACTTTGCTGAAATGATTCTTGGGTGGTCCTCTTCCAAAATTGTGTCCGGAATTTCAGAACACCGACCAAGATGGCCGCCACATCCGAACTTAATTTAACACAGGACCCTATGGGAAATTCCCATAATTCTTGTCTGAAACCATTTGCTCAATAAGAACAAAATGTTGATGAAATAGTCATTGGATGGTTCTCTTCCAAAAATGTGTGCGGCGGTTCGGCCCTTCGATCAAGATGGCCCCCACAGCCGAACTTAGCTTAACATACGACCCTATGGGAAATTCACATAGAAATCTTCTCCTCAGAAACCACTGGGCCAATTGCAACCAAACTTTTGTGGAATGATCCTTGGATGGCCCCCTTCCAAAATTGTGTCTGGTGATCCCGACTTCCAACCAAGATGGCCACCAAGCTTAAAATAGAAAAAGGGGGGGATGAAATTAAAAAAAATTCTTCTCCTCTGAAACTACTGAGCCAATCTCAACCAAACTTTGCTGAAATGATCCTTGGGTGGTCCCCTTTCAAAATTGTGTCCGTCAGTGCCGTCCTGTATCCAAGATGGCCACCATTACTAAAAATAGAAATTTCTTCAAATGGCCAAAACTGCTCTATTTTAAGCCAGAAAGTGTCCAAATTTGAACTGTATAATCATAATGATGAGCTTTTTAACATATATTACGGGATTTTTTATGAACTTTGAACTTTTGTCTATTTTGACCGATTATGCAAATTAGAAAAAAGGGGGGATGAAATTAAAAAAAAAAATCTTCTCCTCTGAAACTACTGAGCCAATCTCAACCAAACTTTGCTGAAATGATTCTTGGGTGGTCCTCTTCCAAAATTGTGTCCGGAATTTCAGAACACCGACCAAGATGGCCGCCACATCCGAACTTAATTTAACACAGGACCCTATGGGAAATTCCCATAATTCTTGTCTGAAACCATTTGCTCAATAAGAACAAAATGTTGATGAAATAGTCATTGGATGGTTCTCTTCCAAAAATGTGTGCGGCGGTTCGGCCCTTCGATCAAGATGGCCCCCACAGCCGAACTTAGCTTAACATACGACCCTATGGGAAATTCACATAGAAATCTTCTCCTCAGAAACCACTGGGCCAATTGCAACCAAACTTTTGTGGAATGATCCTTGGATGGCCCCCTTCCAAAATTGTGTCTGGTGATCCCGACTTCCAACCAAGATGGCCACCAAGCTTAAAATAGAAAAGGGGGGGATGAAATTAAAAAAAATTCTTCTCCTCTGAAACTACTGAGCCAATCTCAACCAAACTTTGCTGAAATGATCCTTGGGTGGTCCCCTTTCAAAATTGTGTCCGTCAGTGCCGTCCTGTATCCAAGATGGCCACCATTACTAAAAATAGAAATTTCTTCAAATGGCCAAATCTGCTCTATTTTAAGCCAGAAAGTGTCCAAATTTGAACTGTATAATCATAATGTTGAGCTTTTTAACATATATTACGGGATTTTTTATGAACTTTGAACTTTTGTCTATTTTGACCGATTATGCAAATTAGAAAAAAGGGGGGATGAAATTTAAAAAAAAAATCTTCTCCTCTGAAACTACTGAGCCAATCTCAACCAAACTTTGCTGAAATGATTCTTGGGTGGTCCTCTTCCAAAATTGTGTCCGGAATTTCAGAACACCGACCAAGATGGCCGCCACAGCCGAACTTAATTTAACACAGGACCCTATGGGAAATTCCCATAATTCTTGTCTGAAACCATTTGCTCAATAAGAACAAAATGTTGATGAAATAGTCATTGGATGGTTCTCTTCCAAAAATGTGTGCGGCGGTTCGGCCCTTCGATCAAGATGGCCCCCACAGCCGAACTTAGCTTAACATACGACCCTATGGGAAATTCACATAGAAATCTTCTCCTCAGAAACCACTGGGCCAATTGCAACCAAACTTTTGTGGAATGATCCTTGGATGGCCCCCTTCCAAAATTGTATCTGGTGATCCCGACTTCCAACCAAGATGGCCACCAAGCTAAAAATAGAAAAAGGGGGGGATGAAATTAAAAAAAATTCTTCTCCTCTGAAACTACTGAGCCAATCTCAACCAAACTTTGCTGAAATGATCCTTGGGTGGTCCCCTTTCAAAATTGTGTCCGTCAGTGCCGTCCTGTATCCAAGATGGCCACCATTACTAAAAATAGAAATTTCTTCAAATGGCCAAAACTGCTCTATTTTAAGCCAGAAAGTGTCCAAATTTGAACTGTATAATCATAATGATGAGCTTTTTAACATATATTACGGGATTTTTTATGAACTTTGAACTTTTGTCTATTTTGACCGATTATGCAAATTAGAAAAAAGGGGGGATGAAATTTAAAAAAAAAATCTTCTCCTCTGAAACTACTGAGCCAATCTCAACCAAACTTTGCTGAAATGATTCTTGGGTGGTCCTCTTCCAAAATTGTGTCCGAAATTTCAGAACACCGACCAAGATGGCCGCCACAGCCGAACTTAATTTAACACAGGACCCTATGGGAAATTCCCATAATTCTTGTCTGAAACCATTTGCTCAATAAGAACAAAATGTTGATGAAATAGTCATTGGATGGTTCTCTTCCAAAAATGTGTGCGGCGGTTCGACCCTTCGATCAAGATGGCCCCCACAGCCGAACTTAGCTTAACATAGGACCCTATGGGAAATTCACATAGAAATCTTCTCCTCAGAAACCACTGGGCCAATTGCAACCAAACTTTTGTGGAATGATCCTTGGATGGCCCCCTTCCAAAATTGTGTCTGGTGATCCCGACTTCCAACCAAGATGGCCACCAAGCTAAAAATAGAAAAAAGGGGGGGGGGGGTGAAATTAAAAAAAATTCTTCTCCTCTGAAACTACTGAGCCAATCTCAACCAAACTTTGCTGAAATGATCCTTGGGTGGTCCCCTTTCAAAATTGTGTCCGTCAGTGCCGTCCTGTATCCAAGATGGCCACCATTACTAAAAATAGAAATTTCTTCAAATGGCCAAAACTGCTCTATTTTAAGCCAGAAAGTGTCCAAATTTGAACTGTATATAATCATAATGATGAACTTTTTAACATATATTACGGGATTTTTTATGAACTTTGAACTTTCGTCTATTTTGACCGATTATGCAAATTAGATAAAAGGGGAGATGAAATTTTTAAAAATTCTTCTCCTCTGAAACTACTGAGCCAATCTCAACCAAACTTTGCTGAAATGATCCTTGGGTGGTCCCCTTTCAAAATTGTGTCCGTCAGCGCCGTCCTGTATCCAAGATGGCCACCATTACTAAAAATAGAAATTTCTTCAGATGGCCAAAACTGCTCTATTTTAAGCCAGAAAGTGCCCAAATTTGAACTGTATAAGCATAATGATGAGCTTTTTAACATGTACTACGTGATTTTTTTTTATGATCTTTGAACTTTTGCCTATTTTGACCGATTATGCAAATTAGAAAAAAGGGGGGATGAAATTAAAAAAAAATCTTCTCCTCTGAAACTACAGAGCCAATCTCAATCAAACTTTGCTGAAATGATCCTTGGTGGTCCCCTTTCAAATTTGTGTCCGTCAGCGCCGTCCTGTATCCAAGATGACCGCTATGACTAAAAATAGAAATTTCTTCAAATGCCAAAACTACTCTATTTTAAGCTAGAAAGTGCCCAAATTTGAACTGTATAATCATAATGATGAGCTTTTTAACATATATTACGGGATTTTTTATGAACTTTGAATTGTTGCCTATTTTGACCGATTATGCAAATTAGGAAAAAGGGGGGATGAAATTTAAAAAAAAATCTTCTCCTCTGAAACTACAGAACCAATCTCAACCAAACTTTGCTGAATTGATTCTTGGGTGGTCCTCTTCCAAAATTGTGTCCGGCATTTCAGAACACCGACCAAGATGGCCGCCACAGCCGAACTTAATTTAACATAGGACCCTATGGGAAATTCACATAAAAATCTTCTTGTCTGAAACCATTTGCTCAATAAGAATAAATTTTGATGAAATAGTCATTGGATGGTTCTCTTCCAAAAATGTGTCCGGGGGTCGGCCCTTCAATCAATTTTTTTTTAAATTTTAATACTTTTCGTGTTATATTTCAAAAACTATAAGAGATAGATGTTAAGTTTAAATTGCAAAAATTTGCAGCAAGTCAAGATCTTCCTACCCTGCAATTTTGAAGTAAATCCCATTACCCATTTTGGAGTTATTGCCCTTTTTTCATCAAAATGTTCTCAATTTTAATACTATCATCTTATATCTCAAAAACTATTAGAGATAGAGGGAAAGTTTAAACTGCAAAAATGTTCAGCATGACAAGATCTACAAAAATTTTCCCACAGTTAAAAATGTGCGACAACTGTGTGAAGAGTTATTCCTCTTGAAATGCATTTTTTTGTTGACTCACTGCTTTTGGTTACTCAAATAATCAAAGGGAAGCAACTCTATTACAAAATGTGAAGTAGGAAAAGCTAAATTTTGAGAATCATTGACATATATGTTTTTTTACAGCAATTTTGATCACTTACATTAAAGGTAGAACCCCTGCCCAAATTTTTTTGTAGAAGGGGTGTGCAATGACGAAGGCTACATTTGTTAATTTTTTTTACCGAAGTTATCAAGTTTTATTGACTGATGTTTTTATTATACCCAGGTGAGCTATGCAGGCTCCTGGGAGCCTCTAGTTATGTCTACTCGTTCAGGAGGGGTAGGGTTGCTAGTGCGAATATGTCACTTTTGTATCAGGGTCGATTGATTATTGGACATCTGATATATTGTCAATTTACTTTCAATGTAACTAAAATGTCCACGCCAAACAAATCAATGTGTATTCAAAATGTAAACAGAATTAATGGCGGACATAATACCCATCAATACCTGATTTGTTTTGATTTCGTGAGTAGTGTTCACCGGGTTCCTTTTAACAATGTCCAACTCCAGGTATATATAATCAAAATTAAAATTGTTCTTTACACACAATTGTCACAATTGTCACATATTTCACTAGAGCTACTGAAGCACAATATCATAGCCATGTGTTGCCATACTATGTACCTCGGAAAAAAGTGTTTTTTTCACATTATTGCAAAAAAAAATGCGCTCTTGGAAAAACACCACTTCTACCTCTCGGACATGCGCATCAAGTAGTCTTTTGTTGAGGTCAATACAAGTTTTTATGGACCTTAAAAACGATATTCACCTCAGCCTTTAGGCTGAGGTGAATATTGATTTCTAAGGTCCATAAAAACTTGTATTGACCAATACAAAAGACTGTAATTGTTTTATTACATTAAAATGAATAGAAATATAATTCACGTGATTCTTTTTATAGATTTCGTTAGAAAACGAAAGTGAAAGCAAGTCAATACGAGTTTTAATCAAACAATATCAAACTTTACGGAATGTCAGGTGACAGCATGATAGCCAATAAAATCATTATGTAATAATATCTATTATTATTTTTCATTGTAATTAGATTTCATTGATTGGAGGAATTTGTGACACGTGATCAAATATATCAACACGTTTAGCATGCTACAATGAAATTGTAAACCTCATGTTTCCTAAAATAGTTTCGCATTCAAATATCCCTGCCAAAGTTCAAAATTTTCAAAAAATAAAAGAATGTCAAAAATTTCAAAATTTTCAAAAAATTTCAAAATGATAAAATTTTCAAAAAGATAAAAACAAATACAGTTTTCATAAAATTTCAAAATTTTAATATTTAAATAATAATATTGAAAAATGATAAAACAATTATAGCCTACTTTTTTTCAGTGTTAAAAAGAATAATAAAGCAATTATAGCCTTTTAATATCGGTTAATTCACGATTTTAACGGGTCGATAAATCCATGTATTGACCTCATCAAAAGACTATAATTGTATATTATCAAGCGATAAGTGTGACATAACATATAATCGTTGATTTCTACCGTGACATTATATCGACATCTTTTTGACAAATCCTCGATAAGCATACTATCATTAATGTGTTTTGCTTGGACTTCTCATCACATCTCAGGCTTTGTCTTCTATGTGATATTGCTCTGAGTAATCCATTTTTACCAAGGCCAATCAACAATGGTATATATTTATAGAAGGTTTCATAAAAGAATAATTGATTGGTGTTTAATGTCAACTTTAGCAATATCAGCTATATCATGGCATTCATTAAAAAAGAAGATTACCCATTAAACAAAGAACTAATAACATTAGATATAACCTTTATAATATTGTACATGATCTTTAACAAATTATTTGTTTTAATTTTGGTATTAATAACGCTTCCTTCCTTTCATCTTTATAATAAAATTTCAAAATTCTGGTGGCCATGAACTACAGTCAAGCTTCAGTCCCTCGAACTCGGATGGGTCGAACTGATTTGAAAGTCCCGTCAATTTTCCTTATTTTTCTGAGTAAAAATAACCCCTTTCGCTCGAACACCGATACCTCGAACAGTTGAACTCAATAAATGGTCCCGTCAATAATAAAATCACGAGTTTTACCATGCCAAACTCGAACATCCCAATTTAATTGACAGGTGTATGTTACGGTTGAATGTGCTTACAGCAAGGTGTGATAAATGTCATATTACCGACAGATAATTGTTTACTTAACGATTACAGGTAGAGGGATAAACTTGTCATAATTTGTGTTAATTAGTCATTAAATTCAGCTGTGGCTTGATTATTAAAAGGTTAATTACGAGAAATAACGAACGATTATTGAACCGGAGACACATGTCGCTGATTGTACGCCGAGACAATAATTAAAACAATCAAATGTTTACAATCGTAATAAAGTTGATTAAAACAATATATAAAATTGTTATTACATGAATTAGTATTATTGAGAGTGATTTATTTTAATTTTTATAGTTGCTGGAATTTAATAATATCAAACTGCGTGATCTCAATGTTCATCTAAATACCCCAAAAATAGAAATGTACTAGTAGTGAAATTCCGATTAACCTGAGTTTTTATGTCCATATGATACCAAAGAAACAAATATAATTGCTTTAAATTCAAATAAAAAAAGAGAAAATAATCATTGGCTAATATTTGCAAATTGGCCATTAGTAATATATATCCGAATTTTCAAGCATTATACCGATATCGATCCAACTGTTAATACCCGACCTCATATTTCCTGTTTATAAAATAGATCGCGAACAAAGTGAAAAAAACGTTTGAAGATACCAAAGAGGTATTCAGAAGCCGTAGTCTTGGAGAACTTTCTAAAGGATTAAATATTTTTAAGACAAAGGTCCATGATACTGTGCACCAGTTATCAAAGCGTAGTGAAACTGTCCCGAGTCAGAATTAGATATTTTTCTCTCTGAAATTACGGGACCTCGGTGGCTCGAACTTCCGATAGTTCGAACACATTTTGACAGTCCCTTCAAGTTGGAGCCAGTGAAGTTCTACTGTAATTGAAAATAATTCAGAGTGTAATTTGCTTCATTCATTTTTTTTTAAATATGATATTCATTTCAGGTCAGTTAGAGGCACATGTAAGTTGGTCATGTCCTCAGACTAAACCAGAACTAGTCGTAACTGGATATAAAGTGTTAATAGATGGCAAACAATATGGCAGTGCTATGCATGAAGGAATCAAGACAGTCAGAATCAAGGTTAGTTTTATCACATGCTAACATTTTCTTTTTCTGTTTTCTATACAGTAAAACATCTTTATACTGGCTAGTAATTACTATGTGATTTGTGTTCCATCTTTTTTTTTATTGGATATTTGCCACGTCAATACTGCAGCTGCACAAATACCCTCCCACCCCCCCAAACAAAAATGACTGGGAAAATTGAAAAGTTGTATATTTCACATAATATCGTGTCACAACACAAATACATTTGCCAAATATTGATATGATGAATGAATATTTCACATTTATTGTAAATACAGTGAAACTTGTCTAAACTGAACTTTCTTGGGACCAGTTTTTGTGTAGACAAGTTAAATTAACAAAGATTTCCTACATTGGGACTTTCTGGATTCACTTTTATTCACCGTTCAATTTGAACAGGTTTCACTGGACATTAAAATATTCATTATACCCCCTGCAAACAAAGTTTGGGGGGGTATATAGGAAACACCCTGTCCGTCCGTCCATGTACTTTGTAAGCGCAACTCCTCCTAAGCAACTCCTCCTAAACGGCTTATTGGATTTTTATGAAACTTTACACATTTGTAGTACACTACCTGCAGATGTGCATGAAGGAATATGGTTGCTGTCCAAAATTTAAAAGGGGAGATAATTCAACTTATACTTTCACGGAAGGGTGGGGGGGGGGGGGGGGCATGTACCTTGTAAGCGCAACTCCTACTAAACTGCTTATTGAATTTTTATGAAACTTTACACAGTTATAGTACACAACCTGCAGATGTGCATGAAGGAATACAGTTGCTGTCTAAAATTTAAAAGGGGAGATAATTATACCCCCACTCTCCGAAGGGGGAGGGGGGTATACTGTTTTACCTCTGTCCGTTTGTCCTTCCGTCCGTCCAAGATATTTTTCGTCGCATTTTTCTCAGTAACTGTTGATGGCAGAAATCTGATATTTGGTCACAAGCATCATATAGGTATGCCATATTGTGGGTAGCGTTTTTGGACCCGTCAGATTCCTACTTCCTGTTTGCCGACTTAGTTGGTTTTTATACACATTGAACATATATGCTCATTTTTCGTCACATTTTTCTCAGCAACTATTGATGACAGAGATCTGATATTTGGTCACAAGCTTCATATAGGTACCCCATATCTTGGAAAGCGTTTTTGAACCCATCGGATTCCTACTTCCTGTTTGCCGACTTTGTTGATTTTTATACACATTGAACATATATGCTCATTTTTCGTCGCATTTTTCTCAGCAACTATTGATGGCAGAAATCTGATATTTGGTCACAAGCTTCATATAGGTACCCCATATCGTGGGAAGCGTTTTTGGACCCGTCAGATTCCTACTTCCTGTTTGCCGAAGAGCGGGGGTATTATAGGTGAGCATTAGCTCACAGTTCATCTTGTTCAACTTATACTTTCACGAAAAGGGGGGGTAATGTACCTTGTAAGCACAACTCCTCCTAAACAGCTTATTGGAGTTTTGTGAAACTTTACACAGTTGTAGTACACTACCTGCAGATGTGCATGAAGGAATATGGTTGCTGTCCAAAATTTAAAGGGGGAGATAATTCAACTTATACTTTCAAGAAAAGGGGGGGGGGCATGTACCTCGTAAGCGCAACTCCTACTGAAATGCTTATTGAATTTTTATGAAACTTTACACAGTTGTAGTACACAATCTGCAGATGTGTATGAATGAATACCGTTGCTGTCTAAAATTTAGAAGGGGAGATAATTCAACTTATACTTTCACGAAAAGGGGGGTTGTGTACCTTGTAAGCACAACTCCTCCTAAACGACTTATTGGAGTTTTGTGAAACTTTACACAGTTGTAGTACACTACCGGCAGATGTGCATGAAGGAATATGGTTGCTGTCCAAAATTTAAAGTGGGAGATAATTCAACTTATACTTTCACGAAAAGGGGGGGGCATGTACCTTGTAAGCGCTACTCCTACTAAGCTGCTTATTGAATTTTTATGAAACTTTACACAATTGTAGTACACAACCTGCAGATATGCATGAAGGAATACTGTTGCTGTCTAAAATTTAGAAGGGGAGATAATTCAACTTATACTTTCACGAAAAGGGGGGGTCGTGTACCTTGTAAGCACAACTCCTCCTATACGGCTTATTGGAGTTTTGTGAAACTTCACACAGTTGTAGTACACTACCTACAGATGTGCATGAAGGAATATGGTTGCTGTCCAAAATTTAAAGGGGGAGATAATTCAACTTATACTTTCACGAAAAGGGGGGTTGTGTACCTTGTAAGCGCAACTCCTCCTAAACGGCTAATTGGAGTTTTGTGAAACTTTACACAGTTGTAGTACACTACCTGCAGATGTGCATGAAGGAATATGGTTGCTGTCCAAAATTTAAAGGGGGAGATAATTCAACTTATACTTTCACGAAAAGGGGGGGGGGGCATGTACCTTGTAAGCGCTACTCCTACTAAACTGCTTATTGAATTTTTATGAAACTTTACACAATTGTAGTACACAACCTGCAGATATGCATGAAGGAATACCGTTACTGTCTAAAATTTAGAAGGGGAGATAATTCAACTTATACTTTCACGAAAAGGGGGGTCGTGTACCTCGTAAGCACAACTCTTCCTAAACGGCTTATTGGAGTTTTGTGAAACTTTACACAGTTGTAGTACACTACCTGCAGATGTGCATGAAGGAATACCGTTGCTGTCTACAGTCTAGAAGGGGAGATAATTCAACTTTTAATGGATTTTTTCCTAGGTAACTTGCTAATATACCTGTATTCCAAAGTTTGAACATCATAGTATTGCAAGTGAGGGGTATCACTCAGTGAGGTCACTCACAGTTCTAGTTTACACTGTTTAAAGTTTAATACATAAATAAATTTTTGATTAACAGTTGGGAGTAGAACAACCTGTCTACAGACTTTCCATGATATCTATGACAGAAAAACCACAAGCCACTAGTGAAGACTCCAATGTTGTAGAATTGTTGTCAGAACAGTTCCGACCATTTGCCTTCTATTGTTACCATGCTGTACATTCTGATGGAATCAAGTAAGTATATACATATAGTATCAGTAGAAATCTACTTTTATTTTATGTCTTAGAGAAAGAAGGTTTGTTACACAAAAATATATATGTTTTGTATTTATATTTTAGTTTCAATATTAAAACAAAATTTCAGAAGCTACATCTATTTTAAATATTGTAGCAAACACTGCCTTGTATTTTTGTATGACTTCAGAAATGTGTGGTTGTATAATGGCACATGGCATTGCTGTTTGTGTGATAGAGAATACACTTCTTATATTTACATTTGCAATGTTTAGAAAGCAAAATTAATAGAACTGTCCAAACAATGGTGTATTGTCAGAGAAATGTATTAATGTCTGTTAATTATTGGCTATATTTCTAGTTGTTAAATCCCTGTGATTGTACAGTATTATCAATACAAAAACTTCAGACTTACAGTAACATTAAAAAAACACAATAACATGTTATTTGTGATCTTCAGATGGCCAAATCAAGGATGTTGTAAATTTTCTGATGCATTGGCTTACGAGCGACAAGCTGCTAAAAAATTAGCCAACCAGGGATTACTGAAGAAACGAGTACCACCGCCATCATGTAGTTTATTGGACATATTTGATGGTGAATACAAACCTTTTCTGGCTACTCACAATAAACAGTTTGCTACTGCAGTTCTCTTTTGGACACCTTGGTAAGTAGCTTTATTGATGATTTGGCAATTTACTTTTTGATCTTTACACAATAGATATCTATTATCAAGTGACAACTACAAGTATGATACCAACATGTTATCAATGATTTCTAGTTTAAAATATGTGACAATATATTGACGTCACTGGCACCACCTTGTTAAATCCTTGATAAGCATACTCTCGTTGATAAGTTTTGCTCGAAATGCACTTCTTATGTCATCTTGCATCTACGGCTTCACCTTTGATATAATATTGATCTAAGAAATCCATTCTCACATAACAAATCAACAATTATATATTATATTTATCTACTTATGGAATCAGATTACTTTACCAATCATAATACATTGGAACCTCATTAACTCAACTTAAAGAAGTCCCTTTGACAACAATATTCAACTGTCAACTAATTTCATAATTGTTTATGATTCTACTGTACTGTAGTACAGTTGTCCCCATTTTTTATCAGACCACCCCTTCTATGGTGGAATAGTGGTCTTATAAGAGGAATAGCCTCTTTTGAGGGGGGCACTTTAGTAGTACTTTACTAACTCAGTGCATCTGAAATCGTTCAAGATAGGAGGACCTTATAAGAGTAGGACAACTGTATTACTTTTGTATTTATTATATTATGTCTTTATTGATAATTTAATATTGTTGTAATGAATGTGATATTCAAAATTTTTATTTCTTCATTAATAACATCATTAAAATAAATCTAAGATGGGGTTTTTTTGCAGGTGCCTTTCTTCTCAGCTGTTCATTAATTATTACACAAGATTTGCAAAGGAGCATTCTTCACAGGTAAATAAATACATGTTTGTAAATAATTATATGTAGTACAACTACATGTGCAATCAGTGCCTATCACCACTAAACTTGAGAGTTCACCATGAAGTGTACAGTCTCTCAATATCATAATTTTAAAACCTCAACATTTTCATTTGCAATGATTTTTTGACCCCTCTCCCTAATAAATGTCAGGATTTTACATTATTGGTACTTAATAAAGGGAGATGACTATTTTGTTGAATTTCAACTTCCCATTGGTCAAATAATTTTATATCATCCAGTATTTCTGACACTAATTAGCATATAATTCATGTACATGTCATGTATGCTGTATCAAACACTTACTAATGAGTTCATAGTTCTATACATGTACATGTATAACTAAACAAGAGGTACTCTCTGTATCAGTATATAAGTCGGTCTGAACTATTATCTGTAAAAAGTGAGTTTGAACCCCGTTCATGGCGAGGTGTACTCGATACAACATTATGTGATAAAGTTTGTCAGTGACTTGAGACAGATCTGTGGTTTTCTCTGGGTACTGCGGTTCCCTCCATCAATAAGACTGACCACCATGATATAACTGAAATATTGTTGAAAGTGATTTTAAACACCATAACCCTAACCCCTGTATATGTCTCTTTGGTGAAACGAGGTACAATGTATATTGCTTATGCACAATGATTTTTTGTATGATTAGGTCAGTTTCTTATCTATTTCTCCTAGCTCAAACATATTTGACAAATGGTTTATTTAAGAAACCATATCTGATGTTATTAAACATTATGTGATCAATTTGTGTGTTTCATTGGGTTGCTTAACTACTCGAATACATGTAATCTTTTGAAAATGACTTGAGAGGGGAGATCTAGCTAATTTAAGAAGGAGAAATGTTTTTGCACACTGATCCCTCAAATGCTTATCCTGCATATTTACAAGTAATTATACCCCCACTCGCAGAGTGGTGGGTATGCTGGAATACCCTTGTCCATCCGTCCCTAAACCTTGTGTACGTAACTAGTCATTTGTCTTTTGTTGGATTTTATTCATATTTGGTATCTTGGTTGGCCATGATCTGAGCATGCGCATGTTATACCGATTTCACGGATGGTTGATTTTTGCAACAGTTATAGCCCTTTTCATGTTTGTTTGACCATACGTCCGTTCACACATCTTGTGTACGTAACTAGTCATTTGTCTTTTGTCGCATTTTATTCATATTTGGTATCTTGGTTGGCCATGATCTGAGCATGCGCCTATTATACCGATTTCATGGATGGTGGATTTTTGCGAGAGTTGTAGCCCTTTTCATGTTTGTTTGACCATATGTCTGTTCGCACATCTTGTGTACGCAACTAGTCATTTGTCTTTTGTCGTATTTTATTCATATTTGGTATCTTGGTTGGCCATGATCTGAGCATGTGCATATTATACCGATTTCACGGATGGTTGATTTTTGCTAGAGTTATGGCCCTTTTCATGTTCCCTTACTGCTATAAATTATTTCCTTAATTAGCTATGTATAATATTTATATCTAATAATCTGTAATACATCATTTTTCATCATTCCAAACGTTTACTAGCCAACTGCCCTGGGAGGATACACATCTCTTGATTCCAACACTCTTTACACTCCTTTATGCCTCTCCACCACGTTAAGTCCCACTATAATCTAATACTTTACTACACATCAACTTATGTAGAGCGAGTGGGGGTATCACAGCACGACAACGCGTGCAGTTTCATTCATTTCAGTCTGCAAATTATAACAGGTGTATTAATAATCTACTGGCATTATTAAAATGCAAATGTACATTTTTTGGTATTGGTCTCAATTAATGGCAGACTCCCGCACAAAACAGGAAAGATCACATGTATGTACTTGTCAACCCTATATGGTGGGTAGCTGTGTCTCTGCACCCCTGTGTCTTAGTGTATACAACTTCTTCCAATTTTTCATTGTCTGCTGACTGTAATTATTGCTTTAATATGAAAAATGTGGAAAAAAATGTCATGTTTGTATTTATACAAATAGAGCTTTCCAATCCAAGTCACTTGAAATTGTGTTAACCGCATTGGTGGTGTAATGGTTAGCATGTTCGCCTCGAGTGCGGTAGATCGTGGGTTCGAGCCCCGGTCGGGTCAAACCAAAGACTATAAGATTGGTATTTGTTGCTTCTCCGCTAAGCACACAGCATTAAGGAGAAAGAGCAAAGACTGGTTGGCTTGGAATCAGAATAATGTGTCTGAGTTGAGCGACATGTCTACCCTCGGACTGTTGATTCAGTGAGCTAGCACTATAAAAATCCAACTCAGCGTGTTGGTCTAGTACAAAGTGGACCTCATCATCATCTCATCGAAAATTAACTTGTTCTCGCCATGATATAGCTGAAAAATTGCTGAATTGGCATTAATCAACAATCACTCACTCACTCCTGAAATTGTGTTAAAAGACATTTCACATGTACAGGAATATGCAAATTTTGTTAGTTGGTAGTAAAATTATATGATTATGTAATAAAATGGGACAGACATAGTTATAATACAGGAAATGTTGAAACAGTTGATAATGGGAGATAATGCACTAGTATTTTGTTAAAGGAAGATAATTCAGTATCTATTTGTTATTGTTTTCATACAGTTCAATGTTATTATTTATTTTTCTAACAGTACAACTTTATAGCAGTGTCATGTGGTGTTAATGCTATAGCATCATCCAAAAGGAAGTCTCTAATACACAAAATAACATCTAGTGGATGGAGAGAGGACAAGTCAGTGTGGCATTGTACAAGTCAGTGTGCTAGCTCAATAGATGAGGCCAGTAGCAAAGTCTGGAAAACTACCACAGCTGGTATGTCATTAGTCACTAAATTTTATATTGCATTTTACAAATTAGAGTGGCCTTTTCTAGTGAATGTGACACTATTTCACTAGTCTGTATGTGATTATACATCTCATGTGACATGGTGATATACTATAGTCAGTATTAATTGTCATTAGATATGATTGGAGTTCAAGTTTAGATAACTACCACAGCTTGTATCATGTATTAACAAATACAATTTGTGATATTTCTTTGTAACTGTAAAGAAAACAGTGTCAGACATTTTTATGCCCCCAGCAACGAAGTTGTAGGGGGTATACTGGTTTCACCATGTCCGTCCGTCTGTCCGTCCGTCCGTCCGTCTGTAGACAAATCCTATGTCGTACGATAACTTGAGTTGTGTTTCTTAGGATCTTTTATCAGCTGCTTACTGGTGAAGAGAGGAGGATCCCTTTCTTTTTTGACGATTTTCACTTTTGCCGTTCCAGTGTTATTGGACTTGATATGACGGAAAATAGGATTTTTACCCTATGTCGTATGATAACTTGAGTAGTATTTCTCAGAATGTTTTGAAATTTTATCAGCAGCTTAGCGTTGAAGTGAGGAGGATCCCTTTTATTTTTGATGATTTTCACCTTTGCCGTTTCAGAGTTATTGGACTTGATATGACGGAAAATAGGATTTTTACCTTATGTCGTATGATAACTTGAGTAGTGTTTCTCAGAATGTTTTGAAATTTTATCAGCAGCTTACCAACCGGTGAAAAGAGGAGGGTCCCTTTCATTTTTGGTTGGAACAATCAGTAATATTTTGGTTATGGAAATAGGTTGGACAGATGTGGGGAGCGGGGGGTATATCTTAGTGAGCTGTGCTCACAGTAATACTAGTTTTATCATTAACTTGATACAACAGGAAATTGATGCTATTCATTCACCTTTGCATTGTTAATTTGTTATAGTATGAAACCTCGTTATAATGCCACATTCCGTTCAGCAGGAATGTGGCGTAAATAGGGTTTCTAGACTCCGAGTCAAGTAAACACTGAAAGTGAATGTCGGGTATTAATAAACTGCACTTTCACTTTTAATTGCATGACAAGATATGTCATGTTTAGATTTCAAAGTGTGCAAGTCATCTATTTAAATAACCAAAATTTGAAACATTTTTTTTTTTTAATTTCTGAAGCATTTATTCTTGCTTCAAGTGCATTTATGAACCTCATGAACAAGAACTGTTCCATATAAGTGTGAAGGACACAATTCCATGTCTTTTATTGTCATCTTTAGAATCATATGTTCCCTATCTGTGATAATATCACCTACTGTTTCACTGTGATATCACATAAAGCCATAAAGTAATATCAGCAGTTTCCTGTTGTGTAGATTTGGGATGATTTTTCAGATATTCAACAATTTTACAGAACTGAAGTGACAATGTATACGATTTTTCATAATTTTTAAGTTTGACAACAACTTGAAAATAAGTTAGATAAATCAATAAAATGACCAATATAACCATCTCAGATAAACAGAAATTTGTTTAATTAGATGTAATTAAACACATTACTTCTGATCGTCTGCTGGCCAAGCTCATTAATTATTCATGACCCAGTATGATAACACAGAATGCATTGACCCAGATTTATCAAAACAAAGACATGGATGATCTATCTTTAGACTAAAATGTATAATTCATACATGTTTAATAATACATTTAATATACACATTTACCTATAAGCAGAGCTCCAGATAATTTTCAAGTCCAAAGGGTAATTACCCCCTACTTTTGAAAATGATGGGTATTTGCATATTTCCTTTGCACTGTTGTACTCTCTACTTCAGAAAAGATTGCTTACATGTACACTTTTAAAATTATGTTTGACACAAGTGTTATTCAATAAATGCAGAATCCAAGTGAAATGTATATCTCTGTTTAATTTGACACGATTGTGTCATGTTTATTAATAAAATGTTGTAAATATTTTGTTTTTTGCTCGTCGACTTCGACAGTTTTCACAGCCGTGTTGACAATGTCATCAATGATTCCTTTAACTATACGGTCACTAAACACAGATGAAACTGTCAGGAACTTAAGTATATAATTTTCCGTAGCGCACTTATTCATGTTCTTGCTCATTTTCAACGAACAACGTGTTCCCAAAATTACTTTCGTTTTAGTTCTTGCTTATTACGTAAAACCGCATTTATTTGTAATATTGACCACGATTAGATGATTTATCGTAAACATCCAATCAGATCTCTTTTGACATCGATGCTTAGAAAGGCAAGCTTTTGGTACCCCTCGGATGTATACGCTCCCTCCTTCGAAAAGTATAAAGGGAAGTAATTACGGGGAATTTCTCAAAGACAAAAATGTATTGTTATGTACACGACTGTACAAGTACGCTCCGAATTTGGAAAGTTTGCTTACACAGCAATATGTATGCATAATGTGTACACTCTGATCTGATAATACATGCATTTTTACTCGTTTTCATGGCGTAAAAAATGCAAATACGCAGCTTATCTGGAGCTCTGTATAAGAACACAATTTATCAATCAAAACTCAAATTATTAGCCATTTTCGGTCAAAGTCGGTTTTCTTCCCCGGTTAGATCATCAACAAGCCGATTCTGCACGTATGCAGTTCATCATACAGAAGCGGAGTTATCTTGATTGACTTGAATTAGAGTAGCCCAGACACAAATTGCTTGCGAACACGTTTTCCCCGAAATATTTCGTGAAAACCACTTTTCGTTGTTTTTGGGTGTTTTAGATGAATTTTTACTCACATCTGTTCAAGTTTGGGAGAAAAATTCCGATTTAAAAAATTTGACAAAATCATAGGCACTGTCACTTTAAATAAATTTTTACTGTATTAAGTAAAAGAAGAAATTGAGCACATAATTTACATATACAGTCAAACCTCGGTGCCTCGAACTCTGATGGGTCGAATACCATGGATGGCTCGAACTGATTTGAAAGTCCGGTCAATTTTCCCTATATTTCTAAGTAAAAAAAAACTCCTTTCGTTTGAACACCGATACCTCGAACAGTCGAACTCAATAAATGGTCTCGTCAATAATAAAATCACGAGTTTTACCATGCCAAACTCGAACATGGCAATTTAATTGACAGATGTATGTTACAGTTGAATGTGCTTACTGCAAGGTGTGAAAAATGTCAGATTACCAACAGATAATTGTTTACTTAACAATCACAGGTAGAGGGATAAACTTGTCATCATTTGTGTTAATTAGTCATTAAATTCAGCTGTGGCTTGATTATTGACCATTAATTACGATTAATAAAGAACAATTATTGAACCTGAGACCCATGTCGCTGATTGTACCAAGCCGAGCCTACACTAGACAATAATTAAAACAATCAAATGTTTACAATCATAATAAAGTTGATTAAAACAATATTTAAAATTGTTATTACATGAATTAATATTATTGAGAGTATGCTGGGATCGAATAATATCAAACTGCGTGGTCTCAAGGTTCATCTAAATACCAAAAACAAAAGAAATGTACTCGTTCTGCAATTCCGATTAACATGAGTTTTTATGTGTATATAATACCAAAAGAAACAAATATTCTTCAAATTCATATTAAAAAAAAAGAAAGTGGCTAAAATTTTAAAATTGGCCATTAAAAACATGTATCCGAATTATCAGCATTATACCGATATCGATCCAAGTGTTAATACCTGACCTCATATTTCCTGTTTATAAAATAGATTGCGAACAAAGTGAAAAAAAAATTCTAAGGAACGTTTGAAGATACCAAAGAGGTATTCAGAAGCTGTAGTCTTTGAGAACTGTCTAAAGGATTAAATATTTTTTATGAGAATGGCCCACTTTACTGTGCATTAGTTATCGTAGCGTAATGAAACTGTCCCAGGTCAGAACCAGATTTTTCTCTCTCTAAAATTACGGGACCTCAGTGGCTCGAACTACCGATAACTCGAACAGATTTTGACAGCCCCTTCGACTTTGAGCCAGTGAAGTTCTACTGTATATATATATTTTTTATAATTGCAGGTTCTATGAGAAAACCTGAGGACAGTAATGCTCCATTTGTAGATTTAACAGAGATTCTTGGTATAGCAGGGGTACCAACTATACTAGTTATTCACCCTGATGGTAATTATATATCATGTACATTACTGAGATTGTTGAAAGTGGCGTTAAACACCATAACTGGGAAGAAACTCTTATTTTTATCAGAATTCTTAGTGAAAATAGGAAAAATGAAATAGAAAATCCAGTTTTTATTTTGTATTTAATTATTTAGACAAATAAAGCAAAATATGTTAGGAATTTATTATCGGAAAATCTGATATTAGTTCTAATCTACGAATTTCTTACATATATTACTCTAAAAAAAAGTTGGAACTACCTATGTAATCAGTGCCTATCACCACTAACGTTGAGAGTCCTGCTAAGGTGATACGACATTATGTGATAAAGTTTGTCTGTGACTTGCGGCAGATCGGTTGTTTTCTCCGGTCTGGTTTCCTCCACCAAAAAAATTGACTGCCACGATATAACTGCAATATTGTTGAAAGTGACATTAAACACCATAAACTTAAACCAAAAAAGTGATGAATGTATTTTGAGAATTGTGTTGCTTTCTAATGGCATGATCTTGATAAAAAAAAAATGTACATTATTTTGTAAAATTCAAGATTAGCCGTTGGTAATTATTATTATAGTCTAAAATAATTTCTTTCCATTTTAGGATATATTGCCTGGCACGGGAGATATTGTGCTTACGACTACGCAGGATTTAATGCTTTCATGCAGCATACTTTCAGTGAGGTACTTAATGTTCCAAGTCCAGCATATGGATATGATGCCTTTAAAAATAATATCACGTTAAATGAAGAACATGTTGGTAAGTAATTTTTTTTTTTTTACACTAGTATATACACGGTGGCCGTCGTGATCGTATGGTAGTTGGATTTACAACTACCTATGCATGCATTGCCTATCACCACTAACGTTGTGGATTCGAATCCCGCTCAGGCGAGGTTTACCCGATACAACATTATGTGATAAAGTTTGTCAGTGAGTTACAGCAGGTCAGTGGTTTTCTCCAGGTACCACATTAAATGAAGAACATATTGGTAAGTAATCTTTTTATACCCCCACTCGCAGAGTGGTGGGTATACTGGAATACCCTTGTCCGTCCGTCCCTAAACCTTGTGTACGTAACTAGTCATTTGTCTTTTGTTGGATTTTATTCATATTTGGTATCTTGGTTGGCCATGATCTGAGCATGCGCATATTATGCCAATTTCACGGATGGTTGATTTTTGCGAGAGTTATAGCTCTTTTCATGTTTGTTTGACCATACATCCGTTCGCACATCTTGTGTACACAACTAGTCATTTGTCTTTTGTCGCATTTTATTCATATTTGGTATCTTGGTTGGCCATGATCTGAGCATGCGCCTATTATACCGATTTCACAGATGGTTGATATTTGCGAGAGTTGTAGCCCTTTTCATGTTTGTTTGACCATATGTCCATTCGCACATCTTGTGTACGCAATCAGTCATTTGTCTTTTGTCGCATTTTATTCATATTTGGTGTCTTGATTGGCCATGATCTGAGCATGCACATATTATACCGATTTCACAGATGGTTGATTTTTGCAAGAGTTATAGCCCTTTACATCTCTTGATTCCAACACTCTTTACACTCCTTTATGTCTCTCCACCACGTTAAGTCCCACTATTATCTAATACTTTACTACACAAACTTATGTAGAGCGAGTGGGGGTATCACAGCAGGACAACGCATGCAGTTTCATTTTTTTTTACACTAGTATATACACGGTGGCCGTCGTGATCGTATGGTAGTTGGATTTACAACTACCTATGCATGCATTGCCTATCACCACTAACATTGTGGATTTGAATCCCGCTCAGGCGAGGTGTACCCGATACAACATTATGTGATAAAGTTTGTCAGTGAGTTACGGCAGGTCAGAGGTTTTCTCCAGGTACCACCAATAAAATTGACCGCCACGATATAACTGAAATATTGTTGAAGGTGACATTAAACACCATAAACCTAAGCCTAAGCCATGACTCATAAAATACCGAAATGAGGTTATACAAAGTTAATTTTGTGTATTTCTTGCAATAAGAATGTAGGTGTGATCCTTTAGAATAGCAGTGGGTGGTGACAGAGAAACAAATAATAAACTTACTTTACATGGCCTCACTAGAAGAAAAATGTTTCACGAAATAAGAATTTGGACAAGTTTAAATTTCAATAAGACTTTTAAAAACAAGCTGATTGGATAGATATTGATGGATTTTATTTTATTGCATGATCTATTGTTTGATTTTTTTAGATGCAAGATTAATACCCTCCTTTAAGTATGAACACAAATGCAATATTTATTTTTCCTTAAATAAATTAGATATTGAAAAACAAAACACAACTTACACTATTTTCTATTAAAATGGAAAACAAAAAAATACCCCTCACTGTCAGAAGTTCCAAAATATTATTGAAAAATCATAGAAACAGAGTCAATATTGATACCCCTAGCAGATGACCTAACATGACCTCTTACTTTCCTGTCTTGGTACAGGCACTTCAATAACAAAAGTTGCAAAGTTAAGCTAGTTGTATGGGCTCAAACATCTGCTTTTAGTGTTTAATACATATAGACTGGTATGTTTTTTAATAACAATGTACAAACACTGCCACATAGTCAAAGTAAAATTGGCAGAAAAACTTTGATCAGAAATGAGGTGTGAGGAATTTTACCTTCTATGTGGTTCCAGAGGGCAGTATTCTTATAATGATTATCTTTTTTAATTTCAGAATCAGTATTAGGAATTGTAAGAGATCCCTCTCGGAATGTAACAGTTCGCATTCCTGCTGAAAGACAACCAAGTCCAGAACTGCTAATGGAGAGTAAATATGCCGACGAAAAAACAGTTGAACAATTGTTTGTAAAACGTAAACAACATAGTCCAAGATCACGCAGGAAAAAATTAACTGTCAATCAAAGACCTTACTCTGCCTCCGCTTATGTACAGTTGTTGAAGAGTCCATATATGCAAAAAGTAGTGCCGTCTCCGAAAGTGCTAAGCAAAATGTTACGACCAGCCAGTGGTGGTCCACGATTGGGTTAATATGTAAGACATTCCATTGCTACACTTCATATCAGTCAAAATTGTATTGTATTCAGTAAAAAAATAAATTATTATAAAGTATTGTTTGTGAGTACATACATGCTATTGAGTAATCTACTCATTTCGAGTTGAATAGTAAAGCAAGAAAAAGTTGTTTGTTATAGCTACATATGTAGATATCATGGATGTGTTATAGCTACATATGTAGATATCATGGATGTGTTATAGCTACATATGTAGATATCATGGATGTGTTATTGCTACATATGTAGATATCATGGATGTGTTATAGCTACATATGTAGATATCATGGATGTGTTATAGCTACATATGTAGATATCATAGATGTGTTATAGCTACATATGTAGATATCATGGATGTGTTATAGCTACATATGTAGATATCATGGATGTGTTATAGCTACATATGTAGATATCATGGATGTGTTATAGCTACATATGTAGATATCATGGATGTGTTATAGCTACATATGTAGATATCATGGATGTATTATAGCTACATATGTAGATATCATGGATGGTGGAAAGTTTTGTTTTATCTACCTTTAAGTTACTCCCTGTAATTAAAAGGGTCAAACTGTCGAAATCAAAATATTTTATATTTTACACATCACTTGCGTTTATATTTGTTGAGTAGACAACAGTATTATGTTTGTTTTACTAGTAAGGGTGTTAGGTTTATTTATAGACGATTTAGGAATCAGCGATTAATCAAGATATTGTTTATGCAAAATATAATTTAAACATAATTATTTTATCCATTCAAAAAAAATAACAATGTTATTATCAAGTAAGAATTTTTGAATCTTGGTGTATTTTTAGATTTTATTTTAAACAAAAATTAATAAATTTTTAATACACAGCATACAAATTTGCATTTAATTATCACACTATTTAATTCCAACAGCACAATATATATAATATACATTTATAAATGTACACATGTTAATCTTGTACACTTTTAATGATAAGATACTTTTAAAACAATATTCCATGAATGGACGAACCTCTAAGGTAAATCTTAGTATCTGATATGGTATGTTACCTATAGAAGGTTAGTTTTCTACTGGTACTCCAGTTTCATCTAGCAATAAAACTGATAGCCACAATATAACTGAAATATTGTTGAAAGTGGCAGTAAACACTTATAATCCAATTGATGCATGCATGTCAGTTTCAAAATAAAGTCACTCTTTATCAATCGGACAGAAGCAATATATGGAAAGCACATCGATAATACTGTATGTTTCAATTGTTAATTAGATACAAAAAATGCTAAGGCAGCCATTTAATGTTCCAAGGCATACCCAGCTCATAATAAAAACAAAACTACAGAAAACTGTCAAGCTAGGAGTGTTTAATGTTCCCTATGCTAATATATTTGTCGTTTTTTTTTTCTTCCAATAGTATACACCTCAGATTGTTGTTGATAATTCCTTCGATAATAAAATGATAGCCAAAAAAAAACAAAAAACAAACAAAACAACAAATATCGTAATAAAACAGCCATTCCTTTAATTTATTTGTACAAATTAATTGTTAATAAGCATAACTGTGATATGTATTTTATAGGCACTTTACCAAAGATTTCTTTTATGCTTTTTTTACAACAAATTATTTATAATTCAAAAGTTTGTTACATTTTCCATTAAATAGCAGAAAATAAATAGACATATTTGTATGATTTATCGGTAATTAGGACATTTTTCTTTTGATTACACAGGGTGATATTATCAGTATAAATGAAATGACTTTTGATACTGAAAATTAATCGGTCACTGTGACGTCAAATACATTATGACTTTACAGATAAAAACAGTAACGCAAGTTGTGAAGATCTGGACAAACATCATCATCAGTATCACAGCTTGTCCTATCAGACTGTGATACTAGTGTTAATGTCCACCTTCATTGCTGTCGTTATTATATATGTCAGACATATTATGTTTGGTTTTATTCTGTATTTAGCTTTGTCTATCTGGTAAATTTTTACGATATATATGGCATAGATAAAGTAGGGGTTTTTTTTTCATCAGGAATCTCATTTAAAAATTAGGGTATAGGCTCTTAGCTGAAGTAGTAAATCAGGGTTTTGAGGTATTATGTCTCTAGTAAAGAGGTTTTTTTTTTAATGACAATGATGGTCAAGACAAGAACAGCATATGGATAAAAATAAAAATGTACACAGCAGAATCAGTTGTTTATTTTTTACATTATCCAAGTATGTGAACTTATGAGGTTGTTGAATGCTGTCAAGATCATTTAATATAATGTAGATTAAATTAAAACGTTTTTTTATTATCCATAATGATTAAGACAAGACTAAGCCTGACATGGTTCCTTTTTAAAACTTTATTGTTATTAAGTCTCCCAAACAATCTTAAGATCATGATGTGTGAACTTTGCAGTATAAAGGATTTTTATTGTCCATTGAGTTTTATCCCTGTTATGTCTCTTTGGACTTGCACATTTTGAGACAATTCAGTATGCACTTTGTCATCACAAATTCTCCTAACATGATTAATCAGAAGTTCATGAAACTTTGTACATTGTAAGATCCTAATATGAAGATGTGCACATTAGTAGGATATCCTGGTCCATTGAGTTTTACCCCTGTTATGCTTCTTTGGACTTAGACATTTTGAGACAATTCAGTATGCACTTTGTCATCACAAATTCTCCTACATGATTAATCAGAAGTTCATGAAACTTTGTACATTGCAAGATCCTAATATGAAGATGTGCACATTAGTAGGATATCCCGGTCCATTGAGCTTTACCATTGTTATGCTTCTTTGGATTTAGAAATTTTGAGACAATTCAGTATGCACTTTGTCATCGCAAATTCTCATACAAGATTAATCAGAAGTTCATGAAACTTTGTACATTGCAAGATCCTAATATGAAGATGTGCACATTAGTAGTATATCCTGGACCATCAAGTTTTCCCAGAATTATGAGTCTAAAAGTTGTGTTCCAAATATGTTTTGGCTCAATTAAAATGATGGGGATGCAGGGGGTATTAGTCCAGCGTAGCGGGCAGTAAAGTTATTCCATTTATGTATCAATGCGGGACTCCTGCGTCCAGCAGTACCTCTAGTTATTATTATTATTATTATTATTCTCCTCCTTTCTTTCTTTCCGTGGCAGATGAACTTGTCCACGGCAGATCTCAGGAACTACTGGACAGAATTTCATGAAACTTGGTGGAGTTATAGATATATGTTTCTAGTTGGTCCTAAAGTTTTCAGCTTTGTGGTAAAGGGGGTCAAAGTCATATTTTGAGGGGTTCAAAGGGGGTGGGGGTTACTATAAAATCCTATGGGAAAGTTGAAATTTCATACATTAATGTTGATAACTTCTAAATGGATAATGATATAGAGACATACAATTTGACACAGTGATAGGTCCCCATTAGAGGAGCAATTCTGCGTTTTCAAAATTTTCGAGATGTCTGCCATTTTCAAAATGGCTGCCAAAACACGGCATAAAAAATGGGCGGTAAAAATTCAACATTGTCCGATGTCCTCAAAATTTGATATGTGGGTAGATAATGATGTCCCGAATTGATTCCTGACATTGAAAAATTTCTACCAATCGCCATTTTCAAAATGGCCATCACAATACCGCAAAAATTCAACATTGTCCGATATCATCAAAATTTGATATGTGGGTAGATAATGATGTCCCGAATTGATTCCCGACATTGAAAAATTTCTACCGGTCGCCATTTTCAAAATGGCCACCACAATACCGCACAAATTCAACATTGTCCAATTTCAACGACATTTCATATGTGGGTAGATTATGATGTCCCGAATTGATTTGTGACATCGAAAAATTTCTACTAGTCACCATTTTCAAAATTCAACATTGTTCAATTTCAATGGTAGCTTTTGATTTATTTTTTAAATCTGTTGTCAGTGGCCGGTTTGGGAGACTCCATAATCATTAGATTATAATCATATCTTGTTTTAATATACTTGCCAATTGCTGTGTATCAGCTTTTGTGGATCAAAAGAAAATGAGATGTTCTCTGCTCAGTGTAATGACATTTGTGACCAGGCAATACTTTAAAAAAAAAAATGATATCCAAATAATATTAATGATTTCAAAATCGGTAGCCCAACAAATATTAATGATTTCACAGTGAATCTATATGCACGTTATCAGTCAAATATTAATATATTAATATATATATATATATATAATCCTCCGTCCAAGAACTTTGTGATACACTTATTTTGTTACCGGTATTTATTATTATTTTGTATTTTCTGTTTTATATTGTAATTTGTTTTAACATGTCTAATTTAGAAAGGTGTGTAATTTGGATGTCTCTATGGGAAATAGTTGAACATTAATACATTCAAACATCCATAGTTTGATAATAAACTTTAGAAAGGAAATTTGTCTTTTTATTTTTTTCCTTGATAACTCCACATTTGTTAGTATTCTGCTTTGAGGAAACTTAATACAGAACCTTCCATAGGTGCTTCCCACCAAATTTCTGTTTAATTTGGCATAGCAGTTTTAGAGAAGAAGATTTTTAGAAATTGACCAATCTAAAACAAGAATTGCCTGTGGCAGCCATGTTTGTTAATGGATCAAAACGAAATGAGCAATCTCTATAGAGGACCTTCCATAGATGTTTCTTATCAAGTTTCATATCATTTGGCCAAGTGGCTTCAGAGGAAAAGCTGTTTTAGAAATCGACCAATAAGAAACAAGAATTGCCTATGATGGCCATGTTTGTTAATGGATCAAAACGGAATGAGCAATTCCCATAGAGGACCTTCCATAGATGCTTCCTACCATGTTTCAGTCCATTTGGCCAAGCTGCTTCAGAGTAGAAGAGTTTTATGCTCATCTGACCCAAAGGGTCATGTGAGCTATTGTCACCACTGAGCGTCCGTCCGTCCGTTAACTTTTAATCAACTCCTTTTTAATCAACTTCTCTGAAGTCACTGGGCCAATTTGAACCAAACTTTGGTGGAATGGTCCTTGGATGGCCCCCTTCCTAAATTGTGTCCGGTGATCCCGACTTCCAACCAAGATGGCCACCAAACTAAAAATAGAAAAAAGGGGGGGATGAAATTTTAATTGTCCATTGCTGCTTTAGTATAAGTCAAAATGAGCTCAAATTTTAAATGCAGCTACATGGCAAGGAGTAGTTTAAGATATACACTCCGACAAAAGTTAAGCACCACCCTATATTTTTATCGATATATATTTGTATATCAATACTGTTAAAAAAATCTTCTTCTCTGTAACTGCTTAGTCAAATGAACCTAAACTGGATAGAAAGCATCTATGGCAGGTCCTCTATAAAGATTGCTCATTTAGTTCCGATCCATTAACAAACATGGCCGTCGCAGACCATTCTTGTTTGTGATTGGTTGATTTCTAAAAATTTTCTCCTCTGAAACCGCTTTCCCAAATGCACTGTAATTTAGTAGGAAGCATCCCTGGAAGGTCCTCTATAAGCATTGCTCATTTCGTCCCGATTCGTTATCAAACATGGCCACCACAGGCCATTCTTGTTTCTGATTGGTCGATTTCTAAAAATCTTCTCCTCTGAAACCGCTTTGCCAAATGAACCGAAACTTGGTAGGAAGCATGGAAGGTCCTCTATAAAGATTGGTCATTTTGTCCCGATCCGTTTACAAACATGGCCACCACAGGCAATTCTTGCTTCAAATTGGTCGATTTCTAAAAATCTTCTTCTCTGAAACTGCTCAGCCAAATGAACCGAAACTTGGTAGGAAGCATCTCTTGAAGGTCCTCTATATCGATTGCTCATTTAATTTCGATCTGTTAACAAACATGGCATCACAGGCCATTCTTGTTTCTGATTGGATGATTTCTAAAAAATCTTCAACTCTGAAACTGCTTTGTCAAATGAACTGAAATTTTGTAGGAAAGATCCTCGGATGGTCCTTTATAAAGATTGCTCAATTCGGCCCAATTCGTGAACAAACATGGCCACCACAGGCCATTCTTGTTTCTGATTGGTCGATTTCTAAAAATCTTCTCCTCTGAAACTGCTTGGCCAAATGAACCGAAACTTAGCAGGAAGCATCTATGAAAGGTCCTCTATAAAGATTGCTCATTTAGTTCCGATTTGTTAACAAACATGGCCACCACAGGCAATTCTTGTTTCTGATTGGTCGATTTCTAAAAATCTTTTTCTCTGTAACTGCTTAGCCAAATGAACCTAAGCTTGGTAGAAAGCATCTATGGCAGGTCCTCTATAAAGATTGCTCATTTAGATCTGATCCGTTAACAAACATGGCCGTCACAGACCATTCTTGTTTGTGATTGGTTGATTTCTAAAAATCTCCTCTGAAGCCGCTTTCCCAAATGAACTTTAATTTAGTAGGAAGCATCCCTGGAAGGTCCTCTATAAAGATTGCTCATTTCGTCCCGATTCGTTATCAAACATGGCCACCACAGGCCATTCTTGTTTCTGATTGGTCGATTTCTAAAAATCTTCTTCTCCTCTGAAACTGCTTAGCCAAATGAACCGAAACTTGGTGGGAAGCACCTATGGAAGGTTCTGTATTAAGTTTCCTCAAAGCAGAATGAAAGGTGAGGGACACAGGCTCGGCCCACTGAGCCTCTAGTGTACTATCTAATACAACCAAACCTGTATAAAGGGCACCCACAGGAACCTGAAAATGTCCCCTTTATGAGCAGTTGCCCTTTATATACAGGTTAATATTATATGCACTATTCATTAATGGGGAAATGAGTCTGTCCTTTATAGACAGTGATTTGTTAAACAGGTTTCTGTTGAGGCAGGTTTAACTGTACTTACATGATATTTGGTGCCATCAGATCTCTTTAAAGGAACACTATTAAACATGACATCTGCCTCACGAAGATTAAATATACATGTATGTATTAAGTTAAAGATTTGAGCGATCTTTACAACAACGCTGCTCAACCAATTATATTTTACATGTGAGGGTTTAGCATTTTACTCATATGTTCAAAACATTTATGTGACCGCATCATTTCAAAAAGAGGGAGGTTTGTACTCATAATAATATTTTAACCCCACCACTTTTTATTGAAGTGCCTGTACTAAGCCAGGAAAGTGACCAGTCATGTATATGTGTGTTAGTGGTATCAATTTTGCCTCTGTTGTTCCGATGGTATGGTTTTTTGTTTTTTTTTGCTTTTCTTTTTATTCCATAAAAAGTGGTTGAAACGGACACTGTGTACCATTTCGCAAATCACACATAAATACTTACCTTCAAAGTATTAAGATTCATCAAAGTCTGTTGTATACTAATACTATCGAAGCTTTGTGAAAACGTTTCCAGAACTTCTATATAAATTAGTATGAAGAGTAAGCTTCTCAAAGAAATATAAGCAAACGTGCACAAAAAACTGTATAGTAATGGTTGTTAAGAAAAGTGCCTTGTAATTCTTCCCTTTCCTAGGACTCTTTGTCAACCTTTTTCGTGGAGTAAACCTTTTAATTGTATATTGATAACAATAATTAAATCACATCCCTGAATAACAAAATAACCCAAAAAAAAAATTCTGTGGATATGATACATATGAAAAGAAATCGTTACTCTTTCATAATGGCCATATAAAGATAAGTCTGAAGATACCACAGGAGTAAACAGAAGTTGTAATTCAAAGAAGAGAAAACACAATGTCTAAAATAAAAAGTCAAAATGAAAAACAATGGTTGACAAAATACTACACTGAAAACTAAAGATTGAGAAACAGGTACCACACTAAAGAGGGGAGGGAACTCTGGAGCTCTGTAACTAAAAATTGAGTAACAGGTACCACACTAAAGATGGGAGGGAACTCTGGAGCTCTGTAACTAAAGATTGAGTAACAGGTACCACACTAAAGATGGGAGGGAACTCTGGAGCTCTGTAACTAAAGATTGAGTAATAGGTACCACACTAAAGATGGGAGGGAACTCTGGAGCTCTGCAACTAGTGATTGTTGTTTAATGAACAATTTGAGTTATATCATGGCGAGAACAAATTACATGTGACTAGTGCCAGATTTACCATTGTGCTTAAGCACAGGGGCACGTTGATCAGGGGGCCTCATCTTCCTGCCAAGGAATTTTTTACGATGGATTTATGCTTATGTGGTGCAATTTTAAATTTGAAGGCGTTCTGTTTTCGGAGTGATTCCAGACATAATGATAGAGTTGATAGCCTATTGGAGTGTGCCTGTGACAAAGCAGACATTCATAATACAAATGTGAAACTAAATAAGTAATTTTGTCGTTATCGGATGTATGCAACCTTTGAAAGTATAAAAATAAAAATGGTAACAATAATAATAAAATAAATTGTAGATAAGAATAATGGATGAGGAAATATTTGGTGAGGGATGGAAACACCTATCCAAAAGCAAGATCTTGCCCAAACAGAAGACAACATACAGACACTAAGATGAGTTGCCTTGGGACTGTGGTCTGTGTGCTCACCCATACATCGATCAAGATGAAGTGGCCAGAGCTTTTGACACTCGTGTGAACCGGTCTTTAAGATACTGTTACATCTTGGCACCTGAATCTGTGCTTCATATACCGGTTGATTATTATCTATCTGCATATCCAGAAATTGAGGGTACTTTCCTAATAAATATTCATCATATTTAAATTAGATTTTGATCACGTGACTGCAGTTTCAAGCTTGATGGATCGTTTATTAGATTTGTCAAAAAATAGCCTATAGTACGGAAATTCAATGTGTCCGTCAATGATTAGAAAATTAAAAGTTATTGTTTATTTCCGCAAAAGTTTTTCTTCTGTCAAAATTCAAATATTTTTGTTTTGTAAAGATTTTAGACATGTCTTTGATATCGCAATCATGCAAAAATGATCATATTATATTTAATGTGGGAACCATGAGTTTAGAAGCTAGAAATATAAGGTTAGTTAATATAATTACATATATTATTGAGGAATCTAAATTAATTTCAGAAAATATGTCGCCAAATGTCATTCATTGTTAAATTGTGTGTCACACGCCACCAGTTTCATGTATTTCAGACATTTTTACATAGACTCTTAAGGCCAAAAAAGGGTTCGTCGCCTCGGATTTTCATTTAGTCCAGGAACCGCGAATATTTAATTGTTTTCATTAATTTTTATTTCATTTAATTCAGCTTGATTCAATGTATCATTTTCAAGTTCAGAAAATAACACACATGCAATTATGAATGATATCGTCTATATAGATCCAAGGACGTATTATACGTCCTTGATAGATCATATGAAAATTGCAGACGTCCCGGCGTCTCCATCTTAGATATGCAAATGAGCAATGTACCCATCATTTCTGGCTATGGTGCACAACTCTGGTAAAATACATTTGCAACACCACCACAGTGTGGGAAACGACCACTCGCCAACTCGCCAAAGGCGAGTGGAAATTTCAGGTGGCGAGTATGTACCACTTTATACTCGCTGGTCTGGCGAGTAACAGTTGTAAGGCGAGTAGGAACATGAAAACGCTTGCCACGATAACTGGTTACAGCTTTAAAATATCATAGCTCCCAAACAGTTAAATGTACGTGTCATTTATCCAACATTTTATTAATCATTGTACTCGATTAGAAAACATTCCGCCATGAGTCATGACACTTCATTTCTGGTGAACAGAAAAATTAAGTATACAATCCTGACCCCGCATAATTTTGCCAAGGTCGATTTCACGATTAAATGAAATATTGTTTCATTACAAATAGATGTGATGACTTTTAAAATTAATGCAAATAAAATAATTTGGTTTTGAAATATTTCAAACGAATTCGTAGCGAAAACCTACGCGAAAACATAAAGTTAAATATGTGTCGGAACCGGGTTTGACATACATGTTTTATACCGCGCATTAAAACTTAAAAGACGAAGACATCGCATGATCGAAATTGAGGAAGAAGAGATCAACGCAGCTCTTAAGAGAGTGTTGATCCTTCTTGACCAAGTTAATGACTTGTCAAAATCTACAAAATAAATTGTTGAACATTACTGTATTGTTTATTTGGTATTTGTTGGCGAGTTTAAAAAAAATGTCACTCGCCAAACATGGCGAGCTCTATTTCATTTTGGCGAGTACTTGTTTCATGGCGAGTGTTTGAAAAAAATGGTTTCCCACACTGCACCACTCATATTATATACATACATTCATACGAGATACCTTTTTTTCTGAATAGAGGTATCATATGTTTTTGTTATCCATATTAAAGCTATTCATCCTTGCTGATATTAAGGCTTCTACAAGTTAACAACAGTCTACTTTCTCCTTTCAGATTTAATTGACACTGACATAACAAACTGTCGTATTGTTAGTAACGCCTACTGGGGCTACCACTACTCCTTCCCTCCCGCGAGCAGCAAACACCACTGTCTGTATACACTCTGTCCTTACAAGCAAGCTCTCACTCGCGCTCAAGGTTACAGATAGCGATACTGTCTTGGTCTTTTGTTTGATGTATTCTCAGTCTCAATACTAGTCATTATCCCTACCAGCCAAATTACGTTGTCAAAACGTTGTGACAACGGAACTTTTTCATTCTTACAACGCAGTTACCTATGTATAGGGCATTATCGTGATTTATAGACTGCCCATGGGACAGTAGTATTGACTGAAACAGTAATCATGCCTGAGCCACAGGCGAGGGCATTATCAGTGTTGAAGTCAATACTACTATTATTTTTATTTCATCGAAGGAAATAAGACTTTCTAAATAATTTTGCTCATTTTAGTACAATGTTGGTTTACATTGACAACTACACGATCTCCGTTGCGCTTATAAAAAGGGACGTCAAAACCTCGAGCGGTCATTAACATGATATTGATAATGCCCGCGGCATTATCATGTTAATGACTGGTAAATTTCTTTAACGCAGATTAATGCATGACACATGACCATCTCTACACCAATGAAAAAGTCGAATTTATAACTGATATGAAATAATATACATTTATTGCATGCTGGTGAGGGAAATATGAAAATTTCTTCACCCAAGAGTATCATATTCCCCGAGGGCAACACCCGAGGGGAATATGATACTCGTGGGTGAATACATTTTCATATTTCCTGTACCCGCATGCTATACATATTTTATTATACCGAATGAAACCAAGAAAACACATATATGTAAAATACTGCTGGCAAACATATTTTAAGTCCATACGGAATATGATTTTTGTCTTGTGTGATCACGTGTTCTGATTTTTACCCATTGTCCAATCAAATTAATCTATTTATGGTAATTAATATATGAAGTATATTAATACGTTTTAACTACGCCGATTTGTAGACTCCCCTGGACGTAAATACCACGTTGTGGTACTACGTAGTAAAATCCTGTTTTACAACCAAACGGAAACCATGACCATGTAAGGACGTTTACACAACGTAACTACCAGCCATCACAGAACCTTTATACGAGGTAACAACAACCAGTCAAGGACGTTTACACAACGTAACTACCAACCATCATAGGAACTAGTACTTTATACGATGTAACAACAACCACCGAAGAACCTTTACCCAACGTAATTACAACCACCCAAGGTCCTTTACTTGACGTAATTACAACAACCTAGGGACCTTAACACAACGTAACAGAAACCACCTATAGACCTTTACACGGCGTAACTACAACTACCTAGGATTAACTAAAACCACCTAAGGACCTTTAGACGATGTAACTACAACTACCTCTTTATAGTTATACGACGTAACTACAAACTAGAGGCTCAGTGAGCTGAGCCTGTGTCGCTCACCTTTCATTCTCCTTTGAGGAAACTTAATACAGAACCTTCCATAGGTACTTCTCACCAAATTTCGGTTAATTTTGGCAAAGCAGTTTCAGAGAAGAAGATTTTTAGAAATCGACCAATCTAAAACAAGAATTGCCTGTAGCGGCCATTTTTGCTAATGGATCTAAACCAAATGAACAATCTCTAAAGAGGTCCTTCCATAGATGCTTCCTACCAATTTCATAGCATTTGCCCAAGCGGATTCAGATGTTTTAGAAATCAACCAATAAGAAACAAGAATTGCTTATGACGGCCATGTTTGTTAACGGATCAAAACGGAATGAGCAATTCCAATAGAGGACCTTCCATACATGCTTCCTACTACGTTTCGGTCCATTTGCACAAGCTGTTTCAGAGTAAAGGATTTTTAGAAATCGACCAATCAGAAAAAAAGAATTGTCTGTGGCGGCCATGTTTGTGAATGGATCAGGATAAAATGAGCAACCTTTTTAGAGGACCTTCCATAGGTGCTTCCTACCAAGTTTCGGTTCATTTGGCACAGCGGTTTCAGAGGAGAAGATTTTTAGAAATCGACCAATCAGAAACAAGAATTGTCTGTGGCGGCCATATTTGTTGATGGATCGGGAGGAAATGAGCAATCTTTATAGAGGACCTCCCAAGTTTCGGTTCATTTGGAAAAGTGGTTTCATAGGAGAAGATTTTTTAGAAATCGACCAATCAGAAACAATAATTGTCTGTGGTGGCCATGTTTGTTAACAGATCGGGACGAAATGAGGAATCTTAACAGAGGATCTTCCATAGGTGCTTCCTACCAAGTTTCGGTTCATTTGGTCATTTGACTTTCAAATCACTTCCATGGGTCTAAAACATTTTTATTACCGATGAAAATACAGCAGACAAAGGTCAAATTACTACTATGGTTGGTCACCATATTTTCAAAGTGCTATCCCTGACGACAGACGTCCATTGTGATGAGATAGAATTTCCGCCATAACTATTGTTCAGAAATTATTCAGATATATTGTTGTCATTGTACATATTAATATGACTAGTATTAGTGGGGGAAATGATACACCTATACTTGTTGGGGTTGTCGTGGCCGTGATCGTATGGTAGTTGGATTTACAACTACCTATGCAATCAGTGACTATCACCACTAATGTTGTGAGTTCGAATCTCGATCAGGGCGAGGTGCACAACATGTGATAAAATTTCTCAGTGACTTGCGACAGGTAGCAGTGGTGGATCCAGAGGGGGGAGAGGAGGGGACGTTCGCCCCCCCCCCCTAAAAGAGAGAGAGAGAGAGGGGGAGGGGGAGGGGGCGGTCTTCCGTCCCTCTATTAAGCATATCAGCATTCATTCATTCGCCTGTTAAATGTAATAAATCATTATTTATTTTTACCCGTTGCATTGCCCTTTTAGTTTATCTAATTACTTTTGAACTTTTGAAGCAGTCGACGATTAATCAGAAAACAAAGTGATATTACAATCCCTTAGACATTAATTTTATCAAAATCCATCCATTCTACAAACACTTCAATACAAATTACCCCATTTTCAACAGAGAAACATGAGAAAATTGGCTAATATAGCACGCCGGGTATTCGGAAACTCGGTGCAAGCTAGTTATTTTGAACGTTTTCATTGGTCAATTTTGAATTTTTGAACACTACAGACCGCGGAGCATGCTGTTCCGTGTTCCGTTGCCGTCATGCTCCACGGTCTGTAGTGTCCAAAAATTCAAAATTGGCCAATGAAAACGTTCAAAATAACTAGTTTGCACCGAGTTCAAAGTGTCCGCACCTGTTCCGAGTATACGAATACCCGGCGTGATAAGGAAATCAGGGGAGTCACAGCTCCAGATATATAATTTCAAGTGACATCTCCCTTTAATTTACACTCACTACTTAGAAACTATTTGAAACTTTTTGGAGAAGATTCATGCGTTTTAATACACTTCATTACATTCACAAAATGCTTCAAAATTGTTGACGGAAAAGCTTCCTAAATACTCAAAACCCATGAGCTCCCGGGGGCCCCTACTACGGCTCTGCCCTGGGCCCGCTGGAGACATTAAGCGGTCCCCAGATCCCTCGCCGACTTTCGCCCCCTCTAACACAAAATCCTGGATCCGCCCCTGGGTAGATGGTTTTTCCCGGGTCGACCTCCACCAATAAAACGGTATAGCTAAAATATTGTTGAAAGTAGTATTAACACCATAACATCCCCCTTCACAATAGTATCTTAGATACATCATTTTGAAAACTGGCATTCTCTTAGCTTGATATCTTTATTTTTGTATATATCTTAAAGCAGATTTGTTCAATTGTAAGTCAGTTTATATACAGTACATTCCAATAAAAATTCAGCAACTAATATGAACATTTTCCTATTTCCAACTTTGATCCTAAGTTTAGACATATTTCATGAGTTATTTCCCTTTAATGCAGGCAAAACTGTCCTTTTCATGAAAAGTGCAACGGAAATACTTTATATTTTTCATCACCATCTGTTCAAAATTTAAATGTTGCAACAACTAAACTTGTGAATATTCCATTTGCTATAAAATTATCCTCCGATTTTTTTACAAGGTTCAAATATCTGACATAATATGAGAAAATTAGACTGAAATTTGCTGTCCTCTCCATTGCTCTTGCTAGACATGGTACCATATGCATTTTTCCTGTCATATAATAACTCGTACCATAAAAGTTGTAAAAATATGTAATTCTTTTTAAAAAAATCGGGAATATGCTCTCGACTGCTTGTTTATAAAACAAAATCAGTAGCTAAGCCCTGAAATTTAGATCACCCAGGTTATAACAAAAAAAAATACTATATACAAATAACTTCGTAACAATACCAGAAATTGACAAAGTTTGAATGTAACTTTATTTAAAACTCTATCAAATAAATATTGTTAGTACTCTGCTTTCAAAAGATATACCATATTTGGCAGTTGATTATACGCACTTACATATAATACGCACCCCTTCTCAGTCCCGAAAATCATGTTAAAAATGTTAATACTGCTAGACAATATACGTCTACTTTCACGTGAAAAAAACTGGCTCATAATGGTCTTTATACAAAGTTGAAATGAAGGCCTAGATTCTGATTTTTTTCTTTGAAATTTACAGATAGTTCATACCAATATACTGACACATTTTGTTTTCTTCAAGTAGAAGTAAGTGCTTTTCATTTTATCAGTGGTCGTAGTTTCACCAACATTTGTTTCATTTTCATCTTCTTTCGTATTCATGTTTGCATCTTTAAAAGTTAAATGTTTGAAAGGTGGGCTTGATGTCAACAAAAAGGTTGTCGCTTCTTTGATATTCTTGACAAGCTTTGCTGACTCTAGCTGCCAAGTTGACGGTGGACAACCATCCAACTACTGTTGGAACAATGAATTCAAAAATATAATTTTCGGCAGTCGCATTTCTTTCATAGTGTTGAATCATTTCTCGCGCAAGAGCACTTAGATTTTGATTGGGGATCTTAAGAAAAAACTCCAACATTGAAATCATTTCTATTACTGAATGAACTACTGCAAGCTAAGATTGCACTTTTAGTGACCACTTAGGGTGAAAAATGAAACACCTTTAATCATTCCAAATTTTAATTGTTTTTGAACACAAACATCATACCTACAAGATTCCAACTGATCAGGGATAGTTTCCATCATTTTGATTGAAAAAATATATTTAAAGCTAATGCTGTCAAAAAATCTGTACGTATGGGACAATCATTTATGACCCCCCCCCCCCTCTAAAGACTTAATCAAGTGTTTTATTATATTTTGAAATCAGAACTAGCTTGCTTTCAACTCTATAGAACAACCAGGGATTTCTGGTAAGATGTCTTTTTGTAATTTTCCAATTTTTTAAGCTGCCTCAAAATAATTTAAAAAATTATTCATTTTTTCTTTTTAGAAATCACACAAGCTAAGCTATTTGTCATTTAACATACTGATTATGAAATTTTACTATTCTTTTAACCAATAAAAAAATTATCAAGATATTTGATACATAAAATTTACAATATACTATTTTTAAAATGTCCGATTTTCCATATAGTCAGGTCGGATTTTTGAAAAAGTCGTCGTTTAAAGAGTCTAGCGGCATTTTATTAGTATTTAGTCCAACATACCTTTTCACCCTATTTCAGGATCGCTGAATCCAAAAATCTATGTTGGCCATTCGAAAAATGTCGTTTAACGTCACAAAATGGCGGACAAAATGACTACCCAAAAAACAACATTTGAGAACAAACCATATTCAGCACTGTTCATTAAAGGAACCTATGAGAGTAGGAAAGTTGGAATAAAGCTATATTTTAGGTATCAGCTATTTTATTTTGTCTATATCACATGGTACCACCCCCGTCGAGGGGGGGGGGGGGGTGGTGGTGGCGGTGTCAGGGGCAAGTATCTATTGTATCACCAATCTGTAGGATAATAACCCGTTCTAGTGCATTTCCCCATGATTCGGATCCAAAATCCTGTTAGCGAAATGATAATTGACATGCATTGCTACTTAATTCTAATATTTTTTTAAAAGTATAAAGATCAAGATTACCTAATACTCGAAACATTATTGATGCTTTCTGTATATTTGCTTTAGTCGACAGTTTCTAAACACATGCTAAACCATCGATAGTTCAAAATTGATATAAGCTTAAATATTAGAAAACGATCTTTTTCTGGTCAATACGATGTTAACACGTGTGTTATTTGTCAGGAAAATAAAACAGATGCCCTAGAACATAAAAAGCAAAGGGGAATTCAGACCCTGAAAGAACGTGCCTCTCAAAGACAAAAGATAAGAGACGTACGATATTATGAGGCTATTGATCGACTAGTAAAGCTTCATACGTCAGACGAAGTCTTTTGCCATAGAAAATGTTATTCTGGGTTCACTCATCAGAAACAAATCAAAAACTTTGAAGCCAGAGCTGAAGGGCAAAAGGTAGATGTTGAATCGCCAAAGCAGGAACATGGAGTTACATGTTCGGATTCGATGGCTCCGTCGACGTCCAAATACTCGAGTAGAAGATCTGTAAAACCAGTCGATTGGAATCTATGCATTTTTTGTCAGACTTCCAACAAAGATAAGTTGTTCAATATTTCAACGTTTTCTGTCAGCAATAAGATCTTGCAAGATTCAAAATTGGAAAACACTATGCGTTTACGTTTAGCAGGGGTAAACGATTTAATAGCTGCAGAAGGGAAATATCATAACAAATGTCTCAATGCGTTCAAATATGATACACAGAAAACGAAAAAGGAATGTGAAACAATAGATCTTGCAATGATTTTTTTAGTTCAAGAACTTGGATATGCTGCCTCTAAAAATCAAATACTCCAACTGTCTGATGTTTGGGAAAGATATTGCTCACTAGTAGCACAGACCAACGGAGATATCCCCCAGTCATTTATCTCCCGCAGAACAACATTTAAAGAATACTTACAAAACAGACTCAGTGACGAATATCAATTTTTACGCCCACTTCATCGGTCGATTTTTTAAAGGGTAACCCTGTTGATTCCTCATGCATACTCGCAACATGTTTTGGGAGAACTTCATTACCAAGTAGCAACTCCGTTGGAGGAAGATGAAGGGCTTACTATGCCAAATTATGATCCAAAAGACATTTTCTTCCTACAGCTTGTTCATGTTGTACTAAAGATCAGAGGGGATTTGATAGGAATGGACGGTCATGTAGGTCTCAGTGTTAGCGAAGATGATGCAATCGATTGTGTCCCCGACAGTTTATTTACGTTCCTGAATCTCGTGTATGGTGGTCAGGATATTTTGAACCAAGACGGTAATCCTGAAGATTCAAAGAGTACAAAACAAACCAAAATCCTCAGCGTTTGTCAAGACATAGTGTACGGTGTCAGTGAGGGTAGAAAATGGACACCAAAACATATTGGCCTGTCTTGCACATTACACCAGATGACCAGATCTAAACAGTTGGTAAACCTGTTTCACAGTGCTGGGCATACATTTAATTACCATGAAAAAGGGAAGATTGTTAAGGGTGACAGGAATACATTACATAGAATAGTAACCGCCTTTAAAGCCGGAAGAGAGGTCAACATGTCAGAAATACTTAAGCATGAACGTATGCCAGTTCCGATAGCTATTGCGGAGACAAACGGGTCTCTTAGATCAGGGAATAAATCGTTGCTATTAGACATCTTGTTGAAAAACGTAGATATTAATGGTGTAATAGACTTTAATGATAGATCTGCAGTGATTATAGATGGCCAATTTCTTGTTCAGAGTTTGAAACACCAGGGTTTGAGGACATTTGGTGAATATGCAGACATGTATGTGGGAGTCGTGCTAAGAAAATGTGTTAGATTTAGACGAATTGATGTTGTTTTTGATCGATATCGTACACAGTCTATAAAATTAGGAACACGAAAAAAAAATCAAAATCCGTACAGCCAATTAGAAGAGTAATTGAAAACCGCAACGTACCTCTACCTTCTAATTTGCCAAGTTTTCTTTCTTTGCCTGAAAATAAAGAAGACTTGGCATTCTTTTTGGCAACAGAACTCATCCGGCAAGCTCCTGAAGGCAAAGTTGTGATCACTGGAGGGGGGTTTATTTCCGAGGACCAGGCAGACAGCAATGACAAGAGCCTGAATTTAGATAACTTGAAGGCAACACATGAAGAGGCAGACACGCGCATGATTCTCCACATGCTTCATTGTAAAAATGTATCTAACAGTCGAACTATCGCTGTACATGTATCTGCAACCGATATCGATGTCTTTTTGCTTTTACTGCATCATGCTTACGGAATGGATATCAAGATATGGATGATGACAGGAACGTCTAAAAGACCAAAGATTATACCAATACAATCTGTTTTAGAGACGAATTTGCCTACAAGACGTATGGTCCAAAATTTATTGGCTTTTCACTCAATTACCGGCTGTGATACTACGTCCTTCTTCTATGGCATTTCGAAGAAAAAGGCGCATAAAATTTATGAGCAAGATGCCAATCTTCTTGAAGGAATTGGAGAAGCAGAACTAACTGACGAGAAGATCAAATTAGCCGAGGCTTTCATATGCAAACTTTACAATCAAGTGACTGATACATCTGATGAAACTCGGGATCTGATGTTTGGAAAATCGAAGAGTCCAGAAAGTCTTCCCCCTACTAGTGATGCGTTGAAATTGCACATTGAGAGAGCTCACTTTCAAGCAAGTGTGTGGAAACAAGCGAATGTTGTCAAGCCAGTTTTGCCTTCTCCTATAACTATGGGTTGGAGCTTGGATGGTGATTGTTTAAAACCACTTCGTATGACACTTGATCCGATCCCACCCCTAAATGACCTTTCATGAATGGCCAACATATTGTTTTGAATTTCTCATTCCCAAATTAGGATAAAAAACTATGTTGGACCAAATACTAATAAAATGCCGCTAGACTTCTTCACCTTTTCAGCAAATTGGACCTGACTAATACTCTTGTCCCATACGTAAGATTTAATTGACCATGTTTAGTAAAATTAAATGAAACAATAACATTCTATATAAAAATCTTCCAATTGTTTCAAAGAAATAAGGTGATGAAAATTGTAAACTAAACCTTTTACATAAATTTGATATTAAAATGATCAGAAAGAATCACCAAATAAGTCTTTTTTTTTTCCTTAAAAGAAACAACACATATATATTAACTCCTGTTTCTTGCAAAAAATGAAAAAATTTTTGACTGAATAAGATATTTACATTATGAAGTCTACATTGTTGAGAATTAAAATTGTAGCATTTGACTCGTTCTTATAAGGATAAAATAATACTTTTTACAATTATGTTCCATACGTAAGATTGTATAGTCTATATATAGAAGTAGAATTAAATAATCCAGAAACATCGTATTTAAATCTTCCAAGTGTTTCAGAGTAGTAAGGTGGTAGAAATAATATATTAGACCTTTTAAGCTTATTTCTTATGAAACAATCAGCATTGGATCACCAGACAGCTATTCTTTTTCCAAAAAAGAAGCAAATACAAATACCAATTCTTGTTTCTTGCAAAAAATAAACAAATTTTAGACTGACTAAGCTGATTTAACTAAGTAGTCAACACATTGTATAGTACGGTTTTTTGTATTCAGAATTAAAATTGTAGCATTTGACACATTCTTACCAGAAAAACTTGATATTTTTTGTCACATATAGGAGGACTATATAGTGTAATCCCAACATCTTACGTATGGGACAAAAGTTTGCAATATTTATTTTGTTGTGGATTTCACTTACATTTAATTTAGAAAGTAATGAAATGTTGTCTGATTTTTTAGTTTTCTACTTTTTTTTTTTTTTTTTTTTTTACAGATATGACTGTTTATTTAGCTTATTCTTGACAAAATGGGAATATTTTGTTAAGTTTGGAAAGAAAGAGCAAACACTCTTACATCTCTATAAACAACTTTTTGGATGGATTCCATAGAAGGAGTTAATCTTATGTTTATGTAGTCATCAGTGTATTAGAAATGTAATGATGAAAAGAATGCAAGTCAGTAAAGGAATTTAAGTGAAAATTTTCTACCTTACGTATGGGACAAAAAAAAGTGTTACGTATGGGACATTTCAAATTGACTTTGATGTCTTGTCTTGTCTACATTAATTGGTGATAGTCAAAACCAAAGTTATTTAAACTTAGGTACCTCGATACCATTCAAGTTAAAAGTGAGATCTTATATTTCAAGTATGTACTTTTCATGGAAATATGGCTTACGTATGGGACAGCATGGGTTTCGGAAAATGTCTTTTCAAACTTTGAAGACTTGAATTAAAAAAATGATCCGAATTCTTTCCATTTTTTCTTGTCACAGTTCTTCTTCACACTCTCAACCAAAGAATAACTGTATATAACATAGATAAATAAGAAGATGACCTATATAATTCCTTGTTAATCTTGTGAATGATTATTTTGTTAAAAACGATTACATACCATCATATTTCGGTTTACATCTTCTCTGATAAGGATATAATATTGAAGTGCTACATGTTATATACCAAAAGAAACTAGAGAAAATTCTCAATAAACTGAAACTGACCTTAACTTTGTTATTCCCGAGAGAAAAATGTATTACATTTAAAAAAAAAAAGGGAAAATATGAAGTGGCCACTCGTTACGGGGATTTTTGGGCATGTATTTCCATAACCGATCATAATAGACCACTGAAAGTTATCTATTGGACCCATAATGCACCAAGATTAAACATATCATTCATTTATAATAAATAAAGGTAATAACAAAATTACCGAACTCCGAACAATCTTACAAAGGGAAAGTCAAAACTCATAATTATATAAACAGACAAAATCAGTCAACAACCGGAAAATTATTACAACATATCATTTGCTGATCAATTACGCAATATCCTTTAAAAAGTGCAACCTTAGCTTGCAGTAGTCCGAATGCATTTTTCCAGTTGTACCAAATGAGTATTATATTCTCCCTCCGACTTCAAAAAAGGGCTCCAAATTTTCACGAGTCACAATATCTTTGGACACGAAGGCATGTGTATAGTCTTGTCTCAAGTTTTTTTTGCAGTATTCTTTTTCAATTTTGACCACATGTTCTTCTGCTTTTGTCCACACATCTTTTGTAATTTTTCCGAAAGCGGCGTACGTGAGTTCTTTAGCATCTTTTAATCGGAAGGTGGTATTGGTTTGACTTGCGCCCATATTAATTCTATCGGGTTATGTTCACAGTGTCGAACGGGGGTTCTTTAATACTTCATGTCCGTGTAAACTACTGGATTTCTTTTTTTGTTTTATTTTTTCATATAATACTTTTTTGGTATCAGTAGCAGAAAAAGGAATGTTGTGTTGTGTAAGATAGTTTTGGAGAACAGCTTTTTTCTGACTAAAATTTGGGCACACCGTATCTTCTGTTTTAACATTGTGATAACTTGCATTATCTAACACAACCAAGCTAGGATTTTTCTGAGAGCAGGCATCAATTGATTTTCAAATCACTCAAGAAAGACAACACTATTCAACTCCTGGTGATACACCATCCTTTGATTTGGCCAGAAACACTAAATCGCAGCCGTCAATCAAATCCTCACTTCGCGTACCTGCATGCAAAACAATCAAACGTTAGACCGGCAATTGCCTGTCTTAATCTAATGGATATAGAAGGTACGAGCCAGGGGACAGAACTCGTCAGTTTAAATCAAACGTTTGCCTTTATCCCAGGGTATTCAGGCTTTAGACATCAGACCCATCATTCGGAAGCCACATATAATCTGTGCAGTGATTTTGGTTAACCCATGTTTCATCCATGTACACGATATCATACCCTGCTTCCCTAAAAGGTTTGATCTTTCTCAGATAATTACACCTATCATTGATAATAGACACTTGATCGTACAGAACTCTTCGATTATCACCTATTTTTTATATAAGTATATCCAAGATCAATGAGAGTTATTATTGAGACGGTCGGAGCAATTTTCCGTGAATATAAACCGTGGATTATTCTTTAAATAACACAATGATCAAAGTCGGCCAACATTTTAGCTCTTTCTTTGGGTCTATTTGACTTACAAGGCCTCTTACCATTCATAATACGGTGCACTGAAGTGTAAGACACACCCAAAGCTTTTTATGTCTTTTGATATACCCTATCAAATGAGACAATTGGCTTCTTTTTCTTTTCCTTACTAAAAACTTTTTTAAAAACTTTTGGCATTCCGGCGGAGATAAGTCAGACTTTTTACCCATTTTACAAAAAATGCAAAATATAACAATAATTTATGAGAGAAATGCTTGTCAGTTTCGTCTAAAGTACACGTGGCTGAGAGAAAGATTTTACAGGTAAGATACCTGACGTACGGATGGCTCTTCTATAAAGTGCATCTACTCCCACCCGAAAAATGACAACTAAATAGGACCAAAATACAAAATTTCATCTGAGTGCAGCCTCAGTCAAAACAATAAGAAGCATTACTGTAACATTTTTAGTTAGCACTCCTAATTCTAAATAAAAACTCTCGTTTATTTTGCTGTTCAAAAATCTATAGTTTAAAAAATATTTGGATTTTTCGTTATTCTAATAAAAAAAAATATTACTTTAGTAATACATAAACATAGAGATCAAAATTATTGTACATAACTCGATGTTATAATCAAATTAATTTCTTCATTTCATTAATTAATGGGACGATTTTGTTTACTATGGGGGCGATTTTAATAAATGTGGGGGCGATATTGACGGGGACGATTTTGCAGTGGGGCGATTTGACTTGCATTCCTTAAGATAAGATAAGATAAGAAAACTTTATTTTGATTCGGCACATAATAAAACAGTACAACATAAGTTCTAAGGAGCTTTTTACCGTATATACATTAACAATAAAACAACACAAGTCACATGCAAAGTTACAAACTAAAATAAGCTAAGACATACAGGCGTAAAAAGGAGGACTGTGTATAGATCTATAGCCCTTTTCACAAAAATTCGTAACTATAGTCCTAACTTTTTCACTTAAGATTATCTTACGACAATTCCTAAGTCCTTTTCACAAAGATTATCTTACGACAAATTTTAATCTTACGACTAAAATTACACTTACGATAAAAAATTCTTCCTTAGGTGTACTCGATACAACATTATGTGATAAAGTTTGTCAGTGATTTGCGACGACAGGTCAATGGTTTTCTCCGATTACTCCAGTTTTCTCCCCCAATAAAACTGACCGATATATTGTTGAAAGGGGCGTTAAACACCATAAACCATCTTCCTTAGCAACCTAGTTTCATTTCCATAGCACAACAAAGCATTTTTTTTTAATAAAATTATTCTAAAAAATATCCCCGGCACTAATTTATAAGCAATTTTTATGCTATGATGTGTTTGTATGTTTATATTGAATTTTTATCTAATACACAAAAATGTATATGAATCGGTCACCAATAACTGCACAAAATATGAAGGGGTATGATTTTCGTATAGAGGAACATTTCTAATGCATGTAAATTAAAATGATCTATAATAATTATCATTACTTGGAGTTGTGCGTCATCATCCACGCGTGGTTACTTTTGGTAGAAGTATTTTTTTAAGGGAGTGCATCTGGAGTGTGAAAAAAAACCTATTTATATAATTCATTTTATCGGTTATTTGTCAGCAAAATATTTACCCCTTTTTTCCAATTAATCCCATCCCACATAAAATTAAACGCTTGTTCTTTTACTGATGAAAATTTATCCCGATTTTTCTGAGATAACCCAAATAAAGATGTGTTTATCATTTATCAATCATGAAGACGAATAAATATCCCTGTTATATATTAATATTAATATAACAGAAGATGGTACACAAGTTTATGTATTGCCAGAGTGTTCGATGATCATCGAAGTTGCCAGAAATTAATAAATTATATTACTAATATAAAGGCAAAATCAAAACGATATCATTGGATCCAGAAAATTCCAGTCCTAAAGCGGCTGTTCATACAAAACTTGTGTAAGCGAAGTAGATGTCTAGAAGAAAATCCCGTATTCCTGTTTTAATCCCCCAAAAAAAAATGAAAAAAAAAGAATTCTCCCCAAGTTTGCAAGTACATGTAGTCTTTTCGATTGTCGATCGTTCTCAATTTGAAATCTAAAATTAATGAGAATTATCCTGATTTTTTGGTCATGTAAACGATACACTGCTGCATTGAAGAGGTAAATGTACGGAATGCATCGTTATAGACCGACTCTGTTATTAGTCACGCCAAAAAGGGGTAAACAACAATGTCATTTGTAGCGTCTGTTTGTATTAAACCATATTCATTTCAATAAACATTTATCAATATGTGTAAATAGGTTTGTCATACGGTCAGAGATAAAAGATAAGACCCAAATTTCTCTTACGATCAAAATTTTACACTTAGGACAGGGTAGTTTTACACGTAAAGTTAGGACTATTTTTACACTTTTTTTGTGAAACTCTTTTTAATCTTAGTTTTACACTTACGACAATTTTTGTGAAAAGGGCTACTGAACAAGAACCCACGTGGCAAGTGCCTCTTTGGACTCTTGTTCAAGATCCACACACAGATGCTCCAACATAAAGCAGCATTTAAAAAAGAAGCAGCAGGTAAAACAAAAAACAAATAAAAATAAAAAAATAAAAAAATAATACTGAGTACTTAAAACTGGTACCAACATAATCAGTAAAAGCAGCACTTTCTAACTAAAAAATCAAAGAATATAAAATTTTCAAGCCAAACTAAAAAAAATTAAATAATTAAGAAATAAAAAAAAAAATTATAAGCAAACCAGAAGCACAATTTTAATCATCTACATGCAGAACAGCGACATTTGGACCTATTCCAGGACTGAAAAAGGACTTGAAACACCAAATTTCATTGGATAATATTTTTAAAGTCCACCGGCATGACCGAAAGTTGAATGAATAAAAAATGCCAAGACGCAATCGTAACTACTCGGTCATTCTCGCTACCCTACAAATAACCTCGTACGTAGGTAACCCGAATAATCCAGTCGTTATATTACGCTCCCGCTGGTCGCTACATTAACCTCATCCAGCGATAGTGCCTATAGAGGGCGCAGTATTATTCGAGTTAGTACGTAGGAAGTAGAAATTCTTCAATCGGCAAACCTCGGGTGAGTCCGCTTCGCTTCCTCAATACCTCGGCTGTAATACGGTATTTGATATGCGTCTACGCGTCCCATTTCTTCGCCGGAAGACCGTATCACTTCAATCAAACATTGCGCACCGCGAATAAGTTCTAAAATGGCGACAATAGATGAGTTTGTTTTGAAAAATATTGGTCTTTGATGAAGGTATGGAATCAGCCGACATTGCGACGAATGAAAATATATTATTATTGGACGAATATTCGAAAGCGAAATTATTTTAATACCTCCTTCATTGAAGATTTCCGAAAGTAGTTCCAACGGGAGCTATCGTAATACGGACGAGGTATGATGAAGGTACGGAATCAGCCGAAGTTGCGACGAGTGAGAAATTCTTCTTAAATTGTTTGCCGGAAGTTAAGCTAAGTTAAGCCGCACAAAAATATAGTCCACGAAAATTAAACATGGAAGACATATAATCATGCAAAACTAATTAAAGCTTTAAACAACTTTTATCCATGAAAATAATTGAAATATAGAAAATTGTCAGGTCACGCAATCGCGCGATTCTGAGTCCTTCAGGTCAACATATCTCCACTAATACATATTATTTTTCCAAAATATTTAATTAGTTATAAAATATGTATTCATATCTCAAACTGACCAAAATTTGAATCAATTCTGTCCAGTAATAAAAAAAATATCGCCAACTACATGGTGCTTCTTTCCATTTTCAGGTCATGCAATCGCGCGATTCGGAGTCCTGCAGGTCAAGATATCTCCACTAATACACAATATTTTTTTATCTTATTTTTTTAATTATAAAGTATATAGTCTTATCTCAGACTGTCCTAAATTTGAATCAATTCTATCGAGTAGTAAAAAAGATATAGACGATCATATCCTTTCAGGTCAATTTCAGGTCATTAGTGTAACCCCTGGTAAGTGCAATGTTTACATTTTAACGATGAAAATAAATCGTACATTGTGTCTGATAGAAGTTATAAATTTATTCCGTAGGTGAAAACATCGAAGGAAATATATATTTATTTATCATCTATATTTTAAATGTACGTTATTTACTTCGAAAATATTGAGGCCAGTCAAAGAGATTTTTTAGAATACAAATAATCGCTTTTAATACGGCGTCCTAAATTGCAAACAATGTTCTTTAGTGTTTTGTATCGAATTTTGCTTTAATTCTAGAGTATTTTAATTAAGCATATATTCTAACAACCTTTATGGCAAACATTGAGGAGGGGGGGGGGGGGTATTGTTGTGAATATAATCAGTAACAGTGTACACAGATAGTCGAAGACCCTACCCGACTAGACAACACTCTGGACTCGATTCTCACTAACAGCCCCAGTAAAGTTCTCCAAACCGACACTCTACCAGGCATCTCAGATCATGACATTGTATATTCCGAATTTGACTTTAGGCCTGTCATACACCGCCAAAAACCACGCAGCATTCCTTTATATAACAAAGCTAACTGGGACTCCATCAGATTAGATGTGATGAACCTTCTCAAAGATCTCACTGATATGTTCAACGATACTAAGTGCACCGCCAACACCATGTGGAACACCTTCAGAGATACACTCATCAACTCTACAAGCAAGAACATGCCCCATTAAACAGCGAAGAACAAAAATGGACACCCTTGGATAGACACAGAACTTTAAAAGCAGATAAGACGTCAACAACGACTCTACAAAAAGATGAAAAAGACTGGTGATCCCGATATCAAGAAAGCTTACAGGAAACACAAACATCACCTACAAAAACTCACCAGACAAGCATATTGGCGATACATCGAAGGAATCATAACACCAGATGATCTTGATCGACCATACACAGGGATGAAGAAATTCTGGACCTACATCAAGCACCGAAGGAAAGACAACTCAGGAGCACCGTCACTCAAGCTAAATGGTAAACTGTACTGTGATCCTACAACAAAATCCAACATTCTGAACCTTCACTTCTAACGAGTTTGAAGACTCTCACAGAATGCCCGATGCTGACTATCACATCATGCCAGACTTCAAATTCACATCAAACGGCATAGAAAAACTCCTGAAAGGCCTGAATGCGCACAAAGCTCCTAGACTTCTGTAGGAACTTAGCAGTGAGATAGCACCTCTACTCCAGCTTGTATACAAGATAAATAAGGGTAATAACAAAATTACCGAACTCCGAATAATCTTACAAAGGGAAAGTCAAAACTCATAATTATATAAACAGACAAAAGCAGTCAACAACCGGAAAACTGTGAAAACCGTAATGACCCTGACTTGGTACAGGCATTTCTAAAGAAATGGTGGGTTGAATCAGATTTTAAGGCGCCAAACCTCCCGCTCTCATTACGGTTCAAAGGTTCCGGCTGTCACTGTAACAGTATTTAAATACAGGAACAAAATAGGTAAAATAGTTGTCAAAGCAGTACCATATTCGGTGACATAAATGTCAAAAATATTTTTACGTCACAGATTGACAAAAAAATTATCCTTGACATTTTTGACTTCTTTATCTTTATACATTTTCACTATATGAAAATGCATCGCTTATAATTTTTTCTGCAGAGACGGAATATATTTCGACAAGATATTGGTAACAGAAGTCTCTAGACACCAGCTGTGTACCGGAAGATTGGCGCAAAGCGAATGTTACACCTATCTACAAAAAGGGACCAAAGTATCTCGCAGAAAACTACCGTCCAGTCTCACTTACCTCGGTCTGCTGCAAGATAATGGAACACGTGTTGGCGAGTAACATTATGCGACACGGAGAGGATAATGGCATCCTATATCAGCTACAGCACGGCTTCCAGAGGAACATATCCTGTGAGACACAGCTGATCGAGTTTATCGACGATCTCACCAAGAACCTCCAAGAAGGCCTTCAAACGGACGTGCTCATCATGGGTTTCGCCAAGGCTTTTGACAAAGTCAACCACAGCCTCCTCATCCACAAGATACACCAGTATGGCATCCGGGGTAAGGTAAACAGCTGGATCAAAAGTTGGTTCTCAGGAAGGAACCAGACAGTCGTTGTCGAGGGAGTGAACTCATCACAGGTCGATGTAGACTCCGGAATACCACAGGGATCAGTACTTGGACCATCCCTCTTCATCTTTTACATCAATGACCTCCAAGACCGGCTACGATCCACTGTCCGACTATTTGCGGACGACACTATCGCCTACCTCACTATAACATCTGAGGATGATGCAGAACACCTCCAGGAAGACCTCGACAAACTCGCACAATGGGGAGAAGACTGGTACATGCAGTTCCATCCAGAAAAATGTACAGTCCTCACCGTCACCAACAAGCGGAACCCCATAGTGACAGAGTATTCCATTCGAGGAAAATTACTTGCAGCAGTGACATCAGCCAGGTACCTGGGGGTTACCATCACCGACAAAGTGAACTGGAGCCAACACATCGATTCCATCACAAACAAGGCGAATAGAACTCTAAGCTTCCTACGCAGAAATCTGAAGATCTCATCAATATCGATCAAGGAGCAAGCATACAAGACCCTAGTCCGTCCACTGGTGGAGTATGCCAGCCCCGTATGAGATCCTCATCACCAGACAGACATCAGGAAGCTAGAGTGTGTACAACGAAGGGCAGCAAGGTTCGTCTTAAGTAGCCAACACAATAGGTCTAGCGTCACTGCCATGATCCAACGCCTCGGTTGGAGGTCATTAGAGGACAGGAGAAGAGACGCTAGACTTACCATGCTCTATAAGATCGACCACGAACTAGTCACCATCTCCAAGACAGACCGCCTCGACAGACCAACAAGAAGACTACGACAATATCTCGATAATGCCTATCAAGTACCACACTGTAGGATTGACGTCAGGAAGATGTCGTTCTTCCCAAGAACTGTCCGAGATTGGAACGCTCTGCCACCTGACAAAGCCAGCCTGGACACACTTGAAGCTTTTAAAGCTTCAATCTGTGTCCAATAAACCGCCTCGACTGCTTTTATCTTTTAACCTGTTTTTAACTTATCCCGATGCGAGACTTCCCTTGATGCATAGCACCTATTTTAAATCACTGCATGATCTTCGACACGACGAAGGAGGCAGTTAATCGGCAGAAGCAGAAGCAGAATGTAAGTCCCAAATTAGTGTAAAGTAAAGTATTTGCTCCACAATCAAGGCATCCCGGAAATGGGCTTCTAAATGGGCTTCTGCCCCTAACTGTACTAGTAGTCACACTATATATCTATCACAGATCTTCATTACTTTTGTCATTTTACAATTTTGCAATATTCCTAGGCTATTGTCAATTTCAGCTATGATGAGAAAACTCAGGAGACACAAACAGCAAAACAACTTAGATTACACGATGATAGTGTGTTTGCCACAAGTGTGCCATTGTCTGATAATACAGCATGTGCTGCATTAACGTCCACTCCAGAACGTGCCCATCAGAAGCCCAACATTACTGTTGCAGATGTTTCTGAGATTTCAGCATCAGAACATGAGATTGGTAGAATGTAAGTTTAATAAAACAACATAGTAGTAAAAGTATATATAAATTTTATTGCTGTTTATGGTATTTTAAACAATTTATGTCACTTTCGTACAGCTAAAATCAAAACATTTGAAAAATTGAAAAACAAAAGCAGTTGAAAGACTGAGACTCTGAGAGAACAATTAAGGGCCTGAACAGTAATGCCAAATTTATCTAAGCCTAAGTACAGAGCTTTGCTCGTGGGAGATAATTATATTAATAAAATACGGTATAAATCAACAGGGTCTTGTTGTGTAATCTATATATTTACACCATCAATGATGCTTTTAATTTTCATATATGCACTTTAGTTTTGACAAATCTGACAATATTTCATTACATTGAATAAAATAAAGATTTAAGTAAAATGCAAGTATTGTGTAACATTATTTTGATTTTTGGTGTTTTAACACCACTTTCAACAATATTTCAGCTATATCATGACGACCCGTTTTAGTGGTGGAGGAAGCCGGAGAGAACCATGGGCAAGCAATTGGTAAACTTTATCACTTGCGGTTGCGAGTCGAGTGCACCCTTTTTGTCATTTACAAAGCCGGGCTATTTTGTAACAGCTACACATGTCAGTTTTATATTTTTTTTTGTTTTAGAACAGAAGTTGAAATGTCGGGCATAGAATGTATTGCTGTCAGCAAATATTCCACTAAAAAGCATTTAACAAATCCAGCAGTTTTTGTAATCCATTTGAGTGAGTATTCTTGACAGTTTGACACACAATTATAAATACTCGTGTTCAGATTTTGCGAAAAAAAGATATTGGGTAAATGTCAAATAATATAAGCTATAAGCAGAAAAATACATGGCGAAATTAGTACATTTGTAACAATAATATAGAAAGAAAATAAAACAACCACATAATTTGACACAAACACGACCAAAACTAAAGCACAAAAACAGGTTGTATCGTTTGGTGCTCAGAAAGGGTAAGCATAAATTGCTCTGCATTTGGCATTGTTTCATTAGAGTATGATGAAGGTATAGGGGAGGGTTGAGATCTCGCAAGACGTTTTACCCCGCAAATATGGTAAGCATCATATAATAATATTTTGTAAATGTTTAATTTCAGAAGTACATCAGAGTTGGAAAACTTTCAAAATTTGATCCTCAAGTATGCTTCAAAAAGGAATTCGTACAAGCCTCCAGCGTATCGGGCGAGGAATGAATTGGGGGAGATGTCAATGTACTCCAAGTCCACAATTAATTTTTAATGAATAGTATGTAGAAAGTAAGTATTTAAAATAATATTTTATGGAAATAACAAACAAAAAATCAGCACATATATTTAATATCAAACTTTATGAAAATAAAATAGGATATTATAAACATATATTTTTATATCATACATCATGAAAATAAATTAGGATATTTTTTTTTTGTCATACTTCATGAAAATAAATTAGAGATATTATAGGCACAGATATTTTTTTTATCATACTTTATCAAAATAACCAAAAACAATCAGTATTACACAATCACATTACAAATTGCTAAAATACAATTGTCTTAGATTTTGGATAAGAATGTTCGATTTCGAAATCATAGAAATTATGATAATTCTAAATTTATAAATAAATATTATTAAAAACTTTTGAATTTAGATTTTAAGAAAATTGCTTAATTGCATGAGTATCATATAATATTTTAAATTCATACGTTTTAGAAAGATTGTTTATTTAAATTATTCTAAAATTTTATATTTTCATCTTTTTTATTTACAGATTTTTGTGTAATTTTACCAGATTTTTATTTTATATATAAATTTTTACAAAAGTTTAATTATTTTGTTTTCAAGTTATTAAATTTTACCAGACTTATTCTTATATTTTTAGATTGTTTTTTGTTTTGCTTTGTTTTTTTAAATAATAAATTTCACTTTGGAGACCTGCATTTCCAAATTTACTTATATGTAAATGTCATTAATTGCTATATAAACACCTGTAATATAATGTTTGTTGGCATACCTTGAATATAATATTTCAAAATGTTGGCATAGGTTGAAGACACCAGCTCAGCCCACTGAGCCTCTAGTTTTATATATGTATGACAAGATATATATGGGGGAAGTGTCAATGAGAAACCATCACATCAATAATGTTGCTTCATACTGTTGTTGACTACTTGCCTTCACTGCAAAACAGGTGTACACAATTGTAAACAAACAAAGTGTGTAAATAAATTTGGCACAGAAAATAATTTTATTTTGGATTATCTATCCGAGTCTTCCAGGCATGAAGCCACATACTGTCCAAGTGGGTCTGGATATGTTCCCCTTATCTGCCATACACAGCAACTTGGTACAACACGCCTGTTTCCTGCTCCCAAATAGCCATGTCGCCACAAAATGTACTGTCTGTACGATTGTGTCTTCTGCCTCTGTTGTAATCTTGATCTGGAGGTTGTGCCAGAACATCATCTCGAACAGCAACCTCGAAAACTATGGCATAGAAATCTTGAAAAGAAAGGAAAAATATAGATGAGAAACAGTCCATAGTTTTCCGTTGTAATACATCACTTCATTCAGATAAGCTAGTTTGAAAACGATATTGTGGTGCTGGATGAATACTTTCCCAGTTATGCTTTATTTGAGGAGTCATCAACAGTGTCATGAGATGTGGGTTTTTGCTTGTTGAGGGCTGTATGGTAACCTGTCTTGTATTTAATTCCGAGGATTATTCTTGTGTGATTTGTTGGTTGTTTACCCCATATCTCATTTTATTTCAATGGTAAATACATGTTTAAACATTAGATGGTATGTTGCATACAAACAACAGATTACATGGTGATGGCAAAGTCAATACGGGTGTAACCACAAAACTGTCAAAAATAAAATCATGCAACAGAATAGTAAAAGGCGTATGAAAAAAATAATATTTACAGGCATTCTTAAGTGGCACCTCTCACTGTTGTCCTTGCAACACACGTTCTCTCACCTGGCAAGTTCTACCTCGCAGTGAATGAAAAGTTCAAGGTCGAACTCAGGTAAAGTATTTGATTGGTCGAAGTTTCTCATTACATTTAGCAAGCTGGAATTCTGAAGTTTATTTTTATAATTTTTCATCAAAATGGAGAAGATGCAAAAAGAAACATGTGATGCTGTATTAATTTCCCCGCCTATCAGACTTTCAGTCCTGTTGATATATTTCAGGGAAAAATCCCGAGGTTGTATAGAAAGTTCACAAATTTTTGAATTCTAAAAATAGCCACAGATTTGCATTCAAACTACACTTTTATTCTAAAAAATTAAAACACTTTTATTAAAAATTTTTATTGGAATGCAATATATATAATTTTCTAACATCTCCGTATTTTTTATAGCATTTTTATTACAATTTATCTTATTTTTTCTTTCACTGCGGGGTAGAACTTGCCAGGTGACCAACTGGATGATGAAAGTTGATAACTGACCCGTGGAAAAAGGTCTGTTGCATTGTTGAGGTTCAGCAAAGGTAGGTGTTTTATACATCATTTTGTAGATAAATTATCGTAGTTTCAGATGATGTAGGCCATTCCTCCATGCTTGCGTCCGTCGAGTTGAAAAAACGCGAAAATCGCGATGACCTAGATTTTTTACAAATGAACGGTTACGTACCTTGTAGTATATATAGTATCTAGGTAAAAAAAAAAAAATACCAGAAACAAGTGCCTGTGATCTGATAGGGTCGACACATGCAATTTGATGTTAACATAAGATTGCATTGAAATAATAAAGAAATAAAGAAATTTTATTGAAAATAAATTTGTAAACAGAAAGTTAGAAAAAAGGGGGGTGGTCTGTGCCACGAGCGCCTGTGTGTAAAACGTAGATTTTCGTTTCTTCTCTTCATGTGGACATGCACATCGCCGCGATTGGGAAAAGAAGAATAGTGATAATATTTTCTAACCTATATCGTTTTTCTCAATTTTTTTATTCAATATGATTATTAATGCATAATATTGTTATAAATAACACATAAAACAACATAAATAAAACCATGGCCGAAACGTCTTTATAAAGTGTGGCCGAAACAACTATGGACGAAATGGTACTATGGACGAAACGTTCTGTACCCGTAGCTTTGGAGGTAATTAATCACAATTTTATTTTTGTTTTATGCAAATTATTTAACTTATGATGATATGTTCAATAATTTCAATTAAACCTACCTGTAGATTCTCCAGTTGTGGAAATCATAATCACACATATTGAGCCAAAAATGTTGCCCCCAATCAATAAGTCTGAATTTGCCTCTGATGTATTGTCAATTTTAAGTGATTAAAAATGATTAGAATTTTTTGTTAAAATTAGACAAATAAGTTTTAAAGATATGAATAATTCTGTAAATAAAAAAAGGCGATTGTAAACTAGAAAAAAATGTTAAAATATTAGAATAAGTCTGTTAAAATTAAACAGAAAGGTTTTGTAAAAAAATATATATAAATCTAAATTAAAAAGACATGAATGATAAAAACATAGATATCTAATTTAGTGTGCACCACACATTTCTGGAAAAACCTTCATCAGGTACGCTCAAAATCTAAAGATTAGAAAGCCAAATAATTTAAAGTTTTGGGAGCAATAAACCAAAGGGCCTAAACAGGACAGCCACAATAATTCTGTAAATAACTAGAGGCTCAGTGCGCTGAGCCTCTGTCACTCACCTTTCATTCTGCTTTGAGGAATCTTAATACAGAACCTTCCATAGGTGCTTCCCACCAAATTTCGGTTCATTTGGCAAAGCAGTTTCAGAGAAGGTTTTTAGAAATCGACCAATCTGAAACAAGAATTGCCTGTGGTGGCCATGTTTGTTAATGGATCAAAACGAAATGAGCAATCTCTATAGAGGATCTTCCATAGAAGCTTCCTACCAAGTTTCATATCATTTGGCCAAGCGGTTTCAGAGGAAAAGCTGTTTTAGAAATTGACCAATCAGAAACAAGAATTGCCTATGGCAGCCATGTTTATTAACGGATTAAAACGGAATGAGCATTTCCTATAGAGGATCTTCCATAGATGCTTCCTACCACATTTCGGTCCATTTGGCCAAGCTGTTTCAGAGTAGAAGATTTTTAGAAATCGACCAATCAGAAACAAGAATTGCCTGTGGCAGCCATGTTTGTTAACGGATCGAAACAAAATGAGTAGTCTTTATAGAGGATCTTCCATAGATGCTTCCTACCAAGTTTCGGATAATTTGGCAAAGCGGTTTCAAAGGAGACTTTTTAGAAATCGACCAATCAGAATCAAGAATTGCCTGTGGCGGCCATGTTTGTTAATGGATCGGGACGAAATGAACAATCTTTATAGCGGACCGCCCATAGATGCTTCCTACCAAGTTTCGGTTCATTTGGCCAAACAATTTCAGAGGAGAAGAATTTTAAAAATCAGCCAATCAGAAACAAGAACCGTCTGTGGTGGCCATGTTTGTTAATCGATCGGGACGAAATGAGCAATCTTTATAGAGGACCATCCATAGATGCTTCTACCAAGTTTCGGACAATTTGGCAAAGTGGTTGCACAGAAGATTTTTAGAAATCTACCAATCAGAAACAAGAATTGCCTGTGGTGGCCATGTTTGTAAATGGATTGGGAAGACATGAGCAATCTTTATAGAAGACCGCCCATAGATGCTTCCTACCAGGTTTCGCTTCATTTGGCTAAACGGTTTCAGAGGAGAAGAATTTTTTAGAAATCAGCCAATCAGAAACAAGAGTAGCCTATGGTGGCCATGTTTGTTAACGGATTGGGACGAAATGAGCAACTTCACAGAGGACCTTCCATAGATGCGTCCTACCAAGTTTCGGATAATTTGGCAAAGCGGTTTCAGAGGAGATTTTTTAGAAATCGGCCAATCAGAAACAAGAATTGCCTGTGGGGGCCATGTTTGTCAATGGATCGGGACGAAATGAGCAATCTTTATAGAGGACCGCCCATAGATGCTTCCTACCAAGTTTCGGTTCATTTGGTCAAACGATTTCAGAGGAGAAGAATTTTAAAAATCAGCCAATCAGAAACAAGAACCGTCTGTGGTGGCCATGTTTGTTAATCGATCGGGACGAAATGAGCAATCTTTATGGAGGACCATCCATAGATGCTCCTACCAAGTTTCGGACAATTTGGCAAAGTGGTTGCAGAGGAGAAGATTTTTAGAAATCTACCAATCAGAAACAAGAATTGCCTGTGGTGGCCATGTTTGTAAATGGATTGGGAAGACATGAGCAATCTTTATAGAAGACCGCCCATAGATGCTTCCTACCAGGTTTCGCTTCATTTGGCTAAACGGTTTCAGAGGAGAAGAATTTTTTAGAAATCAGCCAATCAGAAACAAGAGTAGCCTATGGTGGCCATGTTTGTTAACGGATTGGGACGAAATGAGCAACTTCACAGAGGACCTTCCATAGATGCTTCCTACCAAGTTTCGGATAATTTGGCAAAGCGGTTTCAGAGGAGATTTTTTAGAAATCGACCAATCAGAATCAAGAATTGCCTGTGGTGGCCATGTTTGTTAATGGATCGGGACGAAATGAGCAATCTTCATAGAGGACCGCCCATAGATGCTTTCTACCAAGTTTCGGTTCATTTGGCTAAACGGTTTCAGAGGAGAAGAATTTTTTAGAAATCAGCCAATCAGAAACAAGAGTAGCCTATGGTGGCCATGTTTGTTAACGGATTGGGACGAAATGAGCAACTTCACAGAGGACCTTCCATAGATGCTTCCTACCAAGTTTCGGATAATTTGGCAAAGCGGTTTCAGAGGAGATTTTTTAGAAATCGACCAATCAGAATCAAGAATTGCCTGTGGTGGCCATGTTTGTAAATGGATTGGGAAGAAATGAGCAATCTTTATAGAGGACCGCCCATAGATGTTTCCTACCAGGTTTCGGTTCATTTGGTTAAACGGTTTCAGAGGAGAAGCATTTTTAGAAATCAGCCAATCAGAAACAAGAGTAGCCTATGGTGGCCATGTTTGTTAACGGATTGGGACGAAATGAGCAACTTCACAGAGGACCTTCCATAGATGCGTCCTACCAAGTTTCGGATAATTTGGCAAAGCGGTTTCAGAGGAGATTTTTTAGAAATCGGCCAATCAGAAACAAGAATTGCCTGTGGGGGCCATGTTTGTCAATGGATCGGGACGAAATGAGCAATCTTTATAGAGGACCGCCCATAGATGCTTCCTACCAAGTTTCGGTTCATTTGGTCAAACGATTTCAGAGGAGAAGAATTTTAAAAATCAGCCAATCAGAAACAAGAACCGTCTGTGGTGGCCATGTTTGTTAATCGATCGGGACGAAATGAGCAATCTTTATGGAGGACCATCCATAGATGCTCCTACCAAGTTTCGGACAATTTGGCAAAGTGGTTGCAGAGGAGAAGATTTTTAGAAATCTACCAATCAGAAACAAGAATTGCCTGTGGTGGCCATGTTTGTAAATGGATTGGGAAGACATGAGCAATCTTTATAGAAGACCGCCCATAGATGCTTCCTACCAGGTTTCGCTTCATTTGGCTAAACGGTTTCAGAGGAGAAGAATTTTTTAGAAATCAGCCAATCAGAAACAAGAGTAGCCTATGGTGGCCATGTTTGTTAACGGATTGGGACGAAATGAGCAACTTCACAGAGGACCTTCCATAGATGCTTCCTACCAAGTTTCGGATAATTTGGCAAAGCGGTTTCAGAGGAGATTTTTTAGAAATCGACCAATCAGAATCAAGAATTGCCTGTGGTGGCCATGTTTGTTAATGGATCGGGACGAAATGAGCAATCTTCATAGAGGACCGCCCATAGATGCTTCCTACCAAGTTTCGGTTCATTTGGCTAAACGGTTTCAGAGGAGAAGAATTTTTTAGAAATCAGCCAATCAGAAACAAGAGTAGCCTATGGTGGCCATGTTTGTTAACGGATTGGGACGAAATGAGCAACTTCACAGAGGACCTTCCATAGATGCTTCCTACCAAGTTTCGGATAATTTGGCAAAGCGGTTTCAGAGGAGATTTTTTAGAAATCGACCAATCAGAATCAAGAATTGCCTGTGGTGGCCATGTTTGTAAATGGATTGGGAAGAAATGAGCAATCTTTATAGAGGACCGCCCATAGATGTTTCCTACCAGGTTTCGGTTCATTTGGTTAAACGGTTTCAGAGGAGAAGCATTTTTAGAAATCAGCCAATCAGAAACAAGAGTCGCCTGTGGCGGCCATGTTTGTTAACGGATCGGGACGAAATGAGCAACTTCACAGAGGACCTACCATAGATGCTTCCTACCAAGTTTCGGTTCATTTGGCCAAGCGGTTTCAGAGAAGATTAAAAAAAATCAACCAATCAGAAACAAGAATTGCCTGTGGCGGCCATGTTTGTTAATGGATCAGTACGAAATGAGCATTCTTTATAGAGGACCTTCCATAGATGCTTCCTACCAAGTTTCAGTTCCTTTGGCTGAGGGGTTTCAGAGGAGAATATCAAAATGTGAAAAGTTAACAGACGATGGACGCCAAGTGATGGCTCAGTGAGCTTAGCCTGTGTCGCTCACCTTTCATTCTGCTTTGAGGAAACTTAATACAGAACCTTCCATACATGTAGATGCTTCCTATAAGCAGTTTCAAAGGAGAAGATTTTTTAGAAATTGACCAATCAGAAACAAGAATTGCATGTGGTGGCCATGTTTGCTAACTGATCGGGACGAAATGAGCATTCTTCATGGAGGACATTCCATAGATCCTTCCTACCAAGTTTCTTACCGCCATGTTTGTTAACCGATCGGGACGAAATGAGCAATCTTCAGGGTCATTACGGTTTTCACAGTTTTCCGGTTGTTGACTGATTTTGTCTGTTTATATAATTATGAGTTTTGACTTTCCCTTTGTAAGATTGTTCGGAGTTCGGTAATTTTGTTATTACCTTTATTCATAGAGGACATTCCATAGATGATGGGCAAACTTCAGAGGACATTCCATAGATGATTCCTAACAAGTTTCGGTGGTAGCCTTGTTTGTTAACCGATCGGGACGAAATGAGCAATCGTCATAGAGGACCATCCATAGATGCTCCTACCAAGTTTCGGTTCATTTGGCCAAGCGGTTTCAGAGGAGAAGATTTTTAGAAATGTACCAATCAGAAACAAGAATTGCCTGTGGTGGCCATGTTTGTAAATGGATTGGGAAGACATGAGCAATCTTTATAGAAGACCGCCCATAGATGCTTCCTACCAGGTTTCGCTTCATTTGGCTAAACGGTTTCAGAGGAGAAGAATTTTTTAGAAATCAGCCAATCAGAAACAAGAGTAGCCTATGGTGGCTATGTTTGTTAACGGATTGGGACGAAATGAGCAACTTCACAGAGGACCTTCCATAGATGCTTCCTACCAAGTTTCGGATAATTTGGCAAAGCGGTTTCAGAGGAGATTTTTTAGAAATCGACCAATCAGAATCAAGAATTGCCTGTGGTGGCCATGTTTGTTAATGGATCGGGACGAAATGAGCAATCTTTATAGAAGACCGCCCATAGATGTTTCCTACCAGGTTTCGGTTCATTTGGTTAAACGGTTTCAGAGGAGAAGCATTTTTAGAAATCAGCCAATCAGAAACAAGAGTCGCCTGTGGCGGCCATGTTTGTTAACGGATCGGGACGAAATGAGCAACTTCACAGAGGACCTACCATAGATGCTTCCTACCAAGTTTCGGTTCATTTGGCCAAGCGGTTTCAGAGAAGATTAAAAAAAATCAACCAATCAGAAACAAGAATTGCCTGTGGCGGCCATGTTTGTTAATGGATCAGTACGAAATGAGCATTCTTTATAGAGGACCTTCCATAGATGCTTCCTACCAAGTTTCAGTTCCTTTGGCTGAGGGGTTTCAGAGGAGAATATCAAAATGTGAAAAGTTAACAGACGATGGACGCCAAGTGATGGCTCAGTGAGCTTAGCCTGTGTCGCTCACCTTTCATTCTGCTTTGAGGAAACTTAATACAGAACCTTCCATACATGTAGATGCTTCCTATAAGCAGTTTCAAAGGAGAAGATTTTTTAGAAATTGACCAATCAGAAACAAGAATTGCATGTGGTGGCCATGTTTGCTAACTGATCGGGACGAAATGAGCATTCTTCATGGAGGACATTCCATAGATCCTTCCTACCAAGTTTCTTACCGCCATGTTTGTTAACCGATCGGGACGAAATGAGCAATCTTCATAGAGGACATTCCATAGATGATGGGCAAACTTCAGAGGACATTCCATAGATGATTCCTAACAAGTTTCGGTGGTAGCCTTGTTTGTTAACCGATCGGGACGAAATGAGCAATCGTCATAGAGGACTTTCCATAGATGCTTCCTACCAAGTTTCGGTTCATTTGGCCAAGCGGTTTCAGAGGAAAAGATTTTTAAAAAATCGGCCAATCAGAAACAAGAATTGCCTGTGGCGGCCATGTTTGATAATGGATCATAACAAAATGTGCACTCTTTAGAGAGGACCTTCCATAGATGCTTCTTACCAAGTTTCAGTTCATTTGGCTGAGGGTTTTCAGATGAGAAGATTAAAATGTGAAAAGTAAACAGATAACAGACGACGGACACCAAGTGATGGCAAAAGCTTATATTGCCTTTGGCAAGGTTTGCTAAAAAGAATATTTAACTACTTGTAATGTATAGAATAAACATGTTACACTAGATCAGCATTAGTTAATTTCTAAGGGAGATAATGGCAAGAGTTACAGTACACTCAAGGACATATTGTGGTGGATCACCTTCAGAGACGGACTGCCTGTCATGTCTGACTTGGAGTCTACAGGTGTTTGTAGTCCAGTCAATAGACCCGTAGACCCAAAACAAATTGCAACAGAAATTATAAATACGTCAGCATTTTCACTTTAACCCATAGAGTAACCAATAAAAAATCGCCATGAAAATTTTATGTATTAAAGACAGAAATTAAGATAAAAAATTAGTACTTTTTACTTCTATCGTTTTGTCACTACGGATCCTCCATAGCCGAATCAGAGATTTTCCGGAAAATACAACTCAGACGGAAAGCAATGAAAATAGGAATTATCCTCCATATCTAGGTAAGCGTAATAATAATATAATATATTTCTATGAAGTTACTTCAACAAGTATGTTCAATTTTACCAAAACACCCATGAAAAGTGAACAAACAGGTCAATATCTATGACATTCAAATTGAGCAGACGTAATTCCCATAGTGCACCATTCTCAACCCAAAAAGAGCTTTATAAAGCCTTTTTAAATTACTTTCTGCTAAATTTTGTGTAAAAATGTGTTAATATATATTAGACAGAGATATTTATTTCAAGTGTTTGATCGAATTAGCACTTAAATTCGCGGATTTCAATAATAGGTAGATGCGGACGAAAAAAAATCTATGGAACGCCAGTTTACCTTACCTTACCTCTGCATCTTTACCCCCTTCAAAGGAGAACCATACTGTGTCGTATGTTAAACGTGTGTTGGGTGGCGGTGCGCTGTACAGTGCTGTGTGAGTGAAAATCCCATCACCTCCGTATCCATGAATAAAATGTATGTACACTAAAAATCAGGCTTATTCACACGGGATATAAAAGTTTATCAAATCAAGTTAAAACAATCCACAGCGATTGTCCCGACATTACGTATAAAATATGCATGTTGCATGTATTGGAAAAATTTAAGAAGACGCATCACTGTTTAAAATCTAAAAGTCTCTGTTCGTATGGTTAAAATCTAAAATCTATTTGTTACGGTTTGGTTCGAGGTTTAAAAAGTAATTGTCACATCCTAAAATCTAAAACGAATCGTATCTACAGTTTAAGATCTAAAACGTCATCTTTCAAAGTCTAAAATATAAAACAATCATCACAGTTTATTGTAATGGATTCTTGGGCAATCCCTGGACGGCTCTCCCTTCCCCCTTTTCGCAATGTTAGTTCCGTTTCTTCATTGTTGTCTGTATTTTGTCTCTATCACTCTCCAGAAGCTTCTTTCTCTTAATATGCAATTTGAACATTAATCTCCTTGATAGACCTTCGAGTCTGGCTATGCTGGCTGAGTTTTTCTTGGTAGGTTTCACTTTGATTTGTCCATTAGCAGTTGTAGTTGGTCAAAATTTTCATTATTTTGGAACTCATTTTGCCATATAGCGTTGATCTCGGACAGTAAAGCTACTCTCTCCGACTGTAGTTTTTCACATTGGAGAATGAAGTGTAGTACATTCTCTTCAGCTGCTCCGCATAGCAGGCATGTTGGGTCACTTTCATTTCTGTAGTACTTAATGCGTTTTGTTTGCAGCACGTATGTCCCGGTGACGGGTCTTAATTTTACTGGAATTCTACTGATGTCTAATGATGAGTAGCATCTGTGCTTCAAAATAGGATGTATTTTGCACTTGCTCAGATTGTGGTTACTAAGATATTGCAGCCCTTTGTAGAGTTGTGCTAGAGTTGTTAGCTGGGTACACCAGTGGTCATTCACTGTTGATTTCACCAACGTGATCCATCGTGAATTTTTGATAGGATTGGCCAAATAGTTGTACGCCTCTTTCAGGTCGTATTTTCGTAGTATTTTGTTGACACATATAAACCAGCTGTTAGGGAACGACCATTTAAATTGAAAGGGGGGGGGGGGGGGGGGGTTATGTTTTTTTTCTAAAAAAATACTCTGATTCCCAATGTTGCTGAAAAAAATATTCTGATTTTGGTGGAGGAAAAAAAAAATAATCTGATTCAGAGTTTTTGTCATATAACCTAATGTTATATTCTGGAAAAAAAATTTCGTGCTTTACGCGACAAAAAAAATAGATATTCTAACTCTTGTATTGTCCGAAAAAAAAATTCTGAACGAAACAAAAAACCATAACCCCCCCTTCAAGTTAAATGGTCGGTCCCTTATTAGATTCCTCCTTCACGGTTAGTTGTCTTCTTGCAAGTTTTTTCTCAGTGTTTTTTTCGCCCTGATGACAGACGTTATTGAAGAATGTGAGGGCTTTATATGAATTTGTGCTTCTATTGGTAGAATTCCAATTAGTATATAAACGGCTGGGTCCGGACAGCTCATCGGTAATGACAGGATTTGTTTTAGTATCCTTTTCTGGAAGAGTTCTAGTTGTTCAAGAGGTTTTGAGGACGGTAATAATAGCTCCATACCGTAAAGCAATACTGGTGTTATGTAGGTTTTGTAGATGTGTAGTAGGGACTCGGGATCCAGGCCGTTGTGTTCATGAAATCCACATCCGAATAGACTGTATGCACTACGTCTTGCTTTAGTTATATTTTCATCAACATTGGTTTGGATATTGTGTTTCATCGTTGTTGTTTTGATGATACCTAAATGAGTAGCTTGCTCCACCTCGGGCATGGTGATATTCCCCATATTAAGTTTCTCGTTGGTTGTTTCGCACTGTTTGTTGTTTCCTCTAATGTGGATTGCTACACTTTTCTTTGGTTGTAATTCATATCCCTCGAGGTTCGCAAAGTCAAGGGCCATGTTGACCATGATCTGTGCATCACTGAGCTGAGTACTGCGATGTCGTCTGCACATTCTGTGTTGTTAACGTTGATGTTTCCTATTTTCAGTCCTATATCTATATCTTGCAAACGGTCTAATAGTGGGTTGATATATAGTTTATAGAGATCAGTACTAAGGATACCTCCTTGCCGGACTCCCATACCGACCTTAAAACAATCGGACGTGCTTCCTGCCCATTTTATGCAGCTTTCCGCATTGTGGTGCAAGCTTTTAATAAGTCCACGTTTTGTCCTGAATTCCCGGAACAGATGTGAATGTATAACTTTGTCGAATGCAGCTTTTGCATCGAGAAGTACAAGATGTCCATTTTGCTTTTCGTCGGTTAATATTTTGTATGCTTCTTCGACAGGTATAGCAGCATTCATGGGGGACGATCCTTTCGTAAACCCTCTTTGCGTTGGATTTTGCATATTATGGATCAATGGTTGTATTCTATCTCTGATCACTGCTTCGACGATCTTACTAATTACAGGCAGAACTGTTATTCCTCGATAGTTGATGGCATCGTTTTTGCTTCCGACGTCAAATGCTGCAAACTTTCATATTTTGCGAGTGTTTCATCAAGTGAAACAATGGATCGGTGAGGTTGACAATATGGAAGCAAAAGATTGGGGATGGTCTATTGAACACAACATGTGCGTACCAATCAGATCGAGTTGCCACCCGCTCCAGATGAACTTCTAAAAACGATATATTGCAGATGTAAGACAAACTGCGATTCAAAACGCTGTAACTGTAGAAAGCATGGTCTGGAATGTTCTGTCGCTTGCACTGAATGCCGAGCGAATACATGTAGCAACATGTCTGTATGCGACGATCAGGACTCTGATTCAGACGAATAGTTGATGCCTAATGTTGATATTTGAAAGATACATGTATTGCTAACTTATGCGATATCAGAACTTTCATTTAATTTTTTTGGTGGGGATTTTTGGTGAATTTTGAAATTTTCCATTTTCGTTCATCTATGTATGTATGTATGTTTATGGTGTTTAGCTCCACTTTCAACAATATTTCAGTTATATAGTCGCTGTCAGTTTTATTGATGGAGGAAACCGGAGTACCCGGAGAAAACCACCGACCTGTCACAAGTCACTGACAAACTTTATCACATAATGTCGTTAATCTAGGGAAGGAAAATAAGATGTTTCTATTTTTTTTTCATTAAACAAACACCAACTGATCATGATTGTTAACAATTGACATTTAATTATATTTCAAAACATTCTTTATTAATCTGTACCGAAACAGTCATGATTTAATTTATTCTGCCACGGAAAATATAATTTTTTCAAAATTTCAGTTTTCAGCATTTTTTTTTTTTTTATTGAAATTTCACCAAAAAAATAGCCACCTGGGGAGAATATGGATAGATTTTCTTATTTTGTTTGAAAGAATGTTCAATAATAACAAGATATTTTTAGAGAAATTGGTAATATTCTGCAAAGTAGAGTGAACATGCGAAATTTCCAGTTTTCAGCGATTTTTCTTCAAAATCCCTTGTTTTTACCCCAAAAATTGCAAGAAGGCAACTTGGGATTTTCGGCGACTTTTAATATGTTAATGAGGACACTCCCAGCTTCAAGATGAGCCCAAGAAACCGTCTGTTGCAATTTGTTCTAGGTCACGCCTTTTTCTGGCGTATATAGACTGGACTATTGTTGATTGCACACCTGTTGTGTGAATATCTGATAGTGGCTAAATTGGGGGTCGTAAATTTGTACCTGAAGGTGATAAAGCTATGACTTACATGTACCTGTTCTTGTATTTATTTAATCACACATTACAATTTTAATTCAATAATTTTAGATAAATAAAAAAATAATTATGTTTTTTTTTCAAGTATTCATGGCCATGTTTGTGAAAAAAGATGAAGCAAATAAAATTAGTTATTCTCGTTTGTTTTCTTTTTACTGAAAAAAAATGTAATACAATATTTATAAATACTGATAAAAGACAATTTTAACATCAATATACTACTTGAATTTTTTCATTTTTATTACCTTACTTTGATCATTTACATTAAAAGAATTATTAGTTTCAAATTAATCAAGCTGTCTTAAAACAAGTTACAGATGTTTTTACAGGTAAAGCTACTAAATGTGTAAAATAATTTGTATTTTTTCTAATAATGAAGAATGAAAGAATAAAGATGATTATTAAAAATTAAAGCAATGAATTTGTATTTGCTTTAAATAGTAAAGAATTATTTATCAAAATTGATGGCAAAGAAAAACTAATATGGTTAAAAATCATATAATCCACTTAATTTATCACTTCAAAACTAGTCCTATAGAAGTTTAATAAATATTGTTTTTTTTACACATTCATGTACACATATAATTGCAAAATAAAGGACCATAGTCAGACAAAATTATTTATTCAAACAAAATTGTTTTTGTTATGTCAAATAGTATTTCAAATTTAAAAGAGAAAGAGAGTCAGATGGGGGCTGGGGAAAAGCTAACATTAATTTGAGAATTGACAACAACTTTTGTTACTTTTTGAAATATTTATGTAGCCCTGAAAAGGGCTGCTTTTCTTGTGTAGCCCTGAAAACGGCCGTTTTCTGTAAACGTTGTTACTGCTGTTTGATGCCAGTGATCTTTGCCTGGAATTCTGGTTGCTGAAGCTTTTCTGCAAAGTACTTGAGCGATCTGTGTTTGGATCTTTCAGGGAAAACTTGTTTCAATTTTGGTTGTTGATTCCCGGATTTGTCTGTTTCACAGACTTCGATTTGTTTCCGTATTTTGTATTATTTTTGTCACTCTAGACAGCTTCCTTGGTGATCGGTATTTTGTTGTTACTTGTTATTATATCAGTTGGGTAAATCAATAAGTTTCAGCCGATTTAAGTTTAAAAATTGCAAACCTTCACATCAAACAACATTGAAGTTTTGTATTTTTAAGATAAAATCTGCTGAAATTTAGTTGCGAACGGAACAAATGTACATATAAATTTAGGTCACATTTTACACTCTTAGTCTTGTAAAATTATGTGAACGAAAATACACGATTCAGCTGTAGGTTTAAATGTTTGACGCAAATGACACACTTGTAAAACAAAAAAACGATCATACTTCTGAAAGTCAGCAAATTTTGCCACAAAGGAAGTAACACCGCAAGATATTGCATGTGGTGGCCATGTTTGCTAACTGATCAGGACGAAATGAGCAATCTTCATAGAGGACATTCCATAGATCCTTCCTACCAAGTTTCGGCGGTAGCCATGTTTGTTAACCGATAGGGACGAAATGAGCAATCTTCATAGAGGATATTCCATAGATGATTCCTAACAAGTTTCGGTGGTAGCCTTGTTTGTTAACCGATCGGGACGAAATGAGCAATCTTCATAGAGGACTTTCCATAGATGTTTCCTACCAAGTTTCGGTTCATTTGGCCAAGCAGATATGGAGATTCAAAATTGTCAAGACACAGACCAAAACTACTACACTCAGGGCACTATACTACATGCACCAACAAATGACTCTCACCAAAGTCTAGCCCCACTGAGCTGCAATAAACCTTTAGAAAGGTCCAAAATGCATCTTTCATTTTCAAATGTTGGTGATGAAACATTAATTGGTGGTTTCAACATAGACCAAAGAGAATCAGTAGTTGGTCAATCAGACCAACATACTGAACATATATAGGAAAACAGTTTTAGAATTTTAACATACACTGTAAATAGAGAGCACTTGAAAATTTTATATTCAAATGTGGATACTTTTATGAACAAGAAGGATGAATTGTTAAATTTGATAAATGACAAAGATTATGACGTCATTGCACTGACAGGAATTTACCCCAAAAACATAGTTGATTCTAATGTAAGTGACATTGAATGGAACATAAAGGGTTATAAGGAGTTTATTTCCCCGAGTGATATTGCCACTACAGTCGGGATGCCACGCACAGATTCCGTACCTCCAACAATGCAAAGTCAAATCCCGAAATCAAGGGACGTAACTCTATTTTTTTAGACATGACGCTTTACAAGTGAGCGGCCATGCATTGTTTACGTCGACACCCCATGTGTTTTTACTGAATATCTTCATAAATAAAACTGAAAGAAGTATTCATTTTTATTGAATCCATTTTTTAAATAAAATTGTAACGTGACTGACGCGTGAATACGTGTATTTATGATAAATCGTTTGCTTGAAATCAACGTTGGAACTCGGGATACCGCTGCTGATGAAATGTTGTAAAAAAAAATATGGCGCTAAAAATAGACTCTTTAAATAAGTGGAACAATTGCATCCCATTGGCTGTTTATTAATAAATTTGGTAAAAATAGCTAGAATCACGTATTAGAGAATGGATTATTTGCATATTTCCCCATCATTCGTCACTAGAATTCCATATTTGGATGTAAACAAGAAGCACTATATTTCGGGATTTTAACCAAATATTTCTGGTTTTTTTTCATAGATTGATCGATCTATTAGGATGAAAATGTGACTTTTTCTGTTTAAACACGAAAGAACCACTTGACCAATCATAGTCACACATATATAGAGTCATTTTATTCCATTTTTAACAACAAATCTTTCATTTTCGTTGACTCGTTCCATGGCATTTATGGACACGTCAAAATATTGACATAATTAATAAATACATTTTAGAAATAAAAAGGTCTGCATTATAATGTATGATCTTGTCATGCAGAGAATGGTGAAAGATTATGTTAAATTAACACTAGATTAACATGGCATAGCATAAGGCTACATATTTAGTTCATGTCAAGCATTTACACCCCCTTTTTTTTTTTTCATTTTCAGTCTGTTTTCCTGAAATACTTATTGATGTGTGTACGTGCTACTTTTCAGTGCCAATGGTATTGACAACCTCCAGTTTTAGTTAGTTTTAGATCATTGTAGGTAGATATATATATACAGACTGGACATGGGATGTTTATTTTTTTTTAACAAGAGTCTGAAGATACCAAAGGGGCAAAGTTACAGATTCTATTAAATAAAATGGATGTTTATTTTCTGTTAGTTTCAGATTCTATGAGTATAAATGCAAAGTTTCCTGTGATGTTTATTGGTTGAATATTTGAATAAATAAAAATAAGAATATATGATAAGTCTTATATATATATTCATACAGGTTTGAAAATCAATATATATATATATATAATGAGTTTGGGTATCATACCGTTTTCAACAATATTTTGACAGTGCTATTTGATACATTTACCAATAATGTCTCATTTTTATATTTATTTTTATTTCTAATTTAACATTTATTTAAATGTGTAGCCCTATTGTATATTTATATTATTGTTATTGTACTTTTATTAATTTATATGTAGGATTTCCATTCTTTTATGCATGTAGTTTCATATGTGCATTTTCTGGTTCTTTTGTGCCGTACATGGACCGTCAAAAACTTTTTTGAAATTTGAAAAGTCGCCATATTGTTTCGAGATTTTATTTAATTAGACATTGATAAAGTCCCTCGGTGGGACGAAAATTTTGTCATTCTACGAAGTGTTTAATTCTTTATCACTTTGTTTTGTGTACTTGGTGTTGTTTTACAAACCATTTTAGACGTTTATATATATATATATATATATATATGTTTTTTTTTCTTCTAAAATATCCATGAAGTAAAAAAAATGGACCAGCATTCCAATTATTTTTAAAGTACATCATCAAACAAATGCCATGAGTTTTCAAGACACCTGGGTGTCATAAATTATAATAAAGTCATTCAGAAAAGAACTTTTTGATTGTGTAATTTGTGTAATTTGTGAAACTTCATCTGAAAGTCAAAAGGTTTATTTCAATTTCAATTGAAAACCAGGACTTGTCTTAAACATTTCAAGAATGAATTAAATTTCAGTAAAGAATTTGGCTCAGAAGATAAATTATATTGTGGTACATATTGTTATAACAGTTGTAACACATTTTCTAGGTCAGAAAGTGGAGCTGAAACAAGGTCTCAAACTTTTCAATTTCTTATAGATATATTGAACCAGAACCAAGTTGTTGAACAAGTTTCTACAGACATTTAGACCTGTATACACTCCAACATGTTGTTGAATTTGTTATTCATGCTTTTTTTTTTAGATGAAAAGGTACTTATGTTACCTGTTGTTTATGAGAAATATAATTATCTTTTATCTATGAATATTAATGCCGAAATTTATAAATTTTCTTTTACAGAAAAGAATTTTTCAAAATGTGCCTATTTATTAACTTTTTCCCAGTCATTGGAACAAATAAAATAAATTTTTTAACTTCAATTTTAAACAATATTAACCAATACTTGGTTATTTTGCCAACAGAAAACATATTCATTCTATTCTAGTCATTTAATTTACTTGAAATTTGGAATTCTGGTTTGTCCTTTCATGTGAATGCAAGTATTCTGTATGTGTCTTAAAATTATGTGAATGGTAGTCATTCAATATTCTCTTTTATGTGAATGCTAGTTATTCTGTATGTGTCTTTTATGTGAATGCTAGTCATTTTGTGTCTGTCTTTTATGTGAATGTCATGGTGGAAAAATTATTGCAATCTAAGTATCCATATTTGTAAATGCTGGTAATTTTGTGAATGTCCTGGAGAAAGAATTATTGCAAACTAAGTACCCATATTTGTAAATGCTGGTCATTTTGTGAATGTCAAGGGGAAAGAATTGTTACAACTTGACCACCCATATATGTTATAAAAGCTAGTTTGTAGTTGTGTCAAACACATGAATATTCCAAATACATTGATATTTACATTGTGAGATAAACATGAAACTTGGTAGCTTTCATTCAGATAATAAAATTTCCTAATTTCAAGAAAAATATTTACTTACACTGATTTTTTTAAAATTTGCTTTGATATAATAGGAAGGGTTAAGATATCTGAATACAATTTTGTATGCCCCTTTTTGTCTCAAGGTTTCACTTTTTTTTTAGATTTAAAAAAAATTATTAATTTTTTTACATGTTTATTTTTTTTTTTTATAATATTTTCATATTTTTTCAATTCGCTTAATTTTTGTTTACATGCTTTTATTTTTTCCACACAGTTATTTCTTTCTATTTATCTTGTACCTGTTGTATTGAAATTAAATTAAATTGAAATTATTAATTGTTGTACATTCCCTGTGCAAGTCTAGTATCATAGATGATTTTTTTTTTAAATTTAAAGTGATAATAAATAGTAAATTAATTCCCCAGTCTAAATTACAAAATGCACAATGTCTAAAACAATATTGAAATACAAATAATTCAATTAAACTGAAAAATACGGTATTAATACAAGAAAATTAAAAAAAGACATAGACACCCCTTTCCCAAATGAAATATACTCTTTCGGACATACGCTTAGGTGTCGTTTATTGTTGATGTTAAGAAACACCACCTATGTGTTCCGAAAGACAATGAATTTCGATGTTTGGCAAATGGTCGATCCGATCAAGGTGGGTGTAGGGCTAAGTGGAACAATTGCATCCCACAAGACATTGACACTAGTTGTCAGTATGACAATGATCCTAGATGATTTCCTCAGGCAATGTATGTTACAGAAAACCATCATATTGTTTTAATTTTCTCTTTTAAATAGAACCACCTTGACATTTGTTTTGAAATTGAGTCCACTTCAAGCACAGGGCCTTGTCACTATCCAGGTAAATATACTATCAATGTATAAACATATACAAGGGCGGACATCTTTTTTTACCCCCGCTCGCTTCAAGTCGTGTTTGTTTTTTAAATTCCTTCTAATATATTCACAACCCTGTTTGGTTCAACTCCCAAGACCTTATTCTTTTCAAAAAATATCATGACCTCCCCTCGACTACCTCTTGTGAAGGCGCAGCGGTCGTTTTTGTCAGGAATTCGCCCGAGTAGAGAACAACATGGGCCCAAAGTGAAAGTAACAGCGCCACCTAAAAAAAACCCCGGAAGTTCGGAACTCTTGGGGTTTTAGCTTTGAGGTAAGGAAAATACCGTTAAGATTCAAACATCATTAAACGAGCGGGACGATTTGAAGTGAAAACTGAACATTTTTGACTTGTACATACAATGAATGATAAATGCCATTTTCAAGGCTTTTTCTTGATTGCTGTCCATTTTCTTTAATTTATTATTTCGTCTGTTATTTCCCGCGGTATCTTATACTTAGAAACACGATAACTAGCGAGAAAACCAAATATCGAATGGTAAAACCCCGAGAGTTCTGAACTTCCGTTTTTTTATAGGTGGCGCTGTTACTTTCACTTTGGGTCCATGTTGTTCTCTACTCAGGCGAATTCCTGACAAAAACGACCGCTGCGCCTTCACAAGAGGTAGTCGAGGGGGGGTCATGATATTTTTTGAAAAGAATAAGGTCTTGGGAGTTGAACCAAACAGGGTTTTGAATATATTAGAAGGAATTTAAAAGAAAACACGACTTGAAGCGAGTGGGGGTAAAAAAAGATATCCGCCCTTGTATATGTTTATACATTGATAGTATATTTACCTGGATAGTGACAAGGCCCTGTGCTTCAAGTAGCAAAATTCGATGTTTGTACACAATATAATAAAAAACTGAAGTGATACAATAAATTTCTATTTATCCATAGACATCTTCCGTATATTTTGATTGATTTCAAGCATAAATATTTATTGTAAACCGACGTATTTTAAGCGACGGGTTGAACGTCATTTTTCATCAAAAATGAAGCGAAAGTCACGTGACTGGGACTTGACTTTGGAGCTCTCCTGTCACGTTTGGCTGTCCTACTGACTAGGAGAGGTTGTCTTGTATATGTAAAAGAAGAAATAGATACAATTGAAATCGAAAGTAAGAAGTTCAAACATGTAGAATATATACAATTAGGAATAAATCTGAATAAGGACATAAAACTCTTAATCTCCTGTATTTATAGAAGTCCAAATAGTATGGATATAGAATGCATAGAGGAAATGCGAGAGATATTAACCACAGGCACTCGAATTCCGGAACCACCTTTTTCCTCATTTGGTCCCTCCCGCGATTATGGTATGGATCTTTGTCTGGAAGTATATCTTTGAACCATTTATCCATATTTTACAACATTTCGTGTTACATCTCTCGTTCTACTAACTTTTGTTTCTAGGTCCAGCTGCCGTATTACTTATATATATATACATAAAGGGGTACCAGACAACTCGGACCGAGACAAGTCGGCCCGTAAGCGAGGACAAGTCGGCCCGTAAGTGAGGACTAGTCGGCCCGTATGTTAAGACAACTCGGACCGTATGAAAAGACTACGCAGACCATCAATAATTATTGTTGTCTTATTGATTTTTTTGAATAAAATTGACGGAAATCATAAAGATACAGTCATCTGTCAAAAGTATTGGGAAATGTTAAAAAAAAATCCCTATATAATCCACCAAAACCATATTTCATTTCAGTAATTTATGGTCTCAGTTTGCAATTGCAATATAGAAAACTTGAGAAATCTTTAAAATGTCAAAAAGTGTGGTATGACTTCTTTTGAATTTTTGTGTTTCCTGTCTGTGTATAATTGAGCAATAGTGGCCATCTGGTCGTTGCTATTTGTCAACAAATATTCCCCATTAGTAGGTGTGTATTAAATTGGTAATAAAACATTGATGAGTTAATTATAATGACAATAACTAATGTTTCAACTGGAACTTTCCAACAAAAAATCCTAGTTGTGGATAAAATGATTTTCAAAACAAAAATAAAATTAGAAAATTAATGAACCAAATTTCAAATAAATAATTAAAAATATCTTAATACTTCAGCAACTAAAAATAATTTGACAGGCATGTATTTAAAAGAAATTATGTAGCCGCCAAAATACAATATAAAAAAATTAAACTTTGAATTAATGAACAATTTTGACCAAATCCTGTTAACAGTTTAATTTTTAAAAAATTTTATATTTATCAGACAACTTGATATGCCTTGATATTACATATTGTCATCTTTAAGATATAATTTTTTTTTATTTATGTTTTGTTTAACGACACCCATTTGCAACTTTTCCAACAACCATGAAGCTTATACAAACAAAAATAATACATAATGCTTATATGAAATTTCATAATTTATAAGCTCTAAATAATTTTTTCTTAAATTATTTATTTTTAATTTTTGATATTAATTTTATTCCTGTAAATGATATGTAATAGACCATGTTATGAGAACAAAATCACGTCCTAATCACATTTTTGGTCACAAGTAATATTATCATTGAATCAATAATTCTTTTTCACTAAAAGATAATAATTGTTTTTTAAATAAATAAATAAATAATTATATTATACACATATAAATATTGAACAATATTATAAAACAATAATACGGTCCGAGTTGTCTGGCATTCACATAAAGGTATGAAACAATCGTCAAAATACAAAGAGGGAATCCTCGCTTCGACTCGATATTTTACAATAACGCGCCAGTTTTAAAAAGGACCTTCGCTTGTCCTCGTCTCAAAAATGATTTCCCTTCATTCCTATCTAGTTTATACGTACGAACAACAAATATTTATTGACGAAATTCAAGTTTATTCTCGACGACACATCCAACTTTCCTCCACTCGTGCCCATTCAGGAGGTCAGCCGAACATATTTTGTTTCGCGCTATTTCATTGGTCGGAAAGATTTTCGAAATTTTTTTAGCTTGTTCTTCGCTCTGCACGGCCAATCCATTTCGTATCGAGAGGCCTATTAAGCGGGAGTTTTAAATAAGAATAAAACTTTCAACAAAAATACTGTTATTTTGGCAAAACTTTCAAAGAACAAGCACGAGAAGTACACGGCAGATTAAATCTAGGACTCTGTTGATGACCATTTTTTTTCTTCTTTTTTTTTGGAAAAGGGTGGGTGGGGAGAATAGATGATGTTGTTAGGTATAGATTGGTTTGTTGTTGAAGATTCAAGCAGAAAAGCGAAGCTGGTTGTATCCTTGTATGTTGTTGGATTTTGTTTTATGTACAATATACATGATGTACATTTACCCATATCCATTCTTTTTTTTCCAGCTAAATAACATAATTAGAACTTTTCATGAGTATCGCAACAAAGTTTGATCTTTAATTCTTTCTGTAGCTGAAAGAAATATTATAAAAATTCTGGTTTGAACAATACACACCTAAAATTGTGGATGTAAAAAAAAAAGGGGGGGGGGGGGAGTAATTACTCACAAAAATGTTCTTTGTACCTAGACACGTATTATTTTTGGGTCTAATGTACTCTTTTTTTTGGGAGGGGGGGGGGGGACAAAATTTGTGTTGTATTTTTTTATTGGTTTATTGAAACATGAAGTACTAAAAATGCACACCTTCGTGTTTTACTTATTTTAACTGTTTAAATCAAAACTGGGTATCAGAAATTGCATTAAGAGGTTTTTTTTTTCTTGTTTTTTTTTATAATATTTGGGGGGTGGGGGTCATTAATCATTTGTGATGAGCCTAGGAACAAATATGTTGACCCCCCCCCATGTAAATTAAAGAATATTTTGTTCTTTCCTATGTTTTTTGCAAAGGCCATTACAGTTGGAATTTTACATGTATCTCCCTAAACAGAAAAGAAATACAAAGAGTAGTTCTAATCCCTTTAATGCAAAAATTTCTTTTGAGGCATATTTACATATACCTGTTTCTAAGGCAGAAGAGGTGATTTATGAAAGCTACAATTTACAAGGGGTTTACTTATGTACACTGTGTTTTTGTTGTTGCTGGGATAGGGGTTGAGGAGCGTTAACTCATTTTTATTTTTTGACAAGCTTAAAAAGGAGATTTTTTTGCTTTATGATAACTAGTGTCACTTTCTCTCTGATCTTTTCAGTGATCAAATGGTCATCCGTCAAAATTTATGTTTGAAGTGCATTTTTCCATTTCAGACAATATTCTTACCATGTCACTAGGTTCGTCATTTTTTTTCTGGTTCCTATATAACACATTGGCTGAAAAGGTTTACTTTCCACTTTTATTCTTATTTAAAACTCCCGCTTAATAGGCCTCTCGATACGAAATGGATTGGCCGTGCATAGCGAAGAACAAGCTAAAAAAGAAAATCTTTCCGACCAATGAAATAGCGCGAAACAAAATATGTTCGGCTGACCTCCTGAATGGGCACGAGTGGAGGAAAGTCGGATGTGTCGTCGAGAATAAACTTGAATTTCGTCAATAAATATTTGTTGTTCGTACGTATAAACTAGATAGGAATGAAGGGAAATCATTTTTGAGACGAGGACAAGCGAAGGTCCTTTTTAAAACTGGCGCGTTATTGTAAAATATCGAGTCGAAGCGAGGATTCCCTCTTTGTATTTTGAAGATTGTTTCATACCTTTATGTATATATAAGTAATACGGCAGCTGGACATAGAAACAAAAGTTAGTAGAACGAGAGAGTTGTAACACGAAATGTTGTAAAATATGGATAAATGGTTCAAAGATATACTTCCAGACAAAGATCCATACCATAATCGCGGGAGGGACCAAATGAGGAAAAAGGGGGGTCCGAAATTCGAGTGCCTGTGATATTAACCAATTCTAAGATTAGAAATATAAAATATGGTTATCGTGTATATATGGGCGATTTCAACTTTAAGGAAATAGATTGGGAAAGAAACTCAACAAATGTGGGATCTAATCATCTGACAACCAAATTCCTAGAAATGGTAAGAGACACTTATCTGTCGCAACATGTTACAAAAGAGACAAGATTCAGGGGAGATAACCAACCAAGTCTTCTAGACTTAATTTTCACGAATGAAGAGGGCATGATTGACACTATTGAACATAATGCTCCTCTAGGAAATAGTGATCATGAAACTTTAGAATTCAATTTCAGATTCGGGGTAGAGCAGAAAAAGCATTACCAAAATAAACTATGTTGGTTCAAAGGGAATTATGAAAAAATCAACGCACAATTGAACAAAATAGATTGGAACTTAAAACTGGCCCAAGGAGATATCAATAATCTGTGGCAAAGATTTGCAGATGAATTAAAAATAATATATGAAGAAAACATACCAGAGAGCAAATCAATGTCCAGAAAATATGATACACCTTGGATAAACGAAGAAAGTAAGATTGCACTTGTAAAAAAGAGAAAGCTTTGGAAGAAATACAGGTACAATAAAAATCCACAAAACAAAACAAAATATGAAGAAGCAAGAACTGAAGCTAACAGGTTAGTCAGGAAAGCAAAATATGAATATGAATGCACAATAGCTATCAATATGAAAGAGGACAACAAAATCTTTTGGAAATTTATAAAATCAAAAACTAAGGCTAAAGAGAGCATACCCATGTATTTTAGATGATGAAGGAGGAATAAACACAGATGATAAAACTAAATCAGAGTTACTGAATAAATTTTTCCAAAGTGTATTCACTGTGGAAGCAGATAGTCAAAACGCCCCAACGCTTAATCAAAGATCCAATAAAAAGTTATCGACAATAGAATTCAACCCAGAAATTATACAAAAACATCTAGAAAAGTTAAAAGTTACCAAATCGCCAGGGCCGGACCAAATGCACCCAAATTTTTTAAATGAGACATCTAAAAGCATATCTACACCGTTAGCGCATATTTTTAATATATCAATGCAGACTGGAAAACTGCCAGATAATTGGAAAAAAGCAAAAGTTACACCTCTACATAAAAAGGGACCTAAAAATCAAGTAGAAAATTATCGACCTATCAGTTTAACATCAATAGTATGTAAGACAATGGAAAAATTTAACAGAGATATCATTTTGGACCATATGGAAAAACACAAATTATTTACTATCCATCAGCATGGATTCAGAAAAGGCACATCTTGCATTACACAATTAATTGAAGTTTTAGATGACTGGACAGAACAACTCGACGACAAAAATGCAATAGATACCATATATTTAGATTTCCAAAAAGCCTTTGACACAGTACCTCATCAGCGTCTCATTAACAAATTACAAAGTTACGGCATACAAAATGTATGTGGAAAAATCTTAGGCTGGATTAAAGACTTTCTTGCTAATAGAAAACAAAAGGTTGTAATAAATGGTACAGGCTCAAATTGGATATCAGTGACAAGTGGAATTCCTCAAGGAAGCGTTCTGGGACCTATCCTATTTACAATATATATAAATGACCTACCTGATGTTGTTCAAAACATAGTAAAACTTTTTGCAGATGACACCAAATTGTATGCTGTGGTTAATGAGGAAAAGCAACAAATCAGTTTGCAAAATGATATAGATAGTTTATTGAAATGGTCAGACAGGTGGTTACTGAAATTTAACAAGTCGAAATGCAAGCATATACATTTAGGACCTAATACCAACATAAAATATAAAATGAGAGAAAGGAATATACAGCAAGTAACAGAAGAAAAAGATCTAGGGATAATAATCGACGACGAGCTTAAATTCAAACAACACATTAATCTACAGACGAAAAAGGCAAATCAAAGATTAGGAATGATCAAAAGAAGCTTCGATTTTATGGATAAAGATATGTTTCTAACAGTATTTAAAAGTATCGTAAGGCCACACCTAGAATATGGCAGCAGTGTATGGTCAGTGATATACAAACAAGAAGCCATACAATTGGAAAATGTTCAAAGAAGAGCCACCAAACTGATTAAAAATATACAACATAAAACCTACACTCAAAGATTGAAATATTTAGGGCTACCATCACTCCAATACAGAAGACTCCGAGCTGACATGATTGAAACTTACAAAATCCTCAACAATATTGATAAAGTGCAATATGAGCAAATTCTTCCTTTAAATCAAACTACCACTAGGGGTCACAGCAAGAAATTATATAAAAAGAACACCTTCTCGCAAAGAGTTGTGGATGAGTGGAACAAAATACCAAAGAAAGTAATAGACTCGCAGACAATCAACACTTTCAAGAGGCAATTGAACAATCATTGGAAAAATCTGGATATAAAATTTTCACCAGATATCTACCAACCGGGAGATGAAAACAAATTATTAAGAAGGGTCCAAGGGGCTGAATAGCCCATATTCCAGACCTCGGAAACAGGTAAAACAGTTTCAGAGGAGAAGATTTAAAAAAAATCGGCCAATAAGAAACAAGAATTGCCTGTGACGGCCATGTTTGATAATGGATCATAACAAAATGTGCACTCTTTAGAGAGTACCTTCCATAGAGGCTTCCTACCAAGTTTCAGTTCATTTGGCTGAGGGTTTTCAGATGAGAAGATTAAAATGTGAAAAGTAAACGGATGACAGACGACGGACACCAAGTGATGGCAAAAGCTCATATTGCCTTTGGCAAGGTTTGCTAAAAAGAATATTTAACTACTTGTAATGTATAGAATAAAAATGTTACACTAGATCAGCATTAGTTAATTTCTAAGGGAGATAATGGCAAGAGTTATCTTTCTTTTAACAGAGAAGATGTTTTAGAAATCAACCAATCAGAAACAGGAATTGCCTGTGGCGGCCAAGTTTGTTAACCGATCGGGACAAAATCAGCAATATTTATAGAGGACTTACCATAGATGCTTCCTACCAAGTTTCAGTTCATTTGGCTGAGGGTTTTCAGATCGAGAAGATTAAAATGTGAGAAGTAAATGGATGACAGACGACGGACATCAAGTGATGGCAAAAGCTCATATTGCCTTTGGCAAGGTTTGCTAAAAAGAATATCTAACTACTTGTAATGTATAGAATAAGCATGTTACACTATATCAGCATTAGTTAATTTCTAAGGGAAATAATGGCAAGAGTTATCTTTCTTTTAACAGAGGAGACATTTTTTAAGAAATCAACCAATCAGAAACAAGAATTGCCTGTGGCGGCCATGTTTGTTAACCGATCGGGACAAAATCAGCAATCTTTATAGAGGACATTCCATAGATACTTCTTACCAAGTTTCGGTTCATTTGGCCAAGTGGTTTTAGAGGAGAAGATTAAAAAAATCGGTCAATCAGAAACAAGAATTGCCTGTGGCGACCATGTTTGGTAATGGATCGGGACAAAATGTGCAATGAGCGATAATCTCCCCGAAAGAGTTCAAATCTTGTGTCACGTGCATATCATTTGCATTACTGTACTGGAAAACAGAATTATCTGCTGTCAAATATTTTGCGATTCGTTCTTAAAATCTGCTTTTGAGCAGTTGATTTTAGTTAAAATTAAGTGACATTTCAAGTGAAAATATTTAATCCAAAAATTCCACGATATTTGCCTTTCATATTACTTTAAATATGATAATAAATTATATCTTTACTTGCTACTCACTCAATACTCACACAAAAACAAGACAATTTCTATATTAAAAGTTAATTGTGGACTTGGAGTACATTGATATTTAAACTAATTAAAGAACACCAGTCTTGTTTATATAAAAATTAACCTATTCAACATATGCCAACACTAATGCAGCAGATGACCTGGCATGGAATCAAAATGATATCAATTTTTCACATGATTCTACATGTGTAACAGGCATATTACATGTGAAATACCCATGTCAGATTCATGCACCTCACATGACATATTTTTGACCACAAAAAATGTAACAATAATTTTTTTGACATTCTTCAGCAAAAGAAAGATGTTTCTACCTTTTTATCCAAAGGTCCAATTGCAACCAGCAGGGAATGAACATATTAGTCAAAATCTACACAAGCTGTATTTATTTATCATGTCTCAAATTAAAAGTGGAAAAATGGTATTAAACCTCATTAATATTTTTATGTTTTCATTGCAGAATAAGTATTTTTTTATTACATATTACTGATATGTTTATTCAATAGGGTTAGGGTGTTTAATGCCAGTTTCAACAATATTTCAGTTATATCGTGGTGGTCAATTTTATTGATGGAGGAAACCGGAGTATGCAGAGAAAATCACAGACCTGTCGCAAGTCACTGACAAACTCTATCACAAATGTTGTATTGAATACACCTCGCCATGAGCGGGATTAAAATTCACAACTTTAGTGATGATAGGCACTGATTACACAGGTAGCTAAGTGGTAAATCCAACTACCATACGATCACGATCATGACAGCCCCTTTATTAAATAAATACATTAACAGGTATAAATATGTAGATCTACACCTGTCAACAGGTAAACAGAGGTTGATCACAATTTCAACCCAGTGTCAAGTAAAATAAAATTATACCAAACATACTATGATATGGATGATTAAAAATCAGGAGTGTCTTCGTGCATTTCAACAAATATTGAGATGTTCGTCTTAAATATACATTTTTGTACCAACAAATTAAGATCTTGCGTAATAGATGATGAGGATAAAAAAAAATGGAAAGTTTATTTGACCAAAAGTAGCTTCGGTCAACATTTCCCGCAGTACCATGCATGATTAGGTCCCTCCTGATATGGTGCTATTTTTGTTTGTTATTGAACAAATAAAAAGTTTCTTTGAACCGAATTGATTACTTTTTAAGAAAGTCACCATCAAAGTGCATAATGAAAAAAACAAATGGATTTCAATAAACACAATCTTATGTGACACGTGGCAAAAATATAAGGCGATTATTCAGAATTGCAAGGCAACTTCTGAAAAGTAACAACACCTCAAGAGGAACAATTCTATCAGTTCTGGTGACTTGGCATGCAGTAGTTCTGGAGAAGAAATCTAAATTATCTCAGCCTACGAGAGTCCAGGGAAGCCATCTTGGATTTTGATTTGCATAAAAAAGTAACATTTCCTCAGAACAGCTAGATAATGTAGAATTGCTTAGAAACACTACAGAAATATTACTGGATAGTCTGGTGATATCACATGCAGTAGTTCTGGAAAGGAAGGAGAAAATGTCTTGGCCAATCAGATGTCAAGGATTTCAAATCACTCCAAAAAATACAACACTTCTTCAGAACCCCTAGACCCTAGAGGAACATTTGTGGTAAGTTTGGTTCCTCAGCATGCAGTTGTTGTGAAGAAGACATACAAAATGTGAAAAAGTTAATCTATACAGATGTCACATATTTTTCAATCAGAAAAGCTCTCTTGAGCTTCTGACTCAGGAGATCTAAAAATAATCGTTCCGTATCTTATAGCTGTCATTGTTCACTTGGTATTAAACAATAATCATTTAATCACCTGTTAAGTTATTAAAGTAATGTAACATTATACAATTAATGACTTTTCATAAGGTGGACACTGATTTGTCAACCCCGAGGAAGTGATGTTCACTGAAGCCAACGGCTGAGGTGAACATCACTTCCAAGGGGTTGACAAATCAGTGTCCACCGAAATGAAAAGTCATCAATTGTTTTATTAAATGACACATTCTAAGTGTAATTTTGGGGGCGAAAATTGTGAATTGTTACTGTTTCTTAGACATTTCCATTTATTCTTTTTTATATGTAGCTGCTTCAAACCAACAAACACCAGTTTTTAAAACTTGACATTTCTAATGTTTCAAAACAATAAAATTGATTAAGAAAAAATGAATACAATTTAAAAATTTTAACAAATAAAATATCACAGTTTCAGTAACATTTTAAAATTTTTTTTTAAAGAACATAGGTAAGTAGGTAAGTATAATTAATTTATGTTGTAGTTTATGGTAATGTTAGAGCAATTATTGAACACAGGAATTTGCATTTGCGGTCTTTCAAATGCTGCATCATCAACTGTAGCAAAACGTGTCTTAACTTTTGGTTCTACTGACGAAGCTGCTTCGTTCATTTTTGTTTACTAACAGTCGTCTGCTGATTACCGAAGTTCGTTAGCAAGATCGCCTCTGATTGGTTGAGGTTCAAAATGTCGGCCAATCAAATTTATCGATATTAATCAGTCTACTGGTTTTCCCCTGTTACTATATTTGGGTACATACTAATTGTGACGTGAGATTTATTAACCTCAGCGCAAAATTGCGCGGTGGACATGTAGTTCTGTTAGAGGAAGCAATGAACCTTCTAAACCAATCAGAATTAAGAAAATTCATAGTCATTTAATAAATTTATTTATCTTACTGTTTAATTATATTTTTTATTCAAGACATCAAGATCATCTAAATTGTCCATAAAATGTACAATAGCACTATGAAACTGAATCAATCCATCAATCATACTGGACTACCTAACCATTTTCTTAATTGGTTTTCATACAAATCACTTTCTCTTCTATTTGTATCAAGTTCTCTTTTAAATCTATCTAATTCATCAGTTACTAATGGTTGACTGAAACCTTCCACAAGGACATGATCACCAGGTATACTTTGATCAGAAGAATCAAACACACTCCATGGAGGTAGACATGATATATCTGGAATGTCAGTATCATTCACTTCCCCACCTATTAGTGCATTCTCTAGGAACCTTTCATATTTTTCTGTTTCACTTTGTTCTTTCTTAAGATCGGTAGCAAGTAATGATGATATTTTCTGCACAGCTTGAACAGACTCTGGAATCATTTCTAGATTAATGTCAGCATTATGGTTAGTTTTTGGTAGTATATCTGCTTCATAATTCAGATTTTGTTCAACTTTCTTGGCCTGTGACCTATTCTTTGCTGTTTGAGCAGAAGATTTCACTGATGTCGCAACTAGAAAGAGACAAACATTTGAATGTGTCATGTGTCTATTGATTTTCAGAGCTGCAAGGAAAGCAATATATATTATATAAAGAACCAAAATTTCTGTTTTTTTATTTTGGTAAAGCCAGGTACATTTGTCACTGGCATATAATGATATCTGAAATTTGGCAATGTTTGTAGTATTCACATACTGAATCACAAAAAAGAAACAACCTTAGGCTTGAATATCCTAATTTCCTTTTAAGAAGCATAGAAATATTCATACCATGTATTTTCATAGGGCATACCTGTAACTGACAATGAATATAATCTTTGCACATCATTTTTCATCCATTTTTTATTAATGAAATACAGATGTATCAAAGTCTGTTGGACCAGAAGATTTCTTCAAGTTAAATGATGCTTCAAGACATCAGAGGTTGCTTGAAATGTGTTTTAGTCACTTCCGGTTTGTAAATAATAATACTTGTTACCTTATAGACCTTAAGCGTAAGTGAGTTAATATATTTATAATTGTTTAAGTATGATACATTTTATTTATTTGATTATGGTTTTTTTTCTTCAACAATGTAAAATTATAAGTTAATAAATAGAGAGAAAAAAAACATAATATAATCATAAGGATACACATCAATAATAGCTTTTAATATTTAATGTTTTTGGTTGGTTTTATGGTGTTTAATGCCACTTTCAACAATACTTCAGTTATATCGTGGTGGTCAGTTTTATTGGTGGAGGAAACCGGAGTATCTTGAGAAAACCAAAACCTGCTGTAAGTCACTGACATAATCACAGTAGATTACATCACTAGTACAAATGCATTTAATTTCTTAAGATTCATAGCAAAATGTCAATTCAATCATTTCTCTCAGTTCGAGAAGCAGCACAGTCAGCTAAAAAACTGGTGATCTTTAATTGGTGTAGTTTGGCAATGATATCAATCACCATAATCATGTTAGTTATATACTGATTTTGCCATTCTCATTTATTTACATTCAGGGTTGAATGAGCTCTGCAGATAAACTATCTTAATCTTATTGGCAAATTTTAACCATGACGATAATGCATTAATAGAATCTTGAACTGTTTGAAAATAACTGACTTAGATTGTGTACCTTTCTCAACAGCAAATATGGATTGATATTTCGTCACGATACTTTTAACTGATTACTTTTATATCCCTGGCAGTTTTCACTGATCCAGTTCAACCACCCGTTATTCATGGGTTATCATGGCTCATTGGAAAACAAGGAGAGTTATGATAGAACAGAATTAAAAAAATTAACTTGCTATGCTTCAGCTTTAAAAAACAAAACACAAAACAATCAATTACACATGAAACTCAACTAAGATAATCACCATGTTGGAATAAACCAAGATAAATCAATATGAATAGAGAGGGGGAAAGTTCTGGACTTTACGCTGAGTTCAACACAACTGCTGTAGTAGAATTAACAAGTGTTCGACACAAATAAGTTTACTGTAGCTTGATAAGTTAGGTAAAATTCTGTTCTCAGATATCACTTCATAAGGAAAAATAAAATATATGCCATTCACTCATTTTTATTGCAAAATAAATTCCTGCCAAACAAATTCTTTTTCAGAATTTATTGGAGCGAAGTGTATTTCTAAAGAAAACTAAGTGAGGTTTGAAAATTCATCTTCCTCAAAGATTGATGGTTAACAACTTACACTTTAGTACAAAACTTAATACACAATCTAACAATCTCAACTCACTAAGATAGCATTTGAAGAAACTTTTTTTTGTGAAGACAAATATGGGTATCATCATAGAATGAGAGAAAATCTCAGTCATTGTCCTTCACAAAAAAAATTGAGTCCATGTTTTCTTGAAATGAAATAATTTACAGAGTTTCTGGGGGTAAAACCTATAACTTCGGAACTTATTTCCAGTAACTGATTTTTCCTGAATTTTCTCTTAGATAGTGTACACATAGCTGCAATAATGTAGCTCCTGTGACAAACTTGTGTCTCGGCAGAGCTACAACGTGGTCCCATTCGTCACAATGGAGCAAAAAAAAAGTTGCAGTTGAAACATAAAAACTCACTATTTACGCTTCAAACATTTCATTATAACAATTATGTCCTTGTTAAATCGGTTTGGCTGAGAAATATATGCTTTTCAAAGTTAGCAACAACCTTTTTCAAATTTATCGATCGTTTTCCATAACCGGAAACTACGGAAGGCGGAGCTTTTCTAAATATGGTATTTCTTATTACAACCTGATGTAAACATTCCAATCGTAACTACTCGGCCATTCTCGCTACCCTGTTATTTGCAGGGTAGCGAGAATGGCCGAGTAGTTACGATTGGTAAACATTCACGCCTAAATCGCCAAATATGGTATCGACATCCAAATAGTGAGGCCGGAAATGACGAAATTCAAAATTTTCAAAGAGAAGATTTTATTTTGTGGGAATTACATTCTAAAATACTGGTAGGTGATAAAAACTTGTTATAATAATGGACAAAAGGAAAGGTTATGTCTTATTATTGATAAATGCAGGCGTCAGAAGCTCTAAGCGAGTGCAAAAAATCTCGGCCGCTGCTCCATTACTTGTAATGGCATCCCGTTATAACCCTTGCGAGTAAGCGAGCATTTAGGGTTTTATTATTAGAACTAGTGTACACATGATAATAGAATCACTTTCTCATCAGATTTTTTTGTGTCTGAAATATGTGTATGGAAGTAAAACATCCACAAAATCAAGATGTACATGTAAATTACCTACCAATAATATCCTTATCAGATTCCAAATATTTCCAGCTGTCAGGAGGATGATAGTCATCTAAATCTTTCTTAAAGTACACAGCCAGTAATTCAAAATTCTGTGAAAATAAAAGTAAATTCAGTGAGAGGGCGAGTGGTTATTGTTTAATGACAAATTCTTCAGATTTAAAAATGTGAGAACAAGTTACAATTTGATGAGGTGATCACCACTTTGTATTAGATTCTAAATTAGATTTTTATATCTCACTGAAACAACAGTCCACATGTAGAAATGTTGCTACACTCAGACACATTATCTGATTCAGAGCCAACCAGTCTGTGCTCTTACTCCTTAATGTGACGACCTTAGTGAAGAAACAGCAGCAAATACCAATTTAAATCTCTGGCTTGATCTGACCAGAGCTCAAACCTACAATCTATCATACTCCAGACCTGACCCGAGCTGAAACCTACAATCTATCATACTCCAGACCTGACCAGAGCTCAAACCTACAATCTATCATACTCCAGATCTGACTAGAGCTGAAACCTACAATCTATCATACTCCAGACCTGATCAGAGCTGAAACCTACAATCCATCATACTCCTGACCTGACCAGAGCTGAAACCTACAATCTATCATACTCCTGACCTGACCAGAGCTGAAACCTACAATCTATCATACTCCAGACCTGACCAGAGCTGAAACCTACAATCTATCATACTCCTGACCTGACCAGAGCTGAAACCTACAATCTATCATACTCCAGACCTGACCAGAGCTGAAACCTACAATCTATCATACTCCAGACCTGACCAGAGCTGAAACCTACAATCTATCATACTCCTGACCTGACCAGAGCTCAAACCTACAATCTATCATACTCCAGATCTGACCAGAGCTGAAACCTACAATCTATCATACTCCAGACCTGACCAGAGCTGAAACCTACAATCTATCATACTCCTGACCTGACCAGAGCTCAAACCTACAATCTATCATACTCCAGATCTGACCAGAGCTGAAACCTACAATCTATCATACTCCAGACCTGATCAGAGCTGAAACCTACAATCTATCATACTCCAGACCTGATCAGAGCTGAAACCTACAATCTATCATACTCCAGACCTGATCAGAGCTGAAACCTACAATCCATCATACTCCTGACCTGACCAGAGCTGAAACCTACAATCTATCATACTCCAGACCTGACCAGAGCTGAAACCTACAATCTATCATACTCCTGACCTGACCAGAGCTGAAACCTACAATCTATCATACTCCTGACCTGACCAGAGCTGAAACCTACAATCTATCATACTCCTGACCTGACCAGAGCTGAAACCTACAATCTATCATACTCCTGACCTGACCAGAGCTGAAACCTACAATCTATCATACTCCAGACCTGACCAGAGCTGAAACCTACAATCTATCATACTCCAGACCTGACCAGAGCTGAAACCTACAATCTATCATACTCCAGACCTGACCAGAGCTGAAACCTACAATCTATCATACTCCAGACCTGACCAGAGCTGAAACCTACAATCTATCATACTCCTGACCTGACCAGAGCTGAAACCTACAATCTATCATACTCCTGACCTGACCAGAGCTCAAACCTACAATCTATCATACTCCAGATCTGACCAGAGCTCAAACTTACAATATATCATACTCCAGACCTGACCAGAGCTGAAACCTACAATCGATCATACTCCAGACCTGACCAGAGCTGAAACCTACAATCTATTATACTCCAGACCTGACCAGAGCTCAAACCTACTATCTATCATACTCCAGACCAGCACATTAACATTACAACACTGCTAAAGTCCAGACCAGCACATTAAACATTACAACACTGCTAAAGTCCAGACCAGCACATTAACCATTACAACACTGCTAAAGTCCAGACCAGCACATTAACTATTACAACACTGCTAAAGTCCAGACCAGCACATTAACTATTACAACACTGCTAAAGTTACTGTCAATACAGCTGACACCCACTATCTATCATACTCCAGACCAGCACATTAACTATTACAACACTGCTAAAGTTACTGTCAATACAGCTGACACCCACTATCTATCATACTCCAGACCAGCACATTAACTATTACAACACTGCTAAAGTTACTGTCAATACAGCTGACACCCACTATCTATCATACTCCAGACCAGCACATTAACCATTACAACACTGCTAAAGTTACTGTCAATACAGCTGACACCCACTATCTATCATACTCCAGACCAGCACATTAACTATTACAACACTGCTAAAGTTACTGTCAATACAGCTGACACCCACTATCTATCATACTCCAGACCAGCACATTAACCATTACAACACTGCTAAAGTTACTGTCAATACAGCTGACACCCACTATCTATCATACTCCAGACCAGCACATTAACTATTACAACACTGCTAAAGTTACTGTCAATACAGCTGACACCCACTATCTATCATACTCCAGACCAGCACATTAACCATTACAACACTGCTAAAGTTACTGTCAATACAGCTGACACCCACTATCTATCATACTCCAGACCAGCACATTAACTATTACAACACTGCTAAAGTTACTGTCAATACAGCTGACACCCACTATCTATCATACTCCAGACCAGCACATTAACCATTACAACACTGCTAAAGTTACTGTCAATACAGCTGACACCCACTATCTATCATACTCCAGACCAGCACATTAACTATTACAACACTGCTAAAGTTACTGTCAATACAGCTGACACCCACTATCTATCATACTCCAGACCAGCACATTAACTATTACAACACTGCTAAAGTTACTGTCAATACAGCTGACACCCACTATCTATCATACTCCAGACCAGCACATTAACTATTACAACACTGCTAAAGTTACTGTCAATACAGCTGACACCCACTATCTATCATACTCCAGACCAGCACATTAACTATTACAACACTGCTAAAGTTACTGTCAATACAGCTGACACCCACTATCTATCATACTCCAGACCAGCACATTAACTATTACAACACTGCTAAAGTTACTGTCAATACAGCTGACACCCACTATCTATCATACTCCAGACCAGCACATTAACTATTACAACACTGCTAAAGTTACTGTCAATACAGCTGACACCCACTATCTATCATACTCCAGACCAGCACATTAACTATTACAACACTGCTAAAGTTACTGTCAATACAGCTGACACCCACTATCTATCATACTCCAGACCAGCACATTAACCATTACAACACTGCTAAAGTTACTGTCAATACAGCTGACACCCACTATCTATCATACTCCAGACCAGCACATTAACTATTACAACACTGCTAAAGTTACTGTCAATACAGCTGACACCCACTATCTATCATACTCCAGACCAGCACATTAACTATTACAACACTGCTAAAGTTACTGTCAATACAGCTGACACCCACTATCTATCATACTCCAGACCAGCACATTAACTATTACAACACTGCTAAAGTTACTGTCAATACAGCTGACACCCACTATCTATCATACTCCAGACCAGCACATTAACTATTACAACACTGCTAAAGTTACTGTCAATACAGCTGACACCCACTATCTATCATACTCCAGACCAGCACATTAACCTATTACAACACTGCTAAAGTTACTGTCAATACAGCTGACACCCACTATCTATCATACTCCAGACCAGCACATTAACCATTACAACACTGCTAAAGTTACTGTCAATACAGCTGACACCCACTATCTATCATACTCCAGACCAGCACATTAACTATTACAACACTGCTAAAGTTACTGTCAATACAGCTGACACCCACTATCTATCATACTCCAGACCAGCACATTAACTATTACAACACTGCTAAAGTTACTGTCAATACAGCTGACACCCACTATCTATCATACTCCAGACCAGCACATTAACCATTACAACACTGCTAAAGTTACTGTCAATACAGCTGACACCCACTATCTATCATACTCCAGACCAGCACATTAACTATTACAACACTGCTAAAGTTACTGTCAATACAGCTGACACCCACTATCTATCATACTCCAGACCAGCACATTAACTATTACAACACTGCTAAAGTTACTGTCAATACAGCTGACACCCACTATCTATCATACTCCAGACCAGCACATTAACCATTACAACACTGCTAAAGTTACTGTCAATACAGCGGACACCCACTATCTATCATACTCCAGACCAGCACATTAACTATTACAACACTGCTAAAGTTACTGTCAATACAGCTGACACCCACTATCTATCATACTCCAGACCAGCACATTAACCATTACAACACTGCTAAAGTTACTGTCAATACAGCTGACACCCACTATCTATCATACTCCAGACCAGCACATTAACTATTACAACACTGCTAAAGTTACTGTCAATACAGCTGACACCCACTATCTATCATACTCCAGACCAGCACATTAACTATTACAACACTGCTAAAGTTACTGTCAATACAGCTGACACCCACTATCTATCATACTCCAGACCAGCACATTAACTATTACAACACTGCTAAAGTTACTGTCAATACAGCTGACACCCACTATCTATCATACTCCAGACCAGCACATTAACTATTACAACACTGCTAAAGTTACTGTCAATACAGCTGACACCCACTATCTATCATACTCCAGACCAGCACATTAACTATTACAACACTGCTAAAGTTACTGTCAATACAGCTGACACCCACTATCTATCATACTCCAGACCAGCACATTAACCATTACAACACTGCTAAAGTTACTGTCAATACAGCTGACACCCACTATCTATCATACTCCAGACCAGCACATTAACTATTACAACACTGCTAAAGTTACTGTCAATACAGCTGACACCCACTATCTATCATACTCCAGACCAGCACATTAACTATTACAACACTGCTAAAGTTACTGTCAATACAGCTGACACCCACTATCTATCATACTCCAGACCAGCACATTAACTATTACAACACTGCTAAAGTTACTGTCAATACAGCTGACACCCACTATCTATCATACTCCAGACCAGCACATTAACCATTACAACACTGCTAAAGTTACTGTCAATACAGCTGACACCCACTATCTATCATACTCCAGACCAGCACATTAACTATTACAACACTGCTAAAGTTACTGTCAATACAGCTGACACCCACTATCTATCATACTCCAGACCAGCACATTAACCATTACAACACTGCTAAAGTTACTGTCAATACAGCTGACACCCACTATCTATCATACTCCAGACCAGCACATTAACTATTACAACACTGCTAAAG